>JAKFQP010000112.1:1817011-2160452 GCA_023375905.1 Nycticorax nycticorax
ATCCAGCCTGTCCAGATCCTTCTGTAGAGCCTTCCTACACTCAAGCAGATCAACACTTCCACCCAGCTTAGTGTCATGTGCAAATTTGCTGAGGGTGCACTTGATCCCCTCGTCCATGTCATTGATAAAGAATTTAAACAGAACTGGTCCCAGAACTGGTGCCCGGCAACACCACTTGTGATGAACCACCAACAGGGTTTAACTCCATTCACCACCACCCTTTGGGCCGAGGTACACCACATCCACAGCCTTTCCCTCATCCCCTAGGTGGGTCACCTGGTCATAGAAGGAAATCAGGTTGGTCAAGCAGGATCTGCCTTTCATAAACCCATGTTGACTGGACATGATCCCCTGGTTCTCCTGGACATGCTGTGTGACGGCACTCAAGACGATCTGCTGCATGACATTCCCCAGCACTGAGGTCAGACTGACAGGCCTGCAGTTTCCTGGATCCTTCCTCTGTCCCTTCTTGTAGATGGGTGTCACATTTGCCAACCTCCACTCAAGTGGAATTTCCCCAGTCATCCAGGACTGCTGATAGAAGATGGAAAGGGGCTTGGTGAGCACTTCTGCCAGCTCCCTCGGTACCCTCGGGTGGACCTCGTGGACTTGCGTATGTCTAGTTAGCCAAGCAGGTCCCTAACCATTTCCTCTTGGATCATGGGAGCTTTGTTCTGCTCCCTGTCCCTGCCTTCTGGCTCAGGGGGCTGGGTACCCGGAGGACAGCTGACCTTACTATTAAAGACTGAGGCAAAGAAGGCATTAAGTACCTCAGCCTTACCCTCATCCTTTGTCCCCCTGCATCCAGTAAAGGATGGAGATTCTCCCTGGCTCTCCTTTTGTTGTTAATACATTTATAGAAACATTTTTTATTATCTTTCACAGAATTGGCCAATTTAACTTCTAGCTGGGCTTTAGCCCTTCTAATTTTCTCTTTGCATGACTTAAGTGTGCTTGAGCTACACTATACAATCGTCTCTCTGCTCAGTGTTCACTGATTTCCTTCTAAATGTAGGAACTTCCTTCTGTGATGGCATGACTTAATTCACCATGGGAATTGTTGTCTTAAATTTTATCCAGAAATAAGATTATAACTGCAAACCAAATAGCAAACAGTCACAGTGGAAAGTTTATGAGCTAAAATTTCTACATAGGAATGAGACTGTAAATATTTGTGAAATAAAGGAATTCAGCAGAAGAGGGGGATAAATCAACTATTTACACTTACAATCAGAAAAGCTGTGGTTCTAAAACAAAATTTTCTTGGAAATTATGCTCCATACTGTATGTTGCACTGCATTGCATTGCATGATGTCCCAGGAGAATACCTATCTTAATTAAACACCATGTTTTTCGGGTGTTCTAGATATATTTACAGCCTACTTACTAAACTGCCCTGCAGAAAAGATGTGGCACCTTGGAGTTTTGACAAGAAGGGGAAATTTAGTTAGCTCTAGACACAGACTGGTTTGAGCTTTTGAGTATTAATAAATAACCTTCTCACATTCCTGGAGTCAACAAGTTCATTAGCCTGCTGTCTATAAGCAAAAAAACTGTCACTGGTACCTTAAATTCACTGCCATGAATTAAATTAATTGCCAACTACAAATGCAGGTATGCAGTTCCAGTAGGGCTTCTTTGATTACCTAGCTCAACTGTTTTCATTAAAACTTCAGTGTTCTCAACATCAACAATAGAGTTAGGCAAGAGTTCAATAAAACGGCATCCAAAAGAGTGACACATAGACCAGCTAAACTGTGAGACAACAGAGCTAGCTCACTGAATCTACTCCCCATGTTAATAGACTAGCAGAGCTCTTTCCTGGCAAGACTGACAGCATTTGGAAAAAATAAAACACTGAAAACAAACACTGCAACCTTTAAACATCATCTCAAGGCAGAGCCAAAGAGATGGTATCAACTTCATGTGACACGAACTCCAGTTGTGGTACCATTTACATTTACATTTTTCTGTTGCATGTGTTTAAAAAAACCCACATCAATGTTTAACCGTAAGAAGATTTTGTAATGTTATGTAGTAAAAGCATTGAATCAGAAAGCTGTGGTAGATGAGGAAGAAAACAAGCAGTAGGCAAAGGCAAGTAATGTAAGGTTGTCGCTCAAGTACCTCATAGCAGCCTGGGTGCAGCCAGGTTGGCACTTTCCCTTGGAAACTGCCTGCTAAGGTGGCAGGAGGCCACCCTGACCATCCCACCCTATTTGGCTGCAGGAATCCCCACCACCGGGTGGGAGCATCACTTTCAGGATGTACAGCATGGAAAAACAGTGCCTGAGGCATTAGCATTTATTAGTGGTCCTTTTGGATGCTAGTTATTAATAAGACATCATAGGAACAGTGGGGTTAAAAAGGGGACGTCCTGATGGCTCCAGATATGCAGGTAAAGCAGATATAAACGGTCTCCCTGCTCACCATTACACATCTTTTTCATATGCAAGGACAAACCACTATTTAGAAGGACTTGCTAGGGGCAAACAGCAACAATTCATATAGGAGAGAAATGCTGTGAAACGATACTGCCATGACAAGACAATACTGGCACCCAGTGGTTTTTAAAAGAGGTCATGCTTGGGTTTTTTGTGAGTTGTTTTGGGTTTGGTTTTTTTCTGTAAAGAAGCGTTTCCTTTTGAAACAGATTCTTGATGCATCTCCCACACTTTGTCAACTAAGACCAGAGTAAAGACTGTGATTTAGTCCTAAACGAGAATACAGAAAGTTTTGTTTCAACTCTTCTTGATTCAGTTTTGGCACTCAGTAAGGTCATTTGTTGCAGCAAGAAATAAGAAGATGCAGGAGCATTTCAGTCCAATAGAGTTTATGCACTACCAAGAGCTAGGCAGAGCAGAGACCTTCAGTCCCCTCTGATTCTGTTCAGGTTCCCCTACCAGGACATCTGGTTTTCTGCAGTAATCTCCCTCCGAGTTAGAGGGTTGGTTGTGCCGATAGTCCTATCCTTAACTTAAAAAACAATTTTATTGTTTATCTACAAAAGTATTCAACATAAACCAACACAGTCCCCTGAACATTTTTCTTGGTGCTATGCTAAGGGGAGTGGATTATCTTTGGGCTATGCATAAGGTCTATTAATATTCTAAGGAAAGCTCTGGAGTATGAGCGAGAATAGGGAAAAAAGCTTTTAGTCCATTATTTGTCACAGCACACATACTGTTGTGGCAAAACAACTTTTCTTAACCTGCAGCTGTTGACTTTTGCCAAGAACACCTGCACAGTCACAGAAAACTGATTAAGCAGTGAAATAAACTGAAAAAGAGATCTACATAGCAAGGGCAAAACATGGAAAACAAAGAGGGGAGCCGTTCTTCACTCTTCTCAAAAGAAATCTAAGGACTCAGGGACCACCACCTGCACAGCTGCACCTGGGAGGTGTTTAGAGAAGACTGCAGGAGAAAGCTCTACACATTCACCCCTTTTGTGGACATGGTAACAAAAAATCCAAGATTTTTTCCACTTCTTTGAAGCCCACTGAGCCTGTAGATGTTGCTTGAAAAAGCTGCACTTACAGTGACTCAAGGGAAGAGTCCAGAAAACGCTTGATATGCAATAGCTCCTTTGCATTGCAAAAAGCAATACAAAGCCTACCTCCCCTCAGATAAAGGGATAGTCAAAAGGACAAGGAAAATAGATCTTGTGAGGGGACTAACAGGAGTGTGGGGGAGAGAAAGGAACAGGCACAGCCTTGTTTATGCAGGACTTAAACAATAGCAAAGAGTTGCAATGTTAAGCAGGGAACACAGCTGGGCAAACCACATGGCTTTGCAGTGGAAATCCAGGAGTCAGTACAATAATGTATGGATTGGGCACAGGAAAAGGCTCTCAGAGAAATACGCCAGCAACACTAACTTTGGAAAGAGCTTTCCTTTGGTCCACACTGAATATAGGTTGAACAGTCTTAGGCATGCATACAGACGCCCCACAGAAGACTGAAGTTCCTCTGTTGCCCATGCTGCCACTCTGTCCCAGGACTGTGGGAAAGCAGTTCATTCAAGATCACGCTGTTGTCCTCTGGGGTAGAGTGGGCAACTGAAGTGGCAGATCCGTGGGGTTTTTGATAGGGACTACTCCATCCAACCACAGCATCATCTTTTGATTGCTACAGACCTGAGCCAGGCTCCACCTACCAACAACATGATTGTAAAAGCTTCTGCAGACCATTACCAGCATAAAGGGCTTCTGCTATGTATTTCTTTTGTTTTATTTTTAACCATTTTGTGCCCAAATTCTGGCTTTTTAGATGTCTGTCTCAAAGTAAACCTCTCAGCAATGTATTGGTGTAAAATTCTAATCCCTCAATGCATTTAAGCTTATCCACAAATGTAAATACATATTTTGCTCAACTGGAATCTTTGCTGAAGCAGAAATCTGAATAAAATTACACAACTCATGAAAAGAAACACTGTAAACTTCACTGATGTTCCTGTCTTTACAACAGTTGTCAAACTCTAAAATACCCAGGCCTTACACCAAAACAGAGGAAAGACAGATATAATTATCACTTTATTCTGCTTGGCAAAACAGTGTAAAACTGGATGGTTCTGTTGAGTTAGAGAATGATGGGAGAGCGCAGTTTACAAGATGAGGCTTGTTAGAGCTTGAAACATCTCCCTCTACCTACTCAGTTTTTTAAGAAGCACTTGCACACTGGCTCACATTTGACTCAGCTCAGTCATACACAGTGTTCCAATGTATTTCCATAAGAAAAGAAAGAATACAACAACATTGCAGGAAAATGGCTTAGATTCAGACCTCCGTTACTATAGATCATGCAGTTGCCACTAGGCAGAAGATTGTAAGGCCCACTTCATCAATGCATGCTTTATCTCTTCCTTTTTTTTTTACTCAAGCAGTCACACCTCCTTCAGACAGAGATAAGTTTTTTATTTAACTGGAAAAACAACGGGATAAAATAATTTTTTCCCCCCACATTTGACTAGTTTTCAGGCTTATAAATTCTACTGCATTAAATATCATTCAAACACGACACCAGACATCTTCATGTTTACAATACCTTCTTTTGGCACAGGTTGTCAAAACACAGTCAGTCTTGGAAAATGCGAATATGAATGATTTCACGTAAATCGCCTCCAGTGTCTTTATTAGCCCAGGCAGTTTAAAACCTCGTATTTTTAAATTAAGTACCCAAGGGTCCATTCTGATCACAATATCCTAATATATTCTTTAACTCAGATGCTAGTTTAGCTTCTCTCTCTCGCCCCTTTTATACCCAGGACAACCTAATTGTGCTAGTTTAAGCAGGTGCTGAATGCAATGGTTTAACTGATACACTGTTTTCACTTTTGCAGGGAGAGAGGGCTGAGACAGTGGCACTAAATGCTGCATTTCAGTATTCACAGGCAAGATGGAGCCTCAGCTTATGCTCACGCTGGCCTTTACCAAGGCCTCCAGTGTCCTGCAGAGAAAGCTCAAGCGCCATTATCTCATTGCCTGATTCAGCAGGCACCTACACAGTTTTCATACCTTCTTACGATGGCACAGGTTCACTACCCCTCTTCCTCTAGATGAGTTTTGCAACAAATTCAAAATGACATAACACTGACAGGCAAAGAAAAATTCCTTAGCTTAGAAGGGAAAAGAAACACAAATGGGGCTGGGAAAACTAGATTTCAATAGGATGTGCTTAGGGGCTTGAGTGGATGCAATTATTACAAATGTAGGATTTTGTTTCTTAGATTCAGACATTCAAATTCAACTTGGTTATCTATACTTGTGTGGTTTTTTTGTAGAAGTTCGGAAAGGGATTTTTTTTTTGTTAGAAAGATGCAGATCAATACAAGGATTCAAGAAACCAGAGTTTTCACGGAACACGTCTTACTGTTGCCTCAGGAGGTGGCCATTAATAGCTAAAATGACAGTACCCGAGGTAAATTTGCAAGGATTAACAGAATGGAGAGCTGTTGCACACCTGGATTTAACAGACAACCTGTGATCTTACTGGAGCATGCGCATTTCTACATAAAGCGATTAAACAGATGTCGTGAGCTCTGAAGTCTCTGTTATTCATGCAGTTAAAGTTTGTTTCTCTTAACTTCAATATATATTTCCAGTTATAGTCACAGCAATTACCAACACAGGAAGAATCACTCCTGCTCTTGTGGCAAAACTCTTTGTGCTGTAGAGGTCCAGAAATTGTACCCTAAATTCATGAGGAGGATACACAGTTGTTGCTAAGAGCAAAACAAGGTTTTGTTTTGCATTCCTTTTTTTTTTCTTTGCCATTCCCTGAGCTCTGACTCCTCACAGAAAAGCATAGCTTTGCTTTGTATTGTCTAGACTCTTACTTAGAATCAAAACCAAATAAAAAACTATATTAAAATTAAATCCAGTGATGTATCCTTTTAGGCCTGAGGAACCTACTTTGGGATTTAGGTAATCCTTCAGTAAGAACTTAGTAAAGGTTTTTTGTTTGTTTGTTTTCCCTTAAGATTGTAAATTCAAGCAAGCAAATCTGAGACACTGTATTTTTCAGCCAATATTGTACCAATTTCTCATGGCTATTTTTTAAGGATGGTGACTTCTTTAATACAGATTTCCAGAAATACTGCTGATTTTGTAATGCACAGGTTGCTTCTGTTGTTCATTTTATGATCGAGGCAGGCCCTCCTTCTTCAGTATTTGAAACTTGGCTTTATTACTGAAGCTTGTAAAGCCACAATTCGGAAGCCGCTGTTTAGAAAAGCACAGCAGTTTCAAGAGCTCACTGTGAAACAAGTACTGAAATGTGCCATCAGCAATAAGTGATGCAGAAGACAAATTGAGCTGGAGAAGGAAGCTTTACATGCTGAAAAAAAAATCACCAAAGGAAACCTGCTTTCACAGAAGCCATTATGGCAGCAGGGAACTGGACTCAGTGACATGACGGTGATGACCCTGTGCCAGGACTCTCCATGGTCACAGTCGTGCTGCAACCTGTCTTTTGTCCCCTCCATGCCCTAACTCCAAACTGAATCCTTCTGAAATCCATTCCCTTTTTCTCAGAAACCATGTAACACACCGAATGCAAGTACTGCCTTGGTTAGACACGGTCATGATGCACGCAGCCAGTGCTCTCCACTCACCAGGAAAGTGAGAGCCCATCAGGAGGTGCAGACGGGAGACTCAAGGGGACAGCTCAGAGGGCTGACACCTTCTCAAGACATCTTCCCCACGGGGCATAGCTGCGTGGCGCTCAGCTGGGTACAGAGAATGAGGGCATCGCCCAACCAGCCAGAAACAAGAAGCTCCTCGCTTTTCTAGACTGAACAGTGGCCAGATCTGAGGGCAGGGGTGGCTGAGATTGTCCTGCAGTAAAGTGGTCTAGCACAAACCTTGTGTGGATCCCAGTCCACCTTCTGGCCTGTCTCATCTTTCTGGCTGTGTTTCTTCACCCCAACTGTCTCTTGGAGCCCAGATACTTTGCAGCCCATGTTTTCTACAAGTCATGGGCACGCAGGAGGAAAACAAATCTATCCTCAGAGTGCTTGATCTTTTCCATGCAGCTCAACAGGAAAGGCAACATGCTGGCAGTTTGGTAAGCCTTGTAACCTCAGAGTTATTTCTGCCAAGGACTACGCCATAGATTCAAATGAAAGTTACGTGGTTCAGTCAAACACACTAATGTGATGAAATAAAAAAACTGACTGCGTTTTACAATTCAAAATCAAAATCTGAGAGTGTCCAGGGATGCCACATACTGTAAAAAAACAGAATTCAGATGATGTGCAAGACACAGACATTGGTTAACACTATTCAAATAAGTTACTATACTAGTTTTATAATATTCACACAACTGTAAAGAACACCTCTGAATGCTCTAGTCCCTCTTGCAAAATAAACCATGAATCTGTGTATTCAGAATGACTTTTTGGTAGTTTCTATTGAGTATAAGGCTCACCAGAACTGAGTATACTGTTTTTTCCTGAAGTGCTCAACTCAGCACCCAAGAGAAAATTGAGAACCTTTGTTCTATCATTTACTTATGTCTGCTGCTTCAGATACCCTTCAAAGGCACATGACTCACAGCATGTTCCACAGGCCTATCAGTTCAAGACATTTCTTCTCTCCTCCCCTTCCTGGTAAAGGTTAGGAAAAGGAAGAGCAAGCAATGGACCTACTGCAGAAGGAGAGGATGCACAATTAAATTCGTATGCATACATATAAAACACATGACCACGTATGACTTCCCTTCTGTTACTGTCTGTAACAGTTCTGCCTGCAGAAGCTCATAGTATCAACCCTAACCCACCATTTAGTGTGACAAAATTGTCAAGCTACTCACACCCAAGAAACTCATTATATTGACCAAGTTTGGTTGTGGTGGTTTGGTTTGTTTTTTTTTTTAAGTGCACCTGGATGTATAAATCAAACAACTCTTGAAATATTCATCTGCATGGACACATGCATGCCTAATGCATGTAGGGGGTGCAAACATTTTCTAGACATGAGTAACAGGGTAACTGGATGTGAAATCTCAACTTTCTGAAAAAGTTATTTGAACAGATTCAGAGTATTTTAAATTGAGTTACTTTTGCCCTGTGATTTCTAAGGTGATGGGCTGCATCCAGCCTATCTCAGCAGGAACTGAAAGCTGCCATTATCTAACAGCTACTTACTGGCCCATATAAAATGAACTGACACAGTTAACTTGACCCACACAGGCCTAGAGTCAAAAAAATGGGAATACCTTTTACCCTTAAATAGGGCACAAGGACAGGTGACTAGCAAATGCTGCAATTCCATTCTGGAGTGCAGTCACGGGTCAGTATCCATCTAACAAAGGCATTTTAGTGTTCTGCTGAAAGATTTCTGGAATATTTTGCCCAGTGCCAATTTTCACGTTTTTGAAAGTGAGAAATCACAAACTAAATTTAGCTGAAATGCACATGTTTATGAATGAAATCATTGGGAGCCATTGTCACAGAGTTAATTCTGCCAAATGGTACAATGAGATCTTCTTGTACAAAGTTTAGTCACACTTAGAACTGTTTTTCTTTATCCCAATGGCATCTATTAAGATACAGAAATGATCTATTTCTCAACAGAGTTTCTTTCTCTTTTCACCAGTCAGGCAGACAGCAGGCTCTCTATACTCCAGGCATATTAGCTGACTTTCAAGGAGGAGCCTGGTAATGTATGCGTAATCCTATGCAGCATGCAGTTCCTTATACTTTACATTCTTCTTACAACTCCAGTGAACAGAGTTTAGCAAAAGAGAAAATGGGTTGTAAAACAGAAAAGGAAATCTTTCCTTTAACCTGGTATAGAATATGTCTTAAATTTGTTCTCTTGGGATTAATACTGTTAATCTTGAAAGTGCCATACAAGGAGCACAACATGCTCCTGTACTTGCCATTACTCATATTAGCCACATCTCGGAAGTTATGTAACAACCAAGACTGTGTTATGATAAAATTCAAGCAATGCTGAAGGACTGTCAAGTCAGAAGCCATTTGTTGTGTGGATGGCTAACAGAAATGTCAACATGGCAGCTGTCTTTCCATAGCTGCTTAGGTCTTTTTCCTTCTTTGATAATCTTCTGCTTCTCCAAAAGAGGTAGAAGAACTTTATTCCAGCTACCAGCAAATAAGGAAAAGCCTGGGGGTTTAGCACTTCTTTAACCATTAATCCATACTTTTCAGTGCACATATAATCATCATGTAACTTAGAAATTCCTATGAGTTTAAGAAGTACAGTGTATCATCTATACCATATTAAAACCATTAAAATGTTAATGTGAAGATTGTACATTCAGAACAGAGCATTAAACTCAGGTCTAATTAAGTATTCTTCAGTTACTAGAAAAGCTCGGCAGTTTCATGTTGACCCCCAGGACCTTCATGCAGTTGCTTTCCATGAGTTTTACTTGTATCACACAATCAGCAGGGGACATGCAGTCATGATTTACAGACTCTTACTAGCTCTGCACAGCTGTGAAACCCCGATTTACCATATGCACTAATCTTCACTCTCTGCCCCAGCAGCCCACAGCCCCGCCTCAAGAACATCGAAGTTACTCTGGAACAGAAATGAGAGTGAGTAGAAGCATCTAAAGACAGTTAGATGGCTGTTGCCTTTAACAGTCCTGAGCAATCACTGATACTGACTAGCAAAGTGTCAGACAGGTCACTGCTGCTAATTAAAGACCATCCATTTTAAGAACATTTTTCTGAGCTTCCCAGAGCAATATATTCACACCACTTCAGGGTGGTAGTTTTTTACACGTGAAATCCAGCTTAGGAATTTGTCCTCACAACACCAGCACTGGAGAACACCAGCCCTAGTTTAAGGAAATCATGTCCCCAGAGCAGCCTGGCTCACCCACAGGTCAGCCGTGGGACACTGAAGCATCACTCAACCAGGGAGGTTTAAGAATTGATGTTGAGATCCTTGCTTTACCCAGCAATTCTTCCTCTTTGGGAGATTGCTCTGGAAAAAGGCCAGAAAATAGAGAGCCAAAGGACTCTCTAATGGGTGTGCTCGTAAAAAAAATGTGTTTATAAAGGAACTGGACAGAAGACACTGATGTTTTTGTTATGTCGTGTTACTTAGCTCAGCAACACCATCTGGGATAAGTTACTGTATGTTTGGTACTGGACCTATATTTGTCTCCTGTGAAGTGCATGTTCCCGATTTAGTACTTTTTCCTATTTGGTTTAGTCTACTGGTACTGCCGCAGCTGCTAATGCTCCAGATATTCCATGAAAAAGAGAACTTCTGAACCTATGGCCTTTGTTTTCTTCTGAGAAAGCTCTTGCAAGTTAGACCACACCACACAGTATACATTTCTTTGTATGAGGAAATTTTATTGCATGATAATAACCAGTATGAATTTGGCTCACGTAAGCTCTACCAGCTTGTCTTTCAACAGAAAGAGCAAAGAAAGAAAACAAAGACGTGTTTTCTACTTTTCTGTCAGATATGGCCACACAGCCTACAGACCTCCCTAATCTGAGCACAGACCACCACCTCATGCTGCAAATTATGTTACAAAGCACCAAAAAACCTCAGGGAATCAAGTCAGAGGTCCAGGGTTTCTGCAGATAGCCTGGATCCCCTACTTGGGCCTTCAACACCTCTGGCCGATGGAGATGGTCTGGCGGTTTCCACAGCGAGTGCAGGACTGGCAACCTTGGGCAGGTCACGGAGCACCAGTCTGCCAGAGCCGCAGAAGCTGGTGAGCACCGAGCACCCGCAATGCCGAGGGTTGCTTTTTTACACCTTGTTTCTTCTCTGCAGCTCATCCACCCCTTTATAAACTGGGGCAATTAGCCCTGCTCCGCTGAACACGGTAGGTAGGGAAGAGGCAGGAGCAGCTGTCAGGACCCCACAGATGAGGATGGGAGGGGAGGGCTGGATGGGGGACAGCTGCAGGCAAGGCTGCCTGACAGCTGAAACGGCCCAGAAAGGCAAGTGCTGCCCTGGCGAGGAGGCCATCAGGAAGGCGAAGGGGGAGAGCCCGTTCCGGGGAGCCCGCAGCAGCCACAGGCAGCCCAGCCCCGCGGCTGCCTCACACCACCCGGCGGGGCAAACCCCCGAGGGGGCTGCCCGGTGCCGACCCTCGGACCCCACACGGGCTGCCCGCCATCGCCAACCATGCCGCGGGCTGGAAGCAGCCAGCCCCGCACACCCTGCCTGCCTGATCCTCCCCTCAGCCCGCCCGCCGCCATCTTGCCGGGTCACCTCCGCCGCCATCTTCCTTCGGGCCTCAGGGAGCGCTGGGCAGCCGAAACGTTATTCAAATCTGCCATCTGCTGGTGATACGGGGTAAAAGGGTGCTTCATAAAGCCGTGCTGCCTGGGCAAATCCCGAGAGTGGTAAATACGAAAATACGGGCGCTTTTCTGTTTGTTTTTTAACTATTGCACGTAGCACGTTTCTTACAAATCCACGGGATTTGGCGTTTTTGGCAAAAGCAGTATGCCCCAGCTGCTGGGTACCCTTTGGCAACACTACATGCCGTGGTTTCCCGACCCCCTGCTCGGCCGGGGAGCTCAGAAGCTCTGCCAGGGATTGTCATTGGGAAAAAACGTGCAGCAACAGGGTCTACAGCGCGGGGCAGGCCCAGCAGAGGCCCCGGACAGCCAGGCTGGAGAACCTGGGCATGGCCAGGGAGAAGCATGTAATCCCTGGGAGCCTCACAGGGATTGGGGTCTCGCAGCCCTGGTACTGCCTGGAGGCCTCTGCACCCCCAAGGACCTGTTCCCCCTCCAAGCACTGGGGTTTCCACCACCCGTGTTGTCTACTCCTCTGGCTTGCTGGGACTCTGGGCAAGATCCTGTCCCTCGATCACAGTGCAACTTGTTAAAACTGAAAGCGAAATTATTTTCAAGTCCAGCAAAACAAAGTGTTTGAAAAATGCTGGCTGACTGGTACTCTCTCTTTGCAGGAGGTCACAAAGTTGAGATCCTTTCTCCTCAGCTTAATGGAAGCCTTTTCAACAAGCCATTCTCCTTTTTAACCTGAAGAAGTGCTGTAGCTCTGAGACGGAAAGGAACCATACCTATCACATCTCATCCTTTCTGCTGGAGCTCCCTTCTGCAGACCTTTAGCTCCAGGTATGCTGGTTGTTGGTAATACTGATATTTCTCCCTTAAAAGCAAAACTGACTTCATCAGTGATAAATACAGCCTCATAGTTACTTCAAATAATTGCATATTAATTTGTACTGAACTAAATCCAATAGCTGAACACAGTAACATCACCTACAATTGTAGATGACTTTAAATTAAACATTTTATGACAAACAGTGGGTTTTAGTTTGTAACCAGCAGATGGTCATTGCAGGTTGTTAGAACTACTATTTACTTCTGGTAACAGGGAGTAGTAACTCAGAGTTCTGGCTCTCATATCAAATGTAGCTTCCATTGTTTACAGTTGAGTATTTTAGCTTTTTGTCAGAAAAAAATGTTGCCTAGGAAACCAAGAAACTGGCTGCATGACTGGTAAATTCTTGACAGGTGTTTCTAGATTTTTCAAATGCAGTCCTTAGTCACTCCCTGGAAAGTCCGATTGGTGCCAAGTAACTAGTCCAATGTTTTTCTTTGCTGTTATTTGTCCTCTAAGAAGTGAAGAGATAAGAATCTTGAATCTGCAAGGAACAAGTTTGTGGAGAACTTTCTGCAGCATTTTGGAAATTGGTCTCATTTGTTTGGCTTTGTTCAGAAAAATAATTTCCCTTCTTCATTCTTTAATTTTTGATATTGATACATCTCCTAATTTTATTGGCACTTTTTTTCTTCCTTCAAGCCAGCATTGTAGCTGAAAGACAAAAAGGCTATGTAATATGCATTTACTTCCCAGTCATTTAATTCAACATGCTATCACATCTGTAAGAAGCTCACTGTTCTTAAGAATCTATGGACGTTGTATAAATGGGATAACATTTTCATCATAAGTACTTTAAGGTGTTCCTACTGCCAACATCATAGGCATCACATTGATTAAAGAAGCAGCAAATTATACAAAATGCGTTTTTTTATGCACTACAAAGCTGGTGTGTGTAATTTATTAGGGTTTTTGTCACGATAGTTCACAAGAGCTGCATTTAGTGGAAAGAACTGCATTTGTGTTTCTGTTTGTGATAGAATCGTATTAGTTTTTCTGTTTTAATGGGTGTGTGTAATCCTGAGATGTTTGGTGTCACGAAATATGTTCCTTATGATTACTCTTGCTTCTTCAATATTTTATATTTCATGGTTTCTACAGAAGGTGGTGTTTCTTAGTGGCGTGTTCTGCTTATGTGTAAAATACCCCAACGCATCCACTTCTGGATGCACTTTTACACATGTCCAATAGAACTGCATAAAATTTACTGCATGACTCCATGTTTACATTTTTTAATGAAATCTTTTTTTATCTGACAATCTGCAATGGCTTAGTCGATAGTTGTTCTTACTACCCCCCATGTATAAATTTTAATTCCTTCCACTCTTCCCAATGAGTAAATCAAAGCATCAAGGGACTAGAATAAAGTATTCAAATTTAAAACATTTCAATGAAAGTGTGCTGTTGATTCAAAATACCATATACCTTTTGTACGTGATTCCCTGTTGTGTCAGTTATTATTGAAAAATAAAATGGCAAGACATAAAGTGAAGCTTTAATAGATAGAAAACCAGGGGAATGCTAAGAAGGCCAGTGGACTTCCTGAAAACTAGACCAAATGACTAAACTTCCAGGTCTTCTGGTTTTCAGGTTCTCAAGCTATGCAGAATTCCAGTCTGTTTCAGTGGCTTGCTCACCAAGGACTGAACTATGGCACTCACCATGTATCCTTAGCCTGCACTGTGATCTCTAGCAAGTCACTGAACATTTCCATGCCTTAATTTCCCATATTTTAGAACAGACCCTAAAAAGGAGCAAATTTTATTAAGCATTGTCCTTTAATACGTTAGACTGTTTTGAATCGTATCACAGAACCAGTTTTCAAGAAGTTGTTCTCGAAATGTTACCTCATCTATAGACATGCGGAACATTAATAAATGTCTTAGGATAGACACAAATATCATCCAGGTACTACAGTGGCTGAGCAGTGGTTAGCAGGTACAGCTTAATATAGTGATAATGCTTTATAAAGTGGAAACTATTATGTTGAAGGACAAATTCATATCTTGTTTACTGCTAAGTATCTGGAAGCCAGCTGATTTAAAAAAAGAGGGATTATCAAAGCAGCCACACCAATCAAGGATTTGAAAGGCAGGATCACTTGCCCTTAACTGTCTATTGTTTGTGAAGTAACTTATACGTTCTTTCAAAATAGATAACTGGGGCCTTGCTATTTTGTATCTTTAAAGGAGACAGTGACACTATAGCCATTATTAGAAGGCTGAAAAAGGTTACAGGTAAAGCTGTGTAAAATGCAAGGAAGAGATTTTTTTTTTTATTAATTCAGCCCCGCTGACAATGTATCATTTCTTCTTAAAAAGAAAGAACCAGAACCGATAGGAAATTACTAAGATAATACAACATCCTGAGGAAAATAGGTTTTCGAATGGGGCTCTTGGGAAATGCCTAGGGCTGCAGCGTGACTCCTTGTGGGGAAAAAAGGGGTGTTGCCCAGACACTAAAAATTGGCTTCTAAAAAGGAGTGAAAATAGATGAGATCAAACACTTGGTGTCTGTTAATCATAGCCTAGTTGGAAGCAGGAACACCAGAATTACAACCAATATTGGGATACTAGAAGTTGAAAATTGTGTTCACAATTTCTGGCATTTGAGCTCATTTTTAGGAAGGAGGCCAAAAGGTTATACTAAATACTGAATTTTTTTTGATGTCAGCTGAGACCACTGTCTATAAACACACATACCCACACCTGTAAGGACTCCTATTTATTCTTACTCTTGCTATATAGCATTACTAATTCATAATGTATTGTTACAAATATTTTCTGGAGAGACAATCAAGAGTGAAATACAAAGCCGTTTTTTACAATTCACGATTTCTTACCTGAACATTTTCCTGCAGTGTTATGTTTAACACTGAAGTTTTCATATGAATTTTAAAAATTTCAGTGCGCAAATACATGTTCTAGTTATATACCTTATCTCACCTTAGCTCAGAACTGAGAAGCCAGGCCAGGTCAGCAGGAATCAACCTTTCACCTTTGTAAAACATTTTTTCTAATGTGTAGGTTGTTATTTAGTCAGTTAGTTGCAGCCTTGTTTCAAAAACAGGAAAGCTGAAGATGAGTAAGGTTCATCAAGTTACACTAACACAGAGCAAGTCTACAGCAGAGTTGGAACTGTTCCTCATCTCTGCTGGCCCATGATGTTATATTAGCACAATGCCATTTAGATTTTTGAGCTAGATGAAGTCACCAAAGTAGCCCATCAGACCATTCAAAATCTGTTCATGTAAGGATATCAGTGTCCTTTAGGTTCTCACTGGCAATGGCATCCTTGGAGCATTTTAGTTTCAGTCACCTGAGTCAGTGGTAACAGCCTGTAGAATGACATGCCTCCGTTTCTTTCCTCTAAGGAGTTTTGGTCTGTCTGTCATTAAAGGCTTCCCTTAGTTATAAACTGTGACAGACCCCTCAAGTGAGACTAGGATATGAAATTTTTAAGACTTGAGCTTTGGAAATGGTAGCTCTAGGGATCAAAATACCTGGACTGTTTAGTTAGAAAGAAAAAGTCAAGTATGTATACATGGATAAAAAAATAGCTTGCTTTGCAAGAGCATTGAGTAGGTCTCCTATTTGTGGTAAATCAGGACCCATTAATTATGAGGGACTTAAGAGTCCTATTTTAAGCAACCATCATAAGTATGTTTATGTTAAATGTCTGTATGAGTGCTGTAAACTGGCTCCTTAGCTTTGCCTCAGGAAGGATTCAGTAAAACTGTACTGCTATCACTCAGCTGTGCTTATAGAGAGGTGGAACAGGCCATAACACAGTTTCAATAGCAGCCAAATTATTAAGCCCTCCAAGTACTGTTGTTTTCTGTAATTAAATGTGATGAGCCTGGGTTTGTTTTTTTCCTCTGGGACAAAGGGTTTTGTCTGTTTATTTTCACTCTGATGCCCTAGGAGCTTCAAAGCAGACAGTACAGGATCACCACATTCCTGCCTCTTCTAGTTACTGACAATGCCCTCAGTTTTTGAGGTACACCAGCCCTTCCTTGGTCCTCTTCCTTTAAAGAGAAATTCAGACAAACATGTCCCTTCCACCACTCCCCATCGCCTAGAACACATTTTCCTTTTTTCTGCAGAAAATAGCTCTTAGAGTAAGTGCTGCTGACAGTCTTTTAGACAGGTTAAAAATATATCTGTATTTCTCTCTCTCTCTCAGCTTTAAATGAAACAGTTAAAAAACAAGATGCAAGTGATATTCATAAGACCTAAGCTGAAAACTAAAGGTCTTTTAAAAATATATGACACCCTCCAAAGAAAAGGCATTTAAGCTAGAGATAGAAAAATACTGGCAAATTAATTTTACAAGTAGTTTTTTAACAAATTTTAAATGAAGGTGAAAAAATGCTGAGAAGAAAATTGAGCTATTCCTGGCAATTAAGATAGGCTATATTTCCCCCCATAATTTAGCACAGTGCTGAAGTCCAACTGCTAATAATAAAAGAAGTTAGAAAGTTCTGAAAAAATTATAGTGGCACAATGATGCATTCTGGGACAGCTTTAACAGAACTGATTAGCTCATGGAGTGGGAAACAATTCTGAAGGAAATTGCTTCAAGTATTTTGTTGTGAGAGGGAGAAATTCAGGTCACAGTTCTGCAGCCAACACTAACTCAAGGCCTGTGAACCCAACAGAAAGATACAAAAACTTAGAAGTTTCTCCATTCTGATTTATCTGCATCTTATAAATCTACTGCTGTAATCCAAATGTGTTCCTTACATCTATTTCCTTTCATTCAACACTGTGACAAACCCAGAATAAAAATACTGTTTCTAAAGAATTCACCTTCTTGATGTTGTTTATTTGTATGGTTCTAACCATCAGTATTGTTACCTCTAACAAGTGAGACACGATTCACCACTGAGGCAGAACTGAGGTTCTCTGGTAACAGTAAATGAATGTCACATATATGGAATTATGTTTCTGATTCCTGCTGTCCTAGGATGAAAGGAGTTAAATGAGCGTATTCTAAAACTAACTAAAAGTAAGTATTAATAGAAGAGCAACGTCTTAGCTAATGAAAACACCACACAAAAAAAGAGAATATGTTAGGAACTGTAACATTTAACCTGGCTAAATCCAAGTTAGTGAGTTTTCAAAAAATTATTACAGAAAGTTGATGAAGATATATCTGTAAAAATGTTGCATTATCCCACTGTGACACATTAATCATGCATGATCATTATCATCTTTATTTACAATTTTGATTTTTCTTTACAGATCAGGTAAAAACTTGCATTGCTCTTTTGTTGTTGTGTCTAAATGTCCCTGGTATGAATCTGGGTCTTTCTCTTCCATTCTAAGTGGTAAGAATACAAGGCATGGGCAGAGCCAGGGATTTATAAACACAGGTGGAAAATCTATATTAAGTATGTGACTAGAATTTCTTTTACCCATAAGAAAACATAATTTGCATGGCATTGCTTAAAACACATTTAAAAAATACAAGCTGCTTGCTTGGATTCTAGCAGTTTGCCCCAAGAGCTGAGACTTCTGTTGTATCAACAAATGTCTTTTTCATTCTTTCTTGTAGATCTGTCGTAGTTTAACCCAGCCAGCAAGTAAGCACAACACAGCCGCTTGCTCACTCCCCCTGCCCCACTGGGATGGGGAGGAGAATTGGAAGGGCAGAAGTAAGAAAACTCATGGGGTGAGATAAGAACAGTTTAATGATTGAAATAAAAATAATTATTTTTTTTTTTTTAAAAAAGAAAACAACAAATGAAAGAGACAGGAACAAAACCCAGGAAGAACAAGTGATGCAACTGCTCACCATCCACCAACCACGCACAGCCCATCCCCAAGCACCAACTGCTGGTCCCCAGCCAACTCCCCCCAGTTTACATACTGAGCATGACACCATATGGTCTGGAATACCCCCTTGGCCAGTTGGAGTCAGCTGTCCTGGCTGTGCCCCCTCCCAGCTTCTTGTGCCCCTGGCAAAGCAGGGGAAGCTGGTAAGTCCTTGACTGGTGAAAGCACTGCTTAGCAACAGCTAAACCATCCGCATGTTATCAACATTCTTCTCATAGTAAATCCAAAACACAGCACTATGTCAGCTACTAGGAGGGAAATTAACTCTGTCCCAGCTGAAACCAGGACAGATCTTGGACAAGCCAATTTTTTCAGCACACCCTAAAGAAACATGGAGACTCTGCATTCACTGCAGAAGGCAGCAGTAACAAATATTGATGACAGTTCTCATGTGAGACAGAGAAGATGTCCTCAATGGCAACACAAGGTAAGTCCAGACATGCTCGGCTTTTGTCATTGTTCATTTCGTACATTTGATAAAGAGTAAATACATATCTCACAGTTCTGAATAGCACTTCCCCATTCCTCCCTAGCATCTGAGACTCATTCTTCCTTACAGTCCTTTTGTCCCTCTCAACTGAACCAGGCCAAACTGGTATTGACACCCTTCATCAGGGAGGGCCAGTAAGCCCTGCGCCCCTACCTACTTCCTTGCTTGCCTGTCAAGTGTCATTCTGCACGAATTCTCATTGTAATCTCCCAGTACTCATGAAATCACAGGGCCATCTTGTGATCTCTACTGTGCCAGTGGCCAGCATTCAGCAAATCTATTGCCTCTCAGCTTGTTTCATCTAGCAATCAGGGTTTCCAGTCAGGAAAAAGGGGACAGCATAACAGAGCAGGTGGAGTATGTCTGCATCCCATCAAGGTCACTTTCAGCCCAGAAATCCAGTGAAACACATTTGTTCAACACAGAGGTACAAGCACTTCCTCACAGTGTGATGCCAGCCACATGTAAACCTTTGTCCTCACAGCTCTGGTCTTTATCCTGCCTGCTACTCTTTACTTTGCTTGTTGTCCTGCATACTCCTTGCTTTGCTCCTTGCTCTTTTAATCACAAACATTTTGGCTATTTGAATTTTTTTAGAATGCATATAGCCCGTAGGACTCTACATAGTCCTATTGGTCATACAAGTCCAGGCAACTCTGAAATAAATTTTCTTTACCTCTTTCTTCTTCCTGGGCTTTAACAATTATACCCCCAAACTTTTACTAGGGCAGACATAACCAAAGTTGATTAACCCCAGTTTTTGTGCACAGTTACAATACATACATTGAAATACTCCATATATTGTGAGTATATTCTATGATTCTCTTACATATCATGGCTTCTTTTTTAAACAAAAGCGCCTCCCAAGCACACAAGAATGGAGTTAGAAGTGTTGGGTTTTGAGAACATCAGAGTCTGGCCCACTGGCTACAGGAAGTGAACATAGAGTAATGCAGTGAAATGATGCTGCTAATGATAGGTCATAGTCATTCCATGGTTGGAAGTGAAAGTGATCTCAGACTGCTTTTAAGAGAGAAGAAAATCCTCTTTGTGGGACCAAAAAGATCAGATTTTAAATATATCCTCATCATAATACACAGAGGTGTAGGTGTTTCACAAAAGCTCACTAATTCAGTCAGATTTGTGGGGGATTATGAAGCAGAACAAAGTGTAAGTTGGTTTAAGAACCAAACTTATGCGCTGGGTATTTTATTGAACCACTGGTACATCAGAGGTAACAAAGTTATTGAGTTATTTAAGAGAATGATCCACCTGTGTTTAACCAAAGCCACACAAGTAATCTTCTCCTCAGCTTTATGCTAGCCACAGCTCCCCAGTGGAATTTCAATTTATATCTCTTACATAATCAGAGCACACTTTCAGGGGAGAATTTGACCCTAAGGGAGGCAGGAGGACTGGTGAGACTTGCTAATAGTCATGTGGTAAAAATAGTCTTTTCATAAGCCCTGCATGAAGCACGGAGAATGCCTTGAAACATGCCCTAGCTAGTATCAGAAATAGCCGAGCCAGAGATAAAAAGCATCCTTCTGCTGAAATGTAAAGGGAAAAAAAACCCCTAAGATATTCTATAATAGTCCTCATGAGTCACTCCAATGTGCTAATGAGTTCATTGCAAGCCACCATTTAAAATGGCATCCTATTCTCACCAGCACGGAAGCACACCAGTTCCCTAGACATTCAGGTTCTCATGCACCCCTTCTCTCCTTAAATGCAGAATATACTAACATCAGTCTCATCTCAGGGTCTGTAGAAATCAGTCCTCACAGCTGAGGTGTTTGTTCGCAAAAAGAAAAAATAATAAGCCTTGGGAGAAGAGCAATTTCTTTCCTGGTTTTGCCTATACAGCATACCTAGTTTCCCTACAACAACTGGTATTGGTCAAGCATTAACAAAACACTATCATTGTTAAGAAACTAAAGTTCCTGTATAAATTTTATAAAAATCCCTAAACCCACAGACAGGCTGAAACAGATATTTTGAAGTAGGAGTGTGCCTGGAAATCAAACTAAATCAGTGTTAATAATGTTCATTTAAAAAAAATACAGAAACCCCAGAAAATCCCAAAATATCACTAATGTCTGGGTTTGAAGTTAACTATGCATAGAATTCTGTCCTGATAATTACCTAGTTGCTATGAAAACAATTTCTTATTTCTTTGTAAGGAGTAAATACTTTCCGATAACCCATACTTGCAATTAGAAACAGCTTAACAACAGATGCTTTAGAGAGGTATCCCTATGAAGTTTTGAGCAAAGCATTTACATTTTCCTTTCTGGGTATAATTTTGCTTATTTACTCTTGAATTTTTTTTCTTCTTAAATTTTTTTTACTGCAGCATTACAGCTGAGGTGTCTTTGTCAGTGAGCAGCAAAGGCAGAGTACTCCAAAAGGCAGGGAGATCCAGGAGCCAAGGGTGACAGCAAGGCAGGCAGACTAGTGTCACCCCAGCCAGGGCCCAGGTCTACAGTGCCTGAAGAAGGCAAGCATGGCAGGTCTGGAGATAGTAAACAGGGTCAGCCAAAATTGGAGATTGACAGACAAGTCCATGGTGATGAGACAAGTCTGAGGTCAAGCCAGGAAGTCAAATTCATGTGTCAAGGTCAGGATTCAGATCAACAGGGTGCCTGGCCAGGTATGGGCATAGGTGTAATGTAGCTCTAGCAGAAAACAAGTGTGAGAGCCCAGCTTAAAACCAGCTTCTAGAGAAAGGTGAAGAGCACCTGCAAGGGCTTCTCGGGCAGCTCTCCCTCACATAGCTTCAAGGCTAAAGAGCTGCATTGTCCGTGTTCACCCTGACACTGGGCAGCATAGCTTCCAGGAGAGAGGGGCATGCTCAGGGCCCTGATAGCCTGTGTCAGGACTGTGTTTCCTTTCATTACTTACTGTACACAGACTTACACAAAAACTAGAGATTTTTCCAAGAAGTAAGTGGCAGTAAACCATGGGGAGACTCAGTGGGCATCAGGCCTCTGATGCTATTTGAGAATCTCCTGCTTTTGTAAGTTTAAAAACAAAGGAATTACTATATAGTAATGAAATGATAAGGGAAGTGAAGGGTCTGGAGGGAACTGTAAGATGAGAATCATAGAATTAGAATCATAGAATCGTTTAGGTTGGAAAAGACCTTTAAGATCGTCAAGTCCAACCATTAACCTAACACTGCCATCCCATCACTAAACCACATCCCTAAGCACCTCATCTGCCTGGCTTTTAAATACCTCCAGAGGTGGGGACTCAACCACTTCCCTGGGCAGCCCATTCCAGTACCTGACAGTCCTTTCTGTGAAGAAATTTTTCCTAATGTCTAACCTAAACCTGCACTGGCGCAACTTCAGACCATTTCCCCTTGTCCTATTGCCCGTTACCAGGGAGAAGAGACCAACACCCACCTCACTACAGCCTCCTTTCAGGCAGTTGTAGAGGGCGATAAGGTCTCCCCTCAGCCTCCTGTTCTCCAGACTAAACAACCCCAGTTCCTTCAGCTGTTCCTCATAAGACTTGTGCTCCAGACCCTTCACCAGCTTTGTTGCCCTTCTCTGGACATGCTCCAGCCCCTCAATGTCCTTCTTGTAGTGAGGGGCCCAAAACTCAACACAGTATTCAAGGTATGGCTTCACCAGCACTGAGTACAGGGGCTCGATCACTTCCCTACTCCTGCTGGTCACACCATTCCTGATACAAGCCAGGATGCCATTGGCCTTCTTGGCCACCTGGGCACACTGCTGGCTCATATTCAGCCGACTGTCAACCAGTACCCCCAGATTCCTCTCTGCCAAGCAGCTTTCCAGCCACTCTTCCCCAAGCCTGTAGCGCTGCATGGGGTTGTTGTGACCCAAGTGCAGGACCTGGCGCTTAGCCTTGTTGAACCTCATACAGTTGGCCTCAGCCCATCGATCCAGCCTGCCCAGGTCCCTTTGCAGAGCCCTCAAGACATAGCTCAACTCCAAACTAATATTTGTTAGAGCAGAGCAATTAAATACTTCATGGCAGAATCATACTGACAGCCCATGCTTCTTGTTAACCAGACTGCACTAGAAACCATGGAGGATAACACTCTAGAGTGTGCTCTTTGATGGGAGAGAGATATCAAAAGACACAAGAAAAAAACCTAGTTAGTTAGTAGCCCTAGTCAATATAAAAGTGAAATACTAGAAAATAAAAATCCTCTTTATAAATACTGACTTACTATGCCTACATTTCTCCTTGCAGTGTGTTCTCAAGTTCTCCGTTCTGGGACTAAGAAGGAAAAAGGAAAGACATGTGACAGGGTTTTCAGCCAAAGTGAGGCTGAGCTGTAAGTCCAATGATAGTTGCATGTGGCTATACAGAAGGATATCTTATTTTATCCCAACAGGTAAGTCGCATTGGGTATTTGGGTTTCAAATTCAAAACAGTTTTCTTTTTTGTCTCCTCTGTCAGCATTTGAGCCACAGTTCCTTGTGTCAAAGCTACAGTGCAAATGGTAGATTGATCTCTTTTTGGGTGCTAAACGTGACAGGGAAAGAAGCTGCTGGCTCCCCAGTGTTTTCTGACAGAAGGAAGGCAAGTCTGACTTCAGCAGAGAAAGTAATGTACCTAAAGGACCAGAGAATCCTGAATGGCTGAGAAATCTTTTCAGGTTCAGTAGTGTCTGAAAATCCTCATCTTTTCCCACTTGACTAGTTCTGATAACTAGTCAGTCACAAAACAGTCTAGAAATGGCATTATGCCAAACTGGACATTTACCAAGTTTGCTCCACTCAAGGCAAAGGTTTAAAAAGGTCATTGAGACAAAGCCTGCATCAGCAGAAAGACAGATATGTTAAACAAAGACCCTTTTTTACTTCTTTCTGGAAATGTGACATTTATTTTAATTACAGTATGAGTAGTCTTGTGGTAATGATCCCGGGCTGCATTTGGGATCACTTGTTTGCATCCAAAGATCCAAGGAGAAAGTGTTCATTCCTACTGTTGAAATATCTGTTCTGTTTAGATTTACACTTTGTCTTTAATCACTCTTTATTCCTGTATTATGTTGCTGAAACTAGGATAATCCTTTTTTCCCTGTGAAGAAATATGAGAATACATTTGTGTAAGCCATCTTGATATGTAACTGGCAGAAGCCAGAATGGTAAAGATTTCAAACATGTAAAAGGTATACAGAACATGCTAACTGTTCTCTGTGTAGCTGGGGTAAATACTGAGCTGAAATTATAGCAAGACAGAAGCAGGTGGGACCATAGAGAAAACTTTCTAACGAGGAAGGGGAGTGAACCATTGGACTGCACCACAAAGGAGCGGATAGAGGCTCCACTGCTGAAGGTCGTTAAAAACAGGTTAGGCAAACATCTGTCTAGCCTGACATATGCAGAAATGATCATGACTTGAGGAAAGGAGATAGTTTGGACCTCTTTCATTTTGGGGCTGGTGCTGAGAGATGATCCAAAAGACTAAATCATCTTTCAGTTACAAAAGGCCAAGAGGCGCCCTGTCTCAGTGACCTCTCAGTGTCTCTTAGGAATTCCTGATCATGTGAGATGCTGGAAATGTGGAAGCAGTTGTGGCTTATGAGAGTGTTTTTTGCAGGGTGAGAAAGGGTGTGTGCAATGTCAGTAACCATGCAGTGCTAATATGCTTAAAAATATGGGCAGAAAATCATTCAAGGGTTCTGAAAACAGAAATGAGTCATGGAGCAAGAAGTGAGGAGGAGAGGAAAAACTCATTAAGGCAAAATGCAGATTTCAGTTGAATGCTACAACCAGTGGATTGACCAGTGGATCTTAGGAGCATGATGCAGGTAAGAAGAGAACTGTCCCTCAGCTGCCATCTGTCACTGACACCCAAATCCTCTACAGTAGATCTTAAGATCAGCCAAGTTTGCTGTTCTTAGGCACTGCAGACATCTGTAACATTTTTGCCTGTGTGGGAGGACTGAAAGATGGGAGGCATTTGAGAACATCAACTTCCCAAAAAGAAAACTCAAATTATTCTGTGGTGAACTGGGACCAACTCTTTTAAGCCTCTCAGGCAGTCTTCCTACGAAATTGAAATTCATTCTCACGTTCTCAGACTTGCTGAATGTCCTTTGAACAACTACAGTATTGACATGCTGCATTATAGTAACAGAAAACCAATGATTTATTCAAGAAAATCCCTTGATGCAGAAATCTCTTTTAAGTTATGTACTTAGGCTAGGATTTTCTAAAGGTTAACCTGGATCACTTTGAAAGTGAAGTTCCTGTTGGCTTCTCTGAGAACTGTGAGTTCCATTTTTCTTATCCAGTCTCTTTAGAGGTTTTCAGTCATATGTTTTATCAAATTATTAAGACCAACAGCATTTTCATCTAGAGAGAGAATCACTGATACCTGTTAGTTTTCTAGCTGTGGGTATTCTCCTTGCAGAATTCCAGATGTTATCATTCTTTCCATCTTCTCTTTGGAAGAATAAAAATTACAGGTTGCTTTACATGATGAAAATCTTGGAAGGTTGCTTTCCTTCCACAACATCCCATGTACTGGTCAATCCCCTGAACATAGAGAGGGTAGTGCATAGTCTTAAGAGACATATTTCTTCTTCAAGCTTGTGATATATCGCAGATGACAGGCTTCATACAACCTGCACAGAGTATACATGATTATTTTTGTTTCAAGTTTTGATATATTTTCTAACATTTTTGAAATTAAATAAATATTTAAGCTTGTTTAGTGCTGCAGATCAAACTCAAAGTGCAGCAACAGATCCAGCCTTCCTGTGATGCCCCATGATCTAGAGTGGCCCTGAGGAATGCATCTATGAAACCATAAATTTTTTCAGCATCCTCAGCAACTTGGGAGTCCACCTGCCACCTTGCCAATGAATACCATTTGCATTTTTGAGGTTTCTCTGAGTTTGTGAGGTATGTATAACATTGTAGGTGGTAGTCAGAAGAAGCACATTCTTAGCTGTAGTTTTCAATGTCCCTAATTACCTTTTTACAAAACTCTTTCTCTGATGTCATGCTTTCATACTGCCTCCCAGCTCTATTCCTTTGTGTAAACTATATAACTGCTCCTTCGGCTGCAGTGGAGTTAAACTGTCATCAATCATCTAACATTAACCTTTCAGATCGTTAGTAACAAATATGTCATTACTTCTTTTTTATTTTATGATTACCATTCTGTTAACCCAAGGCCTTTTTCTGTGGAATACTCTCAAACTTCCAATATTTGGGAGAATGCGTGAGAGTAATGTATCTGTGGGGCTGCATTACATAGGATGGTAAAGCACTTTCTGCAGGCTAAAAATGCATAAAGGAATGGTTACGGTGATCCAGTGGAGGTGTGATCACTTGCTGTGCTGTGGTAACATGGCCACATGCCAGAGCCCTGGGAATTTCTTGTGGCTGTCCAGTGCATCACTCTGCTCTTGGGTAGGGGAGGGGTAGAAGAAGGCCACCAGCTGCTGCCACCAAACTCCCAGGTGAGAAGCTGAGATCAGGTAGGTTCTCTGCTACGCTGCTCCTAAGTACTCCATTAGTGGCAGCTTGTGCATCAAGAGGAGGCTATCCTTAAACCAAACTGCACGCAGGGGGTGGAATCTTGTCTGCCGTTGTTCTGCGATGAAACCAGCAGAGGGGAGTGTCTGAGTGCTCTGCAAACCGGGTGAATATCGGAAGCTTTGCTGGTCTGTTATGATCCCAGTAAGAAGAGCACTCAGACTCTGTGTCATTTAAAATGCTTTTTGTTAGAGCTAACACTATGAAATGTGAATAGGATGGATAATCTTACATCCCTTTAGATGCTAGGAGCCCAGAGCAGTGCAGCATTGAGCAGGATGCCAACCCAAGTGCAGGTGGAACATACTCTGCATAGTGGAGTTTTATATTTCAAGAATTTAAGTTTTAACTACTGATTTCACAAATTACAACACCCTTCTGATAAATGGTATCTTTGGAGCTCCATCATTCTGAAATTTCAAATGAGCCCTGGTAGTGATTTTTTGAGATTGTTTTTTTGTTGAAAATAAGTGTCTTTCTAGGAAATTTAATCTGATTAAAAATGAAGCAGTTTAAACATCTCTATTTGAACTTCAGCTTGTTATCAACACAAGAACCGTCTGGAAAGTTTGAATGCCAGAATAAATAAATATTCTCAAGGATATGTGAAACTTTCATCACAGTAATTTTTGTTTCGGTATATGGCTATAAATTGCTTTCCAAAAATACTTGAAAGCACATAATTAGCCAGTTTTGTTCAGCAATATTTTAACTGTTGTTATTAATGTCTACAAATACTTTAGTTATAAGATTATTATCAAGACATTAATAAAAATGCATAGTTTTACCAACATCTACAGTGATATTGCTCAAAAAACTTTGAAGTATCTTTATTTTCCCTCTGTTTGGTAGTAGAAGTTGTTACTGAGTTAACAAATTAAATGGAAATTATGTAGTTTAAGGGACCCTCTACGCACACAACACAACAGAAATAAATCTGTAAACGTAGAGTTATTTGATAACTTGAATTTCAATCAGTAGAAATTACCTATTGTTTTCAGATTATCAGATCCTTCTGAGAGAACTCAAAGAACTGTGTTATTGCACTAAGCCAGTCAAGTGGCAGTAGGCAGAACTCAGTTAATCTGTACTAGACTGAGTCTGACTGTGTTAATAAACTCATTCATAGTATGATGTGACGTTAACATGTTCATGCAAATTATGCGGCTGCATGTAATTTACAAACAGAAAAAGGAGCAAATGTAAAGCAAAGATTATTAGATTTGAGATTACCATCTCACTTTATTCGATTCTGATTCTGATTTCCTTTATATAGAGTTGTAGATAGACCTAAAGAATGTATTACTAAGTTGCCAATCCTTTCTTTTTGTCAAGGTTCATGTATTTCTATTGCAAAATAGTCCTCACTGGTTTTCTTTTCAAAATTTCCAGTGCTTAAATGCAGAGGTGGTAATGTGCTTCTCAAATAGCTGGGATAGATTGTTAAATCAGATAATCACCAGCCATTCCGATCCATCCATCTTTAATTCAGGATTCCCAGACCAGCTTCTTGTACATGGCCACTCTCCAGGAATTCTGCACTTGGTGACAGACAAGTAGCTATAAAGGTAATGTATGATCTTTACAGTCCTTGAATCATGATATTAATGTCATGTGAATATTTGACAGTCCTACTAAAGAAAATAGGATCAGTCTGGTAATCTTTTGGCTGCTGTAGGGTCTGACAAGTTGTAATACTTAGCTTCCCTGCCAGCAAATTCCTCATTAAGCACAAGATATACTAAAACAAATCACCGGTAAAACCTCTCCAAGATGTTAATGTATGTAGAGTTCTTTTAAGCAGATAATTCTAGCCAAAAAATGCACATATTTTGTCTTCTCTTTCTACCATGTAGCCAAGCTGAAATACTCTAAAGGCTTCCATATATGGAAACCTATGATTTGGGTGAAATGATCATATTGAAGCACAGGAAGACACAACACAATTAAGGTTTAGGATTTCACTATAAACATAAAATTCCAACCTAAAATGTTTGTATTAGCTTATACAAATATCTCTTTTATGAGTTAACCCACATAGATTTTTAAATTGATCTACAATCCCTTTAAAGATGAACTGGGCACACATTGCATTTTTTTCCTGCAATTTTGATGCAATGAATAGTGAAGTCCAAGCATTTTGACTAAGATTCTTAATGTCAGTTTGGGCTGAGAGCCAGAATTCCAGAGAAAACACAGGGAAATATTCAAGAGAGCTGAATCACAACTAAAGTTCTGTCTTGGCAGTGACTTCAGCAAACAGAAATAGTCATGGACACATCTATGTGTTTATTGTATCCGCATGGGTAGGCAGAGGTCTGTTTCACCTGTGTACGTAGCAGGGCACTTCTCAGGTAGAAGTTGTCCTACACCCCCAGGTACTGAAAAATTGAAGTCATGGGGTCTAATACAATTCAGGTTGTAAGGAACCTCAGGAGGTCACCTAGTCCAACCTCTAGTCTTAACATTTGTCTTACATAGATGACCTTTTCTTGCCTTGGAGTTTACGCCCCCAGGCCCAGCTGTGTCCCTGTGTTTATTTCCACAGTATCAATTCATTTGCCTAAGGGTCAGAGGCCACCCAAGTTCAACAAGGCAGTGAAATAAAATCCTCTCATTGCTTTTCCAGCTTTGAGCTGACAGGGACAGAAATTTCAATAGTCTGATAGCGGGGCTGCCCCCAAGACAAGTGATGATTTTTCAAAGAGGTTCAGCAGAGGTGCAGAGGGGTGTTTCCACCCTGCACCAAGAAGAAGTGAGGTAGGGGAGAAGAGGGCAGGAGGAAGCAGAACAGCTGCAGTAGTTGGAGTTGCCAGGATCGGCTTGCCTAGCAACCCCCTTTCTTAGGCAAGGGCATCTAATTCGGCAGCAATAGCAACATCAGAAGCAGCCCTGACACTTGGTGAGCTGGGTGCATGATAGGGAGCATGAGAGCTGTCAAAACACCAGCCTTAGGGCTCCGAAGCCTCCTCAGTTTATTGGTAGGTAAACTACATAGATCTGCTTACCAGAACTTATTCCTGTGGTCTGTGCATACGGAAAGAACTGCATATTGCTTATTGCAATGAGACAGCTATTTATACCAGGCAATTGTTGAATGTTATTTTAGTAATGTAGAAAACACGAGTAATAGAAGAATATATTGGAAAAATCAGTTGTATAATTCTGTCTTATTCTGTGAATACTGTGATAAGTATTTGTGTAATCCAGTAGATGATTATCCCCCAATAATATATAGAAAAATAATAGCAGATTATATGAATAGAACCTATTATCTTTTACTAGAAGTGGAATAAGACCAGGCATTATCATAACATATTCCGTTCTGTTCTTATATACCCTAGAGTGTATATTTTAATACAGGATTTATATATATAATATTATAATTATTACATATATACAGGTATAATGTATATGCTATTGTAATGCTGTATTCCACCTGTAATAGGCTTATGCAATCTTAATATTATCTATAATTATGTATTTTAACATTTATATAATTAACAGTCGTATTGTGTTATTAAAGGTCCAATAAAAAAATGACTCATTCAAAGAGTTTAGGTGTAAAAGACTAAAAGAAACTGAGAATGGGGGAGGGGCATTTTAAAAGCAAACAAAAAACCTCTTTTAAGCAAATGTGTCTCTGCATATGGTCCTAGAGCCACATGCACTTTGTAGAGAAAACCTTCTTGCAAGAGAAGGTTTCATGGTTGATTTCTGGATAGATCAAAATAATATACTGATCAAGTTTGTATACCCCTAGGAAGCTGTCATTTTTTGCTCTAGAAGTTGAAAAGAGCAAAATATGCCAGGGTATGTTTCTGCATTTGGTTTGATATATTTAGAAAAAAGATAAACTTTGGAGATGGAACTCATCCTTCCACTGTTCCTGTACTGTCTTTTCTGGAGTCTATTCATATGCTTTTCTTCTGCCAGGTGATATTAGTGGAGGGGTGGCATGATTTAGATAACAAAGACTATGACTGTTGGCCGCTGGAAAAACCAGATGAGTATAACATGCTGGACTGTGGAGGTGAGTGAGTCTTAAAGCTGCTCAAGAAAGATCATCTCTTGCTTGGGGAATGGTTGGAGACCCAAAATTGAATTACTCAGAATAATACCTAACCCATGATGAATGTTATGCATGGTAGAAGCATCTGAATCAGTGACAACCTCTCTTTCTAGAGAAATAAGTGAAAGAAAACAACCAAAAGTTACTTCAGAGTAATTATTTGTCCAATATTTATTGGTTCCAAAAGAAAAAGTAATAGCAACAGCTGAATCCCTTCCTCCAGAAAGAAACTGAAAACATTTTATTTCTCATTAGAGAACCAAATGCAATTTAATCTAAACAAAACAGGCAGGCAGCTCTGCATTGCAGCAAATTCTATTGAGTCATTGCTGAAATTTTGTAGTGTCAGTTCAAAAGTGGACTGTGTTTAAACCCTCCAGCCAGTAAGCAAAATCACTGATTCTACATGCCATGCTTTTCCACCTTGCTAGAAACTGTGTTCCATTAGCACTAAAAAAAAAAAAATCTGAGACGAGACCTTTAACCACTTATTCCAGTCAGTCTCAGAAATAATTTTACATGATGAGACAATAAAAAAATAGAATATTTTTTTACATTGGAAATTGATTGATTGACACTGAAAAATAATTAAAGAGCAACTGAAATACGGGAAATTCAATTTAAATATAAGAAAAATCTTTTATACTGTAAGGGTATTCAGACAGTAGAATGGGTTGCCCAGAAAGGTTGTGGTTTCTCCATCCTTAGAGATTTTCAAAACCCAACCAGATAAAATCTAGAGCAACCTGCTTTAGGTGACCCTGCCTTGAGCAACACAGGATTGGACGAAATGATTTCCACAGGTGCCTTCCAGGTTCAACTATTCTGTGATTTTGTGACTATGTAACTGAAAAATGACTGATGTTAAGCAACACTTTTGTTCATGTTGTAGAAGGTAAGACCAGAGACAATGTGTGTCAACAGAGTTTTTAGAAAAAAAAAGAACACCTGAGAAACTAATACTGATAAAAAACTCCAGGAAATATACTGCTGTGTCACACTCTGAGTTCAATATTACAGTTAAACATTTTCCAAAGACTTCTGCTGGAACAGTGATATTCAAAGACTATCTAAATTATTGTCAGCTAAGACTTTTATCCCTGTATGAATTTACTATTGCTTTAACATTACAACAACTATTTATCAGAACAGATGACTTGTTTAAAGCTATTCTTACCAATAATCAAAATGTGAACTGAGTACAAGGGAAACTAATGAGTAGGTTGCTTAATTAACATATATCCTCTACAACAAGTTTTAGAATGAACTCCACGCTCTATCCTGCCTGCCTTCATGGTTCTTCCTTGCCATCTTCTAGGCACTGCTAAAAGCAAAGCAAGAGGCATGTACTGTAGCCTCATTGTTGTGGATTTAGCACAAGACCTTCAAAGCATTTAGATGTGGGAGTATCTAGCATTGAAAGAAGAGTTTTGTTTATCTTTGTGAGACCTTTAAAGTGAAGTAGAAAGTAATTTAACTGAAATTTATGCTGACCTTTTGCCTTCATTGTCTCACATTCTCTGAAGCACAGCTCTCTCTTACCTTTTAGTGCAAATCACACTAGCTTTTTTTTTGTAAATCTTTGTGTTGCAGTTTCTCTCATAGTGTTAGCATTTATGATGAGTATTTACTTTTCAAGGGAGATGGGAAATCAAGAGGTTATTTTACAATTTGCTTCTTGATATCTGAAAGGGAGTTGTATTTAGGGGAAAAAATAGCAGCTGCACTAACAATGCAAGTGAAGATACACTTGTAAAAACAACTCCAGAGTAATAAAAGAGTTTAAAATTGAACAACAACAAAGTGAGGATCTTTTGAAGGTCAAATTTACCTATCCTCTGCAGAAGGAATTAAAAACCTCCTGACAAACTGAGAGATACATACTTGCATGATGTAAGTAAATTGATGCGGTGCAAATTAAAAACTTCATTGAACAATATGAAAAGAGTTAGGTGAATGGAGTGGGAAGATTCTGATAGTGTTATCTAAGAATATGGATTAAAAACTTCTCCCACCTCTTATCTCACTTCATTCCTAGGCTCAGAGCAGGTAATAAGGTGTCTCAGGAACAAGAGAGATGACTTGGATAAATCATTTTTACCAGTAAGAGTGAGGAAATGGAAAATGACAGATGTCTGGGTAGCACTCCTTCCACTGTCCTCTGTTCTAGACATGATATGGTTTTATAAAATGATAATTCTTTCTTAAATATATAATTATTAGTATATATAATTTATGTTTCATGAGGTTAAGGGTTCTGACTGAATTTCATGTGTGCTAGTTTTGTCTGTTCTTCTTCCATAATGAGGTGTCCCTCAGTGAAAGCAGCCAAGAATGAAAAGCAATGTTTATTGCCTGATCAAAGAGGAAAGGAAATATATGAGGACAAGCAGTGCTGCATTATACTGGGAACAAAGTTACTTTAAATAAAATGACCAGATTTTTTGTCATATTTCTCCAGTTACTTGATCTTTTCTAAGTGGGCGTCAGAATTGTTCAATTAATGTGCATTTGTGTTTACCTATACAACCACTAAAATGGATGACTGTTTGGGGCTCATAAAAAGCAATAGGAACAATAGATGAAATCATACAAAGTTTTACATTTGTATGCATCTGTAAAGTAGAAAAGTATAGCAAATATGTTGGCCCATGATTGTGTTGTTTCTAGGCCTGGAGATGGCATGGGTGCAAAGGCCTCCAGAAAAGGCTGTGAGTGGGGAATTCTTCAACGTGACCTATGCAGTCTTCGCTTCGGACAGCTTTTATCAATATGCAGTGCAAAATGGAATCCTTTCTCACAGGTATTATCATCTATAAAAATGCTTTCATGGTCATGAATATATGGGGATTCTTTGTGTACATTTTCAGTAACATAATTGGAACACATACTCTGGGGCTCCTCACTAATTCCTTGCATTTCTTGAGGTCTCTTATAGCTCTGTTTGCCCTGATATTTTCCCCTCTGCAATGGCTTTGCTTTCAGAGCAGCCATCATGGCATGCTTGCCCTCATGGTCAAGGATAGGGCACCATCTTCCTGTACCTGCATTAATGAATCAGTGCAACTCTAGCCATCACTTCTTGCCTCCTCTACACAAGGAATTTACAACTGAAGTTTAAGCATGAATTCCAAACTAACTGTGCCTTACACTCATTTTCATCATAAGTGTATTTGAAGTGCACAACATGGATATGAAAAAGAGGCTGGCCCAACCCTGAATCCACTGAATTCAGTGGTGAACTTTTTTTGATTTCTGTGGAGTTGAAATCAGTCCAAAAGCTTATAGATCAACTTACACACTGTGTTGGTAACTGTAGACAACAGAAGTTAAATACAGAATGTTTATGTGTACAACTCCAGTTCTCCATCCATATACAGCAACGTCTGGGACAGAGGCCACAGCTCTATTTCCCCAATTTATGTGCTGTACTTAGTTATTGTAAGAGATATTTATGTAAAACCTCACAATTTTCTCTGCCAGTCTGAGTGGTCACATTGCAAAGTTCAGATTGTAAAAGCTGTTTTCCAGAGATATTTTTTCATATTGAAAGATGACCTATAATCCATTTTCAATGGCAAAGAGTTGGTATTGTATTTTGATCATCTGTGTGCTACGGTTACACAGTTTTGTGAAATTTTTTATCACATTTTCTGGAATGTATGGCTAGTAATGGCTCCAAGGACTTAACCATAAAGCAGGTTTTTTCACTGCTTGGAAATTAATCTGTTTTTCTAGTATTTCCAGGGAGACCCAATCTCTTAAATGAGTAAAGAGCTTGGAAGATTCTGCTCTTTGCGTACTTATACATATCTTGCACATAGAGACACATAGCAAATATTTTAAAAGAGAAATCTATGCTGCAGTTTTTCAAAGGGATCAAATTTACACCTCATTTTGACTAGAAGACGATCTGGTTGACTCTTAAGCTTACAGTGGCTGGCCCAAATATGGCTGAGGCTGACAAGTAAACATATGGGCATCAGCATAATTGGGTGAAGTCATGATGAAGATATTGAATAAAAAATACAGAATATGGGATAAATTTTTAAAAGCAGCCATAAAGACAAATAGACAAATACATGATGGAATTAGGCACCAACTTGCTTAAGTGGTTGTTTAACTCCTGGCTCAAAAGGGCAATAGATTTTAATATTTTATCTGTTTAGATGTCTTGTGGATTGACAAATTTGCTTATTACAGGTTTCAGCTATGTCTATGCCTGTGTAAATCTGGCCATGAATACACTCCATGTCAATCTGATCCCCTATGTTTGTGTGTACTTCTTACAATACAGTCTTCTGTCTTAAATCTACTCAATGCTGGCTAGTTCTTCTTTCATTAAAAACAAAGTGAAAAATAAATCCTGATGTACTAGTATTGCTTTATAGAGATCCATATCAAGTGCACAACATTTAAACTAAACCCTACAAGTATAAGTCTGGCTATATTTACTAAGTAAACTATGTTTGCAGAAAACAAAAAAAAAAAATTATTTTAAAGCCAAATTTATTAGGGTGATAACGAGCTGAAAATGTAACTGAGGAAACAGTGAGAAAAAGTATTGCATTACACATTTCCAGGTAACTACATTCATCTTTCAGGCATGAACTTCCAAAAGGCCTACCTTGTTTTGCAGAACAGTCTGTTCATAAAGTCCACTTTTTGCCCTAAGTTTTTGTTTTGGAGAATTGTATCTGATATTATTGTCCAATATAGATATTTTCCTTGGCTGTTTGGGTTGCAGAGCAAAGACTGGAGCTGAATGATATGTATGAATTGCATGCATAGATGAAGGTATAGAATTGAAAACACAGGGACACATATTTCTGATAGTGGAAGTAGAGTAATGGTATCTTCTGTTGTGCCAGATGTAGCAGTGCCAAGTAACTCCATCCAGCCATGAAGTCAGTCTAGGGAGAGAAGTGGAGGCTGGTACCTGCTTGTGGCATAGTATCTGCCAGAAGTCCCTACCATGTGGCAGTAGACAGTGGCCTGCTTGACAGCAGTCCTCATTGCTCTAGGAGCACTTCAACCAGAAGCAAAACAAAAGAGAAAGAAATGGTGTAACAGTGTTTATTTCACTGCATATGTTTTTGCTGCTAATTTTTCCATATGGGATAAAGAATAGGCTCTCGTGTGTTTGTTGCAATTTTGGCAAATGAGGAATGAACACAAAAGTTTCTCTGCTGGTTGTCTAGCACTGCTACTGCTGCGAAGGAATTCTGTGAGGAGCATGAATGCCCTGCCAGCTGGAAAGATGCAAATGGGGAGAACTGCTGCGTCTACCATGCCAACATTCACTCCTGTCCTTTGGCCTTCATGGTTAGTATAATGGTGCGGCATCATGTGCTCCGTTCTTGCTACTGGATGAGACATCACTGTAATAACCAGGTTCAAGTTTATGAAGTCTTTCTGTGATTACAATTAGACCAAATTTATAGTTCACTAAAAGCACTGTGGGGATGTCTGTCAGTTTTCAAATCTTTCACAGTGGATGCTGAGGCTGCAAAGCAAATGGCTGGATTTTTGGACAACTCAGAATTCAGAATCTCTCATGTTTAGCGGGGCCAGTTTCATCTCTTTGTGATTACTTGACTCAAGTCTCTGTGCAGTCAATAGAGAAAGAAAGACAGATCATTTCATTCTAAAGCAAGCAGGGAGAATTGTCAGTTGGAGCTGTTACTGTCTCTGCAGATTGTAGATGGACCCTGAATGATTTGCTTGCATTACTGAAGCTGAGTGGGGTGAGTATCACTGGCTGTGATTTGTAGAACTGAGGCCTGTATACACATGCCCTGGGATGGAATGATTTTTCTGTATTAGGTCAGAGAAAAAAAAAGGGATCTGAAACCAGGATAACGGAATTTGTTCATGCAATGTAAGCAGGATCCATTCTTGTCTGCTTGGCTCATTATAAGAGCCTGTCCCTTTTTGAATGAATATTTAAAGTTCTGACTCTACGAATACAGTTTGGGACACCTTTTTTTTTTCTTTTTTTTTTTTTAATCTGTGAAGTCTTACCCTGCATAATAACCTTCATGAAGTTCTCTAGTCTTTCTAGCTGATCTCCTTTCTGGCAATCTGACACATTCTTCATGAACAGAGATGGTGTAATAGAAAACCTACTCTACACATCTTGCAGCTATTTCATGTACCCTTCTGTGTGAAGGTTTAGTATCTCCACAAGTGCTCTAGCTTACTTCTTAATGGTTGCTTCTTAAGGAGCTGTTTTATCAAGGACTCCCCTAAGGATATTCCTTAGCTGATATCAGGACTTTGGTTTAATAGAGGAATCCCTGCTGGAACCATTACATCAAAACTTGTGTCTAGAACCATAGTAAAGAACTTCAACATTTCACCACTGTGGTGACCTCTCCATTATTTCTTACTTTAACAATTCTGCTTGGAATTAAGGGATGGAAAAGGTGAAATCATGTAGCCAACATGCCTCATGTAGCTTCCTGGTAATACTGTAAATATTTCAGTTCCTGCTTAGAAGTCTAAGCAGGTTGGCTGTCATACAGCAACAAGGCCATGAGTATCATTGCATGAGACTGAACATACACTTCAAAAGAAGCTTTTTCCATTATTCGAGAGGAGGTTTTGTTGGGGGTTTTTTTACAGTCATGACTTTTAAAACATTTTATCTTGGTTAACATGAAATCCATTTCTTGTGGTTTGGTCTATGTCTTACAGTGCATTGAAAGAAATGCCTAAAGAAATATCTGGAGCTAGGAGACGAATTTAATCCTTTCAAACAAACAAAAAAATGCAAGATCTTCAGACAGCCAAAATAATCCTCTATGGTTGCAATTGCTGGGAAGTGTACATCTTAATGGCTTTACTGAGAAATGTTCTGCAAACAGGCACAGAAGAGATGCCTTCCTTACTCATTAAATAAAAAAAAGCTATTGTATCAAAAGTGAAACTGCAATAAAACCCCTTTAGAAAAATATAAAAAGTGGGATATGATTCTCTTTCTGGTTCTAATATAGCAAATCCTGAAAAAGTGTATTAGCTTCATAGAACTACTGCAGTTAAAATTTGAGACCGCATTTTGGCTCATGTATTTTAAAAAATAACAATATTTGTGATATTTTAACATAGTATACGCACAATTGCTTCTCTCTTATTTTATCTTTTATTTCATCACAGAACAGTGTTGCTTGTGCTTTGGCATTTTAATAGATTTGGTTATAAAATATCACTTTATTTGCTGTTAGAGAATGTAAGTCGTTTTAAGAAAGTGAAAGGAGCTAGGATTTTCATTGTGTCGTGGTTTACTGACATAACCAATGTGTCTGATAAAGGGTCGAGGAGGAATATGTGGTCCGTGGATCCCAGATGATGGCCAGATATTTACTCATACTTTGTCTACAGCTGGCAAAATGAGCCAAAGAAACTGGACTGCCAAGGTAAAGTATATTTATTGCATTCAGGATTTTACCTGGTTTGCTCTTTTCAGAGCTTACTTGCTAGCAGTTTAGTGCAGTTCATGTACATGTTCCCCATCTCGTTTATTTCTCAGTGGTATGTGTGTAAGTGATGCATATGGCTGAGTAATATCAATTCCCAACTGACTTGACTGGGAAGTAACAGCTTTTCACACTACTACTCCTTACCTTAGGCAGTTAGTAGAAGTAATGGGGATGGGAGGGAAGATCCATTTAAGGCCTACACTAACAATATATTGCACTACTGACTGGACTGTGTTGCAGGTTAATATGGTCATTAGGGAACTTCTACCCAGCAGAAGTAACAGGGAAGCAAACATGGCAGAATGCATAGGCTGGAAGCCCTGCTTGATGAAAAGAATACACACCAGGAGAGGAATCAGACCTGCCTTTCCCACAAGAGTTGCATCTCCTGCTTCTCTTTGTCTCCCCAGCCAAGGACACCTGTCCTTCCTGATTCTGAAAAAATACACGTATTTCACAGGACACTACAGTTGGATAATTGTTGTTATAATAGCCTACCGTACGTGAGTGAAGTTTTGATGCTTGCTGCTTTGTTCACTTGTTTGGCAGGTTGTCTTAGTTCATGTGGGTGTGACTTCTCTCATCGCACACATCAGAGTTGGGAGAATGCAAGTTGCTCTGGAAGCAAAAACCACAGTCCTTCCTGCAGTAGGTATGATATAAAATGAAGGTGCAAGGGAATTGCTTATTGACTGCAAATCTCAGTGCTTTTACCATTCATGCATGATTACCAAGAGCAAAAGTGGCTCCTACTGCCCCTTACCATTGAAAATACACAAAAGTCTTCCTAAAATTCTTCACATAACACTGAACATCCGAAAAAGTGTTTGATCTTCTAACCTGTGTATGAATCCAGAACGGTAGGAAGCCACTCTTGTCAAATAGGTAAAGTCAAATACCATGACCAGTGGCTTCAGGTACTACAAGGCTTGTGTCTAGTTGATGGGGATCTGAAAATATTCTTTCAGCTAGTATGTTGTGAGGATCTGGATGCTCTCCATCTGAAGGGCAGCAGACTAGCCTTAAGCATATTGGAAAGGTAGAAAACCATCTTGGTTACCTTGTTCACATTAAAATTCAATTGCTCCCAAAGGCATCAGTCTTTCACTCACTTTAATGCAGCAGTATGCAGGGAAGCAGAAATAACCGTAACAGTTCTCTTAGCAATGTAAAATTTAAGAAATGGACTTTAATAAATTAAAGTCACAAGCCGAAGAAAAATACGGGGTAAAATTCATGACAGTACTCTTATTAGCTACTCTTCTGTAAGTTTGAGAATTTATTTCTCAATGTTATTAAAAAAAACCCCCACAAAACAACTCCAATGTGGATGGAAGTATTTAGCTATAGAATTTACTATTCATTTTAAGACAGCTGCAATTTAGTTTTCCAGGAAACTTACAATTTATCAGAAATGAAATTTTTAAAATGCAGTTCTACCTCTGAGGCTGAAAGTGACTTCTGTGATTATCCTGTTATTATACTGGAATCAAATGGACTGAGGCAGAATTATTACTGAGCAGTGGATTTTGTTTTGCGGGGGCTTTTTTAAAAAAATACATTACATACTGACAGAATAATACCTTCAGCTCGTCTCAGAAGGCTGAAGTACAGCATGATATTATTTTAGTCATGGAGGTAAAATTGAAACACCATTCAGGACATGGGAGAAGGAGTTTTGTCCTTTAGGGCTTTTGTTTTAAATCACATCTAATACTGCTGGTAATTTTCAGTAGACCTTGGAGAAAAGGAAATCCTTGAAGTATGGTTGCAAGGTTTCATTCTGCAGTACCCAGTGTCTTCTGCTGCTGCTGAGGAACGGTCACTGGCTCCTGGGGATCTCAAGGGCTGGATTAAGTACAAAGAATACAGAAGACAATCCCCACCTTGACAGACTTTAAGTCTCAGAAAAAAAAGAGATGGACAATGAGAAACAGACTAGGGGTGAAGTGATTTATACACAAAGCATGTCAAAGGCTCTGATGTCATTAACAATTTAATCTGATCAAAGAGATCCTGTATCACTTTAAAAATTCAGATTATTCTTTCAGCTGCTGAGGAGCTATCTCTTGATTCTTAAAAATGTACTCTTTCCAGTAGTCTGAGGTTTCCCAGCTCAAGAACCATGTGTTTAAATCTGAATACTACCTCGTGGATGGATGAAACTGCCTTAAAAGATTTTGTTCTATATATTCTAAATATGTGTTTCCTTTTCTAATCAGTCTGTGGAGATGGCTTTTGTGAGGAAGAAGAAGGCTGCTCTATCTGTCCAGCAGATTGTGGGGAATGCCCACTGTCTGCTGATGCTAGGATAGCAATTGCCTTACCAATATGTTTAGTCTGCACTGGCTTCATTTTGACAGTCATGGTAAGTATCATTTTCCTCCTCTTCTATTGCTTTCTCTTACTTCCATTATTTGGTTAGGGAGAGTGGAGCTCTCTCTTAGTAGAGGGATAGATTTTCTTCTGCATCCAGAACTCATTTGCTATGGAAGAAAGCAGAAGGAAGAGAAACAAACTTTTTGGCTTCTTTATGAGGGGAGGCTCATTGGGCAGGAATTTTCATCCTGTAACAGAGAAGACTGAAGAGGAATGCACTAGGGGGATGGATATATAATGGTAAAGGAAGAAGAGATTTCTCACAACATGGGAACTAGGGGGTGACAGTAGAGTAAGAGCACTTTTCACTCAGAGTAAAACTCTCAGAAATTAACTGCTTCAAAACCCTATGGAGGCCAGAAGTATAAATGAATGAAAAAACAAATTAGGTAAATTCATAAAGGGATTAGCTCCACCAGATGCCATTAAATCTCAGAGTCCAAATACAATTTATAATGGAAAACATTCAACTTGGGATATTCTCAAAAGAAATAATAATAAGAGGATGTTTCTTTTTTTTTTCATTTTGTTTTAGTTTGATTTGGTTTTAATAGGCTCATTTTCTTAGTGTAACTGAACCAGTTTAGTTAATTTCAAAGTGATTAATGAAAGACCTATAAATCCTGTCAATCGATAAGCTCCTCTTTCCTCAGGGATTCCTTCTCTTTCCATCTTGTACTGCAGTTGCAGTGAGCATCTGAGGCAGGCAAGTGCCCTGAGAGGGAATGATCAGGAGAAGGCTGGTGGCCCACCGAGTAAGGTACTACAGGAGGCCTGAATCACAGTTGGGTTTTTTCTCTGTTCTGTGCCTCTGTGGGTGGCTTAGTGAGTTAGGAACAGAAGCACTGTTTATAGTGCATTATATAATATAGAGAGAGCATTTATAATCCACAGGGCAGCTGTGACAATGTGTTTATAGTAACTGTCCTGTAAAACCATCTGATCTGATAGAAAAGTGTAATTGGACACGAGAAGTTCAGACACCTTTAAACAATGGCATTTTAGACAAAACAGTGGAGTTTCTTGGCCTTGCATGGGTTTATCGAAAGGTCTTTTAGAAAAATTTACCTATTTTTTGCTATTTTTCTGTAGGTTTTGAGGTTTATTTTTTTCTTTTTGCATTTCTGTATACTTATTCCTGCTAACTTCTGCAGTAGCATTTTTTTTGAATGCTTTATTTAGGTGATAAGTAAACAAGATAGTAAAGATCCTTTTATCCAATTCAGTAATTAATATCATGTAAAAAGAACCATCTGGGAAACTAATGCCTTCTATAATCATTCAAGGAGAGGATTCCTTTGATATCAGTGTCTGTAATCAAGCCTGGTGGTCACTTCCAGCTAATATGTCTTTGTTCAATCATACCTGTGCAAGATAAAATGTAGAAGTCTTTTCTCAGAAACCTTTTGAAACAAATGGGATAACTTAATTTTGATTCAGTGAGTTCTATATTTGTCATAAATTTCTACCAAAATATTGACACAATCTCCACACCATGTTCCTTGCGTATTATCTGGGCTTCTGTTACCTGTTTCAGTGAATGCATGATTCCTAAAATTAAATTCCACACTACAGAAAATGGTGTAATGATGGTAAAATGCTTCTTTGGTTTGGCGTTTTGGCATTGACTGCAGCTATAACAGATTTGTAATTTAACGTGCTGCTCCTCTTCTGAAAGCATGTGTTTACACTTTCTGTGTTAGTTTTGCAGGTAATCTCTACAAAAAATCAGCTACTAGATTGATGTCTTCTTTACAAAGCAGCCATGGAATACCTACCTAATATTCAAATGTACAGTTTTTAAGATATTTATTAGATGCTGTTTTCTTCTAAGCTTGTTATTAATACTCTTGGTTCTAATGTTACTCATAAGATACATGTTGGATGCTTAAACATCAGATTTTGTTTGGATACTTATAAACTTTCATATTTGAAAAAAAAAAAAAATCTCTGGTTTAATTCCCTCAAAGTCAGTAGGGCTACATCAGCAATGAATTTGATTTATTTTTGTAGTGGTTTCAATATCAGAAACAAAAGATGTTTTGGGATGAAAGCTGGATTATAGACTTCACCTGCATCAAACAAGGTTAGTAACTTGTCATTTTGATAGTGTGATCAGTTTCTTTAATAATTTTGAGAAATAATCTCAATCATAAGTACATCTTCATGTTTTAAGGGTCTTATAAAAGGTGAGTCAAAGTTTCATCCCTGTAACCTCTGTGAGCTGATCACTAATATATTTGTTTATTGAAGCTTTAGATGTCAAAGCTTTTTTAAGTAGTTTCCTTTTTAATGGTGATTTATCAATTAAAAAAGACAGGCCTATCCCAAAAATAAACTGTTAACCTCTGGACTTGGACAAAATAAATTACAGTTGCTTCAGTTGATGTATCATTCTGTGTAATTGGTCTCACCAAGTTACCCTGGATTTGCACAAATATAATGAGGGATATAATGAGATCTTAATTTCTTTCAGTGTGTGCTGTGACAGACTTCCTGCAAAAAGTAATTAATTGCAGCCAGATTTTTTTTCATTTTACCTTCTGGATATAAAATATGATTTAATTGCTTCTAATTAAACATGTTAAGAATAAAATCAGATGTTATTATAAATGCTTTACTGTTCTGCAGTTAAAATAGGTATAGATTATTTACTTTGCTGTTCATTGTTTTAGCATTCAAAAGGAAAACAATGCCTAGACCTTTAGAAAGGGTAAATCTGTAGAAATTTGAATTTGATAGGTCTGTGCTGATGTACAATCTTTCACTTTCTGTCTCTGTGAGAAATTGCTAGAAACATGTCTGCTTTATCTGTGCTATGTCATTGTGTTGCTAGTAGAAGTGTCAAGACATTCTTATATAGAGATACTTTCATCCTTGGACTTGAACATTAATTTCTGCGTAGTTTTGATACGATATCCTCGTTGCTGTAAAGAACAGGTTTTTGGCTTAGAAATTAATTTTAGTACATAAACCAAACCAAATTTTGATCCAGATTTGTGAAAACAGAAATGGAACACTCAAGGAAAAGTGTCTTTCAATATTGCAGAAGGGAACATGAGCAAATTTTTAGCTGATAGTGAATCAGAAGAGGTCATAAACATAACACAGGAGGAGAAACAATAGGAAGAGACTGAGGGAAATTAGAAGCATGATCAAAAAATAACACATTAAAAAATAATTTGAAAAAAACAAGATAAAAGACATAGCTTTCTTGGAGAGGAGCCTGCAAAGCAACAATACTTTTTAAGACTTAGGAGTAATAATGAACAACTTAAGAGTAATGAGGACTAATAATATGATATTTGGAAACAGACAGTATGTCTCCTCTGGACAGAGCTGTCCAGAGATATCCATAGTAGCCTGAAATGTACAGTTACCTAAATGGAAACACATCAGCATTGCTGTACCCAGGGTAGACTGTACCGTGAAAAATTAGCTTTATTTTTTTAAGTTAACTCCTTTTTTGGTGCATTGCACCATATATATATTATATATATACACACACACACTTATTCGCAAAGCTATCTCAGGGATCTCTAATATATTTCTGGGTGGAATGCTGTAGAAAGACTCCAAATGTCAACGCAATTTTGAACTGCATATGGATAATACTATGGTGTGGGAACATGGCAGTCCTGATGCAAGGTGCGATGCTGAACTTCCTCAGCAACACTTTATTGGATGCTGATACCAGCGAGAGTTGAGAGGTTTCAGCAATGCTGAGACTAATTGGCCAAATCTGGATTTTAATTGGAGATGGTGAAATGATAGGAAATTAATTAAATTTGTTTTGAAATCCATTTTGTTATCTTGAGCTGGCCAACAGAGATTAAAAAACATAGATTGAGATCACTGATTTTTTTTCATCTGACGGTATTGTTGCTCTTCTCTGACTTCCCTCTGGTGTCAGAATCACTTCCCACATCCCTGTACTTTACAGTCTTCTAGGAGCTTCAAATAGACTTGTTAAAATACGGCACAGGGCTTGCTCTGCTTCCCTGGGTTCTGTCCTCAGCATCTAAGTAGCAGCAAGGGCTAATCGTACCAAGAGCAGAGAAACAAAACTTGCATCAAATCCTGAGGATTAGTGGGAAAGATCTCTGGCAATGAATCACCTCTGGAACTTTTGTAGTTTTTATGCAGCAGTCAGATTCCAAGCAACAGCTTTCTGTCTTAAGTGTTAACAAGACCAACTGAGATGCACAGATTTGGAGAATTCTCTGTATTTGTCTGGTCTGGAGTCTCTACCTTTGCAGTAATATGCATCTTCAGGTGCTTTTTGTCATCCCATTTAGATTGCATAGTACGGACCACAACAGGCAGCATGATGAGTGCTCCCCCAGCACCCAGTGACTCCAATGCCAGCTGTATCACTGCTCTGAGCTCCTGCACAGCAGCTGCTAACCTGTCCAGGAAACAGTACTTTACCCAGACAGGGAGATAGTAAGTCAATGTATTACTCATTTATTGCACTACCTAATATACTATAGTTTCACCTTGCTTTCTGGTTCTTGACACTTTACTGTTGATAGGTAGTGCAAAAGCTTGCATTTCTCTTGTTGGGCCAAATCTAGTAAGTTAATGTAATCATCTGACTTCCTTACCACACACTGGCTGTGGAATATTTTATATGCCAGGCTTCTGGTTTGGTTGTCATTTCTCCTTTTCTTTTGGGGACTTGTTAAAAGTCTGTGGCTGCATAATGTGTCTTGCATCTGTTAATGAATGGCCCTTACTGTTCAAATATATTTGGAAACAAGGCTTTCACACAGCCTTTTTTCTAAAATGCAGGCAGAGCACAGATAGGTTCTTTGTACCAAAGAGCAGCATCCTGTACAGTAGCACATTAGAAATCTTGTCCTTAAACCATCTGACATGTCTGAAGATACAGAGCATTTCACCTCTGGATCACATTATAAAGGTGCACATCATGTAACTATATGGGCAAACAGTATAGACATATCCTGCTATCCAAAAAGCATTTTTTCTGATAAAAACAATATAATTAGGGGTTAGGGGCGGAACGTGTGCAAAGATGAAAGTAATACCTACCATTTGAATACACAGGGCAGGATCTGTGTGTTCTGCAGGGTAGAGGAGCTTAGGCTCATCGGCTGGGGGAGCAGCTGCCTTTTCAGCACAGGTCAGTATTCTGGAAAAACACAGCCAGATCATTGATGAGACACTGTGTCCAGCATAAATCTTTTAGAGTGAGCATTTTTGCTGCTTCTTTCTGAATTGTGACCTTTTCATCATCATCATCTTCCTTAGATGAATCAAGGTCAGACATATTCATCAAGGATAAGAGATGTAAGAATGGGTTGTTCAGTCTTGTTGGCAAAGCACCTACATCTGCTACACCACAGACCCCATACTCTGTATTTATATGGTGGGTATCACTTAAATTCCTGCATATATCTCCACTGGATTCCTCTATTCTTCCAAGGAAAATTGCTTTGCTCTCTATCAAATTCAGCTGCTTCATCACTGAGAATGTTTTATCTGATGAGAACAAAAGGATGTTAAATATCAGTGGTGGATCTGCAAAACGGTAGACAGAAGCAATGGATAGCAGGGATGTTGCTGTATATGTTTCACTAGCTCTGACATTTCCTTTGCTGCTACTCCATTATCGAGCTGCCTCAACTGACTCCAACACTCTCACATTCCAAATGTCATTCATAGATCAATGATGCTTGAATATAATCACTAATGCTTCCCTTATCATAGAAACAGGGTCCTGTCACCTGTCATGTACTCAGATTCAGATGTACACCCACATATGGATATACTTAAATTCTGTGCCTCGTCTCTAGAGGTATGAAGCTGTCCACTGTAGAAAAAATATCCAGTCCATTTTTGTAGTCTGACTGGCTTATGAAGTTACAGGTTATATAGTTATATTTAGGTTTATGAAGCCTAAAACTCTGTGAACAGCATTTCATTCTGTTTCAGTGATGGTAGAACAGTGGCCATAAAGAAAATAATGAAGAAGGCATTCACACTGTCCAAATCCATACGTAAAGAAGTAAAGCAAGTGAGGTAAGAAGTGAAACCTGAGAAGTGTATGTTGTTCCATTTTTACACTGGTTCTTTAGGGTTTAAAATCTGTCCAAATGTGACTCTATATTCGTATTCCTCTTTCTTTCAAACTTTGCTTTGACACCAGATCAAAATCTCCTTATGCCTGTTTTACTTTCCTCTCTACATTGTGAGACAAGGCACTTGGTTTTCCAGTTACCCTACAAAAAGCAGGAGGGACATCCATGAAAATGACTGGTGTGCTGTGATTTCTGTTGATTTTCACAGGGAACTTGACCATCCCAATCTCTGCAAATTCATTGGAGGTTGTATAGAAGTGCCAAATGTTGCCATCGTGACAGAGTACTGCCCCAAAGGCAGCCTGAGTGATGTTCTGCTCAATGAAGACATTCCTTTGAACTGGGGCTTCAGGTAGAAAAAAACTTTTGAAAAGCTAAATGACACAAACTGTGCTATGTGCTGTTAATTTTAGATAAAGTCCTTGGATAGACTGGCCTGCACTATGATATGGAGACAATGTAGAAGAAAGAAAGAAAGCAAATTCAAGTATCCAGCCCAATTTGTCTTCTGGATTTTTGAGCAATCGTATGTTTAGCGCTGGTTTTAGTAAGCCAATGACTTTTCAACGCACCTCTAATTATACTGCAAAACTATTTTTAAACCTTTTTTCATATGTAACTTCATTTTGTCCCCAAATATCTTGGGCATCCTGATTTAATTAGCAATCATTGCATCTCTGTTTGTGAACACATATTGGTGAAACAATTAACATACCTACAAACACTTCGTTATATTTACCAACACAGAACATGAGCTCGTGTTGTCAATGAAACTTCCACAAAGGCAATGACATTGTTTTTTGAGAATAATCTTCTTGACGCGCTTTTTCTACTTCTACCTTATGTTTGCCTTCAGCAAAGAAAAAGATTGTAAGGGAGAAAACCTGCCAAATAAAGTGAGAAAGTTAATAAAAAATTGTTTCTCTTGGAAACATTTGAAATCACGCTTAAGGATACAAATGTACTGGGAATTTCTAGAAGAAACTCAACTGTCTTAAAGGAGGCTAAAGGCCTGTGGACTCAGACAACTGATCGGGAGTAAAGGGCTTTCAGAAACCCCCCTTAAGTGTTTTGGAAAAATGAGCATGGGGACACAAATTGAAAACTATTGCAGTCACAGGGAGGCTTTCTGTCAACTTCAGTAGGCTTTGGAGCCACTCTTGAGTGAAGGCTTAGTGGAAATACTAGCTCATTGACTTTTGTCTTTCAGGTTTTCTTTTGCTACTGATATTGCACAAGGAATGGCCTATCTTCACCACCACAAAATGTATCATGGACGGTTGAAGTCTAGTAACTGTGTGATCGATGACCGATGGGTTTGTAAAATTGCAGGTAAAGAGAAGATAAGAAACACAATTTCAAAACTGTCCAGCTAACCCACTAATGCATATGGACTTCACACTTAGCACTCCTCCCAGGCACCTCCATGTTGACAATTCATGTGGAAATTCTGACTGTATCAGCCTTCACTAGAAGTGCCCCATGCTGAAGCAAGTTTCATGTTACGTTATCATGTCAAGCCATTTAACATGCTAATGCACACATCAGATCCCACAAATCATGGAGTCTATCAAGATCAGTCTGAGCAGAAATTCTGCCTCATTTTCACTTTTGATACAGAGAGAGAACCTGAGCCATGGACAGTGCTGTAAAGACATGGAATAATGCTTACTGATTGGTAAACACAAGGTTGTTTCATGGAGAAAAGCAGACTCAACACAGAGCTTTTCAGTACTGTATGCAGAACTGAATTGTATTCTCCCAGGGACAGAGTTACAGGTCTGGTCTGCTCCTGGCACAGGAGCACAGGAAGACAGCCTGTGAGGACAGGAAAACCACTGGGCAGTCTAGTTTAGTTTGCAGCTGCCAAAGGGAACGAAAGCAATTATCATCTCTTCTACTTCCTCCCCAAAGTAGTTATCACATTCTATAACCTGCAGCCATCTTAAAGACAGCAGCAACAGATTTGTCTTTCAATGGTTCATCCTATGACCAAGGCTCCTACTCAGGGCCATGCCACCTTCTCCAACTCATTTAGTATCCTGCTGCCTTCAGAACTGGCCACTTTGATTAGAGCCCATTTTGGAGAAAAGCATAAAAAATTGAGATAGTTGGATTACATCAACTGCATCACCTTAGCACAGGTCCTCTGAATTAAATGGGATCCCTGTGAAATTGTTCAGAAGTTAAATGGTAGCACTGTAGAGACTTAAAATATTCATGGTTTATCTAGATGTGATAATGTTAAACAAACCTCACAAATAACCTCTGTGGGAGCCATTTAAAAAACTCCGTTGACCTTCAACATAAAGAATGAAGCTCTAGAACTGTCATAATTAGAGGTCACTCCAGACAAAACCAGACAACTGCATCCTGCCTTCCCATACACTCTGCAGAGTGCTGCTTATATCAGAAAGAAAACTGAGTCAAATGGTTTTTTCTCCTCTCCAATGCTGAGTCACATGCTGAGAATGTCTTCTATGTTAGGCTAAAAGTATAGCTGCAAAGATGTTTCACATTTATGCTGCCTTTGTTCTGAAGCTAGTGGTGTGCAAGTAAAAGCCCACTGTCTGATCTTCAGCAGTTCTAGTCTGTCTAACTTCTAATTACTCTAGCAACCTGCCACCACAGATAAGTATCAGGGGACAAGTAGAACAGAAACCTGCATTTGCATGATAACTCTTGCACTGAAGTGAGCCTATTCTCTGAATATAATTTTATAAAGTCATAAAATAATTCTGATTGGAAGGGGCCATGTAGTTCAACTTCCCTGCTGTCATAAAGTCTTAACCAATTATTTGGTTTCCAGATCCCATATTTGCAATTGGTTTAGAGGGACAAGACCACCAAACACACACTATTTTTAGACTAAGCTGTGTATTTTAAATAGGGAAAATGAATTAATTTAGACTAGTTGTGTTACTGTATACTAATGCATGTGTTTCAGAGAAGTACCCACTGAATAGATTGCTTCTTGTTTTCTTCCATGTTAGATTATGGTTTGCAACTGTACAGAAAAGAAGATTCTCGTGAGGGGTCAAGCTCATACCAGCAGCATTTGATACAGATTTACACAGCTCCCGAAATTGATTCCCCTTCAGACTTTGAACCCAATTCTATGACAGATGTCTACAGGTAGTTAACATTTCCTGTTTCTCACACTTAATAATCTCATCTCAATTTGAGTGTTCTTTAATCACAATTAGGCTCAGTGTAATTCTGTGGTCACTCCAAGTATATGTTTGATTGTATTTTAAAAAAGATTGATCCTGGAACACAGAACAGCATAGATATCACAGGATCTCCTCTTTCAAGGTAAATAACCAAATACTGAATTCACTGACATTTTATAAATGCAGAGTTGGTTTAATGATTTATACGGAGATATTCTGGACAGGTAGATAAAAAAGGTATAAAGATCTGCTATTATCTAGTAATCCATTTTTGCTTCTGTTTCTTACGAAAAAGTAGATTATTTTCAGTAATGGCAATACCTTAAAAGTTAATTGCATCGATTTTCCAGGATGTCATAATGCACCCATAATGCATCCTGTAATTCTATAATTAGTGTCAATACAGTATTTTGCTGCATACACACAGTGATAATATTTGGTTAGCAGGGGAAAAATAGAGGTAGGAAAAGGAAATGGATGCACTAGTGAATAGCTCCATCCCTTTCCTTTTGAAAGCCTGTTTAGGAGATCACTTTGCAATGGCTTATTTGGCTATCAGGTTTAGCCTTGCCAGTGGTGGATAGCTTCTATCCCACCAATTTTAAGATAAGCAGGATTACAATTGAATTTTGAGAAAATAATAATCCAATGAAAATGTCATTCAACCAGGTTTTTAAAAAAATTACCTATATTTCTTGTTTCTTGCATGAATTTTCTGTCTTTAGTAGGAAAATCACTCTGTTCTCAGTGTATTCTATTTCATGGTAATGATACTTCCTCTGTCTGCCTATTTCCAGTAGTTTGCTGAAAGCATTGGAAAGGGGAAAATGTGGAGTATTTTGTGGCCCCTTTCTCTTACTTTTTCTTGCCACATTCCCAGCCCAGCAGAAGTTGTCTATTTCTTGGTGACTTTGGTAGCTAGCAGAATGTAAAGAACTGGAATTCAATTAGAGACTGAAATGCTGATAGTGCAACACAGTTGAGCAGAAGAAGGCATGGTTATTAGCACTGTTTATTAACAACATCTACCACAGAGTAGCTCTATTGCCTCTTATCACAAGCTCTGAGTTTACTCTCACCTGCACTAGGCCACAACAAATGCTTACTGCCTTAAGTGACTGTTATGGGGCTTTTATTGAAAAAATAGTTGCAGAAACAGAGAATACTGTTTGAATCTTCCCTTTTTTCAGTTAGAATACATTAAAAATTATATGGACTGAAGACATGATTTTATATATAAGATTTACTGGATTAATGCACATTATTCCCTTGTAAAGAAATGTATACATATACAATGTCCTAGAACATTATTAATTGTAATTCATTCTATGAGATTACAGAGGCAAGAATTTGAGGTCTCAACAGTATTTATATATATAGGCTTAAACATGCCCTTAGAATTTGCTTCAGAACAGCTCAGCTAAAAGCAGTTTGTCACTATGTTGATATTTCTGGCTATTGTCGTTTGTCCTGTGCCAGTCATTATTTCTTCAACATGGGCTGGTCTTAGAAAGTACTGTGCTCCAACTTAGCAGGAATTTTAGAATTGTCTTATGCATTGCCCCACAGCCAAAATGCATTCCAGCAAATTTTTTCCTTGCTTGTCTGGTTCACACTTTGCCGCTGTTCAGGTTACATGTCATTATTGGACTTTGCAGGCAACCTGGCCTCCTGAAGCCATTTCTTGCCAAGGATTCCCCTTAGAATAGTGCTAAGAGCTGATTTGCTCATATCATAGATGACCACAATGAATTTTTGAGAGTTTCAGTGAATGCTTCTGAATCTGTCTTGCTGTCAGTCCCTGTGTCTGCAAAATCCAGGTCTTCTTTTGTTGTACTGCAGTTAATCATTTCTTGGTAAAAAGGGAAAAAAAAAAAAACAGTCAGAGGTGAAATCAGAAAAGGGAGAAGAGCAACATGCAGTCAGGCAAGAAAGAGAGATGTAGCCTGTAGCATTAAAAGGGTTGTCTTTTTAACTGAGCTATTCTTCAGAACCTGCATTTTAACACACTTTGTATTCGATGATAGAGCATGTGCTGAGCCTTCCTGATACATGTATGTGGGCTTGCTGGCCAGGGAGCAGTGTCCCAGTCTTGAAATCCTGTTATATGTGCAAAAAATCCATTAATGTTTCTGAAGGTATGGCCCAAATAAAAAATGAGTAGAAACTGCAGGAGTGGGGCTTGTAATTTTGTGTGTTCTTACAGATGAATCACTTGCTTTTAAAGTTCTCCAGGGAATGTGTTGGTCAGATGGGAAAGCTAAAATGGAAATGAGAACAGGAGCAGGAAAGCAGTTCCCGTTTGAGCTGAAGCAGCTGTTGCCCATCACATTTTCTCCTAGATTGGCTCCTCTTGATTTGTAATCATTATGTGAATTTCACTGTCCACTATGTTAGGACTTTTTTGAGAAGTGCTGCTGAAGCTGAATGAAATCAACACTGCATTATCAGAGTTACCATCATCTAATTACTCTCCTTGAAAATCTGTTTCAGCTTTACTGTCTCACCGGGATTGGTATTCCTTTCTACTACCAAATCACACCCAAATTAACATAAAAATCTCATCAGGTTAATTTTGCCATTATTCAGCATGGTTTATATGCATTATTTTATTTGCCAGTAGTGGTCCATGAGTGGACTGAAAGATAGACAGACATACCCTGTTATACAGCTAGAATGCCTTACAGAACTGAGCAACTATTAGCAATACAACAGATTGCTAACCAATATTCCCCTTAAAAATAAAAGTTACCAAGTAGAGATGGATGTGGGGAGTTGGTTATTACACAGTTTCATTACATCTTTATCAGGATTGCTGTCTGGAGGAGGTGCTGGCTTCTTAGAGATCACTGTTCTAAAAGATCTCTAGTGAATTCAATAAGGAGACTGAACACCCAGTTGTTACCCCATTTTTTCCATTTCATTTCTATCCCTTGATGAATGTGTTTGACCTTGGTTCATCTAAGGAAGATGATGATGATGAAAATATAATTCAGAAAGAACAAGCAAAGATGCTCATAAAAGACCTACTCTGGGCACACTGTCTCATCATTGACTTTATGGAGATATTCCAGAACAGTGATCTACGCTGAAAAGAAGCCACTCCTCCAGCTGATGATCCTGGTCAGCCTGCTCCTGCCCCTTGATTCCAGCACAAACCTGTCCTGTATATTTAATTGGTGGTTATTATGGAAGTCCCTGCACACATCCCTTCTGGATTCCAATAATTCTTCCAGAGAAAATTGCTTTGCTGTCCATCAAACTCAAATGCTTCATCTCTGAAACTGGTAACTGTCAGAGGAGACTGCTATGAAATGATCAATGACAGATCTCCAAAACCACAGAACAGTAACTAGCACTGTTACCATCCTCTGTTTTGGGATACTGGGCTTTCAGTCATAAAATGGGGAAGAATAAGAAATCATGGAAAGAAATCTCTGACTCCATCAACTGTTACCTCATTAAGATTTTGGTTTGCTTTTGTTCTGCAGTTATGCCATCATTTTACTAGAAATTGCCACAAGAAGTGACCCCATGCCAGTAAGTAAAGATGAACTTTGAAGTTTGCATGACAACTTTGATTCTGTTTATGCTGAAGATACAAACGAAACTCTGAGAAACTGCACCTTTGATTTTTTTTTTTTTGAGCATGCATTGTCTGCCTGATTTTGTGGGTGCAAGTTCAGTTCCAATGGAACATGCAGTCAGGGCTTCCTCATGCACCTACCAGCCTTCCCTTCAGGACTTTAAAGAAGAGTCTATGACAAAATAATTTAGCTCCAAAATTTCCTTTTGGTTAACTGTGAGGCTTAATGGCAGGGGGATGGAGAGGGAAGGTATGCCATAACATATTTCTTTTACTCCCACTGTTCCTTCCCTGTTCTGCCACGCACAGGCCCTTTCAGTGGAGTCTTGCAGTAGTAAGAATGTGCTAGAAGATCAAATGAGCTGCTCTCCATAAGGAAAATGTCTTCTTTGCACGTGTCTTGTGATTGTTGCTGAACGGCAAACACAAAAAATGCACCTTGAAATTGAAACCAGATGTTCTGGATATGCAACCATGTTCTGTCTGAAATAAACTGCTTAACAAGAATTCTAACAATGAAGGCCTGAAACTGCCATTCTTCCATTTCTGACAGTTTGTGGTAATAGACTAATGTGAGCCTTGTGGTTTCTCAAAAGTTTCCCAATATCTTGTCAGGTTTTCATTTGTTTCAAAAGTTGTTTACCTCAGAGTAAAATCTTTCAGCCATGAAAAACTCTTAGACAAGGCCACCCAGTTTAGACTGGGTTAGAGCCTTTTTTTTTTTCTTGTACTCATATAAAGAAGCTTATCTGGAAGTGCTAAGGAAGATGCCATAAAAATAATGATGATCATAGTAATATATTTTCAGTGGGTGGTATGAAAAACACCACTTGTTTCAACATTGTTTAATCCCTTTTTCTCTAGAAAGATGAAGTGCATTCAGCTGAATATTCTTGGTGCCCACCTTTGGCAGAATTAATTTCAGGAAAGGCTGAGAATTCTTGCCCATGTCCCACAGATTACATAGACGTGAGTAAGATACAATATTGTGTCCAAGTTCTTCACTGAACTGAATTTTAGACATGTCACTGAAGTTTTATGGCAATATTACCTTTGATGAGTGTAAACAACCCAGAAGTCAGGAAGTACATCTCAAACAAAGCACAATGAAATGCTTTAATATCCTTAATAAAAAAACAGTCATTCTAATAGATTGAAAGTTTCAGTTGTCCCCTCAAATTGTCAGTGTTATGTTTTTAATAGTCAATCATTGATTTCTGAGCATTTTCATTTTATTATAAAGTGTTGAGATCCATACATACTTTATATTAGTAATACCTATTTAGCTTACTGCCAAAGGACTTCCAAATAGAGAAGTATGTGTCTCAGGCATAGTATGAGTTTGATTTGATTCTCATGGAAAAGGTCTATAAGTTCAGAAGCCTCAGACTGCCTAATAAAACAAAGTATGCCCCTTCCCAGTTCAATTAAATTGGAACAAGATTGTGACACCTGGCTTTGTTTCAGTTTAAGAGCTATATAATTCACCTTTGGTCATTGTAGTAACCTAAATGTAACAAACTTCTCATAAGCAGCACTGGATTTTAGTTGGGAGTTAACATTTGGATGAAGCAGTTGGGTTTTTAATCTTTTGTGAATTTCATGTACAGACAAGTTCTCTAAAACCAGTGTGTGACTCCAACAGCATAACAGTGTTTTAAAGTACAAGAGCTTAAGCAGTGTTTGGCAGAAGGGATATGAGCATCTAATGCATGATTTCCCCCAGCAGCATTTTCATGAACTAACATCCTTCATTCAGCACAAATCTGTAGAAACTCCAGAATCCTCAGTATAGCCGTGCCACTTTTCACCAGCTGCAGATAGGGCTTTGCATGCACAGTTGGCACCGAGAAAATAGTAGTATTAATTAGAAACACTGCCTGTGCTTGGAATGACAAAAGGCTGTTTGCTCTTCTCACTTTCTTTCCCTGCTGCAGTTAATCAGAAGGTGCAGAAAAAATAATCCAGCCCAAAGGCCTACATTTGAACAAGTCAAGAAAATGTTGTACAAGATGAATCCTCATAAAGTTAGCCCTGTTGACATGATGATGACTCTGGTAAATTTAGCTTTTTAATCTAATCCAAGTCAATCTGCTCACTTGCAGTAACTTTCACCTCTATCCTTCGGGTTTGTTTTCTGATCTCATACCCCTTGTTTGATGAGAAAATCCACGGTCATTCATTCACATCTGGGGGGCTGGTTGTAGCTGCAGTTTTGCTTGAGACCCACTTTCCTTCTCACTCCATTTCTGTAATTTTTTCTTAACTTTCTCAACTTTGAGGCTGAACACTTTTGTTTCTTCAGTCAAAGGTTGTTAGTTTTTTAACATACTCGCAGGAGCCCTTTTCCAGTGGCTCGGTGGTGGTCTTACAGTGCTTGGGGTATAGAATCCCTGCATGCCACAAACAGCATGTTTACATGCATTTTGAGCAGAGTATCTTAAGCACATCAGCAGAGAAGAAAGGCTCCTGCTTCCACAGGCTGTTGTCTCACACAGAGCAAGGATGAAGAAAGTATAGCATAGCATAGCATAGTTTACAAAACAGCATTGTGAGCTTTTGATAAAGGATTGAGATTTAGATACCTTTGGTTTTGGTAACATATTTTAATCCATGTCTGCAGCTTGGTCTCTGCATTGGATTTGACTCCTAATGCTTACATGGACTTTGAAAATTCTGGAATTGGCTTCTGCCTTCTTAACTGTAAGCAACAATCTCAAATCCAGAATCATAAATTTACCTTGAGAGAAATCTGATCCTCAGATTTTGTAAGAAAATATTAGCTCTCTCAGACCTGAGCCTTTGCTTATCTGAATATTTTCAAAGCAAAATCATTCTAATGTTTTAATCCTATCCAATTATTAATCTGTTTTAGTAGAAAGATTATTTTATGCAATTCTTTATGTTATTTAGATGGAGAAATATAGCAAACATCTGGAGATACTGGTTTCTGAGAGAACCCAGGATTTAATGCATGAAAAACAGAAGACTGATCGTCTGTTGTATAGTAAGTTATATAGCAAAAATACTGGATATTCTTCTCAATAATAATTTGATTTTAACTGTCTAATTACAAACAGAAACCCTTTGATAGGTGATTATGTAATACGTAACATTTACTTGACAATGAATTAATATACTTGTTCTTTGCAAAGCTCGAAAGCTACTTTTTATAGTTTTCTCCTAAAAATCAGTGCACTCGTCTAAGAGCTGTGACTCCTGAATCCATAGTGCTTTTATTTTGATGTTGCTTTGCAGTCCTTCTGTATAGTTACAAATATTGGGGAATTGCTTTTGGACTGAGGTTACTTTTGATGGCAGAGTATCTTCTAGAATTCTCCAAGAAAAAAGAGATAAAGGAACGGGTATAACACATAGGAGAGAAAAAGGAAAAGGCTGTGAAAGGACAAGAGAGGAGAAATAAAGAAGATTAAAAAAATCACAGATAGTAAACAAACCTAACACAGGAAGAAAACAGTAGCAAAGAGTTGACAAAGAAGGAGTTAGTAATATCCCAAGTCACGCTATTAGAATCTAACCTTACTCTGACTTGAAATGTGTAGATACTTGTTTGTTTGAACTACAATTTGTGGATCATCTGAAAAATCTGGACCTGTTATCAGTGAGATTTACAGCAGAGCAGACTTTGTTGCTAAAGAGTGCTTCCACATTCAGAATATTTCACATTTACGAACACTACTTTTATACCTTTAAACAAACATGTTCTGTTTATTGTGTGTTCTTCTTTCTACAACAGGTATGTTGCCGAAGCAAGTAGCAGATGATCTCAGGCAGGGAAAACATGCACAAGCTCAAAGTTACTTAAGTGCCACCATCTTTTTCAGGTAAACAAAATGAAAGATAGGACTATTACTGACTCCTACTCAAGAAACTTCTAGGCTCCTAGTGGAGGTGAAGCTCCTAACCAAGTACAGAATTTCTATCTAAATGGCCATTTTTCATACCAGGTGGCAACATTTGCCTCTGCGAATGTGTGTCTTTCAACATTCTCACACCTCTCAATTTTTTCATTAGAATTACTTAAATAAAAAATGAGATTACTGTGGAGGTCTAACACAGCAGCAGCACATAACTTTATTTGTGTTTCGTAAGACAGACCTAGGTAAAGGCTCTCGCATTTAGCTGTGTAAAGGAAACTCGTCTATACTTAGAATCCACATGGGTTTACAGTCTTTGACTTGTTATGTGTGCATGAAGCAACATACAAATTGCATGTCTTCACTTGTCATAAATGGACAGATATTAAGTTCCCTTTTTCATTTGTACATAACCCAAAATTGAAGACTACTTAGTCTGTTGCAGATTGAAGTCAAGCTGTAACAAATGGTTTACTGCATTGGTAACCAAAAGGACTTAGGTCAGTGAGTCCTTTTAAATGGAAGGAGTCTGATTTCACTTTAAGTAAATGTTTGAAGACAAAACTATTCTGTAAGATCCTTACTGAAAAAGAGAAGGTTGAGGTAGTTCCACTGAGAAGTTGTTACTGTGTGCTTAGGATTGCCAGTATGCAATGGTTAAGACAGTGGATGAGTTTGTTCTTTTTGTTGTGTTTTAACAGTGACATTGTTGGCTTCACACAGCTGTCCAGCAGCAGCACACCTTACCAAGTGGTAGATCTCTTGAACAAGCTTTATACCACTTTTGATGAAATCATAGATAACTATGATGTCTATAAGGTGGAGACAATAGGAGATGCCTGTAAGTTCCTTGAGCTGTGGACAATGATGGGGCATGGGTATTTCATCAGGATAGAGACTAATTTGATGACAAGGAAGAACAGATGAAGGAGATTTGGAAAGTTTAATACCACTGGGAAGACCACACAAAGCAACTAGGAGAGAAGTCCTAGAAGAGCCCTAACAAATTTAGGAACATTTTCCTGCATACCTTTCACCATTTCTACAAATGATGAATGTGGTGGTTGGGACTAATGAGTTGAGCAAACTACCGCTGCTATTTATTTGGTTACTATGACCTATAAGGTCTGACTTTAAACCCTGGCAACAGATTAATCCCAGTTGGCAACTTCCGTTTCACAGGAACACAACTGAAAAATTTACCTTCTACATGGGAGCACAGATGCCACTCCATAAGCTTTATTATCTCTGTCTTTTTTGGAAAGACCATGACAACCTTCTTTCTCCTAGTACCCTGTATGGGCTTGGCTGCCTCTTCTTTTTGGATTTTAGCTTTGTGTTTGCTGGGGATTGACTACCATAAAAACTGAGTTCCATTGAAAACCTAGCAGAATCTAGCAGGACTTTTGGATGAGACAGACAGAAAATCCTGTAAAAGATGGGGAAAAAAAACCCACTCTTTTTTTTTCTGTGGGATGGTTGAGCATATTATGGAGCATAAAATTTGTGAACAAATGTACGTGAGGGATCCTGAAGAGACTTGTCTCTTCTCCTACACAGTAAGAAGCAGTGCAGGAAACATAGAACAATGTCTAGTGTGAATCATTGTCTCTCTTTATAATACCTGCCCAAAGACAAAAGCTATTGAACAGCCACTTTTCCACTACCTGTCCCACTTCAAGCATCCTAATTGGAAGGAGGGAGGAAGAAAGGGTAGGAGGGAATAAATCTCACAGAAAAGTAAGAAGGAAAGCCAACATTTTCAGTGCTAGGGTAATTACATGCATGAGCTGTGCCTTATCCTTCATTTGTTTCTGGCTTTCTCTGCTCATGAGGCACAACTGTGCCACAGGATGTAAAGCAATAGAGCTTTATTTTTTTCTAACTTAGGCAGCATTCTTTGGTAAATCTGTGTGTAATGACAAAGGTTAATACAGTTGCATGGTTGTGTTAAGATATGGTGGTGTCAGGAGTACCCAAAGAAAATGGGATCCTTCATGCCGGTGAGATCGCAAGCATGGCTTTAGACCTTCTGGACATCTGCAAGACTTTTAAGATCCCACACAAGCCAAACACCCTCTTAAAGATAAGAGCAGGAATCCATTCAGGTATGTTGAGAGGGCTGAAAAAGAGTCCTGTTTCTGTAGTGGCATTTCCTCTCCACTAAAAATGAAGTTAATTTCTTGACATGGGATGGAACACCTCATAGAGATCACCCCAACAGAATAAATTATTGGATACCTGGAATATTGGAAACACAATGCAGAATACAACTTTGGAAACACCATATGGCCCCAGTGCCTTTGCTGATGTGAGTGAGGACTGCCATTCTGTGCCTGTTACTTGTCCTTTTCAGCTGTTCTCTTCTCAAAACAGTGAGTTGCTTCTTGACTCTTTGATCTAGCCTTCACTCTCAGACTCCCAGCTATCTGACCAAAGCTGATGTGTGATTGCAACTCCTTCTTGATAGGCAGCCACAGTTGGACATGTGCTGTGCAGCCCAGCATCTATAAATTAAGTGGTTTATATCGGCTCAGCAAGAGATCATATCTTCTATATTTTAAATCCCCTGGGGCTGACATGAAGGAATCAAAATGCTCATTTTCTGCCTTCAGCAGGAGCAGGTTACTTCCTCTTCCTGCTTTTCCATGAGACTAGTGAATGTTGTGTGTACAACTCCAGTTGGCAGCATTCCTATCTCACTGCCTCTCAAAATATTCTGTTGCCGTGTTGACAGATGGTTCTGCAGGTGCCTTAATTCATGCACACTACTCCCATCCCATCATCATTTCCCCACTGTTCTCCTTTGAGGCCCTTTTGCAATTCCCTCCATAGCTCCGGAAGCCATCTGTAAGTCAGACGTATAACCCGTATAAGACAATACTTACACTGTCTTTATATTGTTAATGAATGACATATAAGGTAATGTAGGAAGCAGCCAGGAGGCTGTATGACTGATTACATTATTTAAAACCACAAAATATCTGTTTTCTTTTCTCTAACAGGGGCAGTTGTAGCTGGAGTTGTTGGGACCAAAATGCCACGGTATTGTTTATTTGGAGATACTGTGAACACAGCTTCCAGGATGGAATCTACCAGTGAAGGTAACAAGGAACAAACTGCAGATGTGGTTTTGACCATCCCTTAACGAGTTCTGAAAAAATGTTATGCTGAGTTTTGAGCCCTGTCCTGCTTAAATGACTGCAAATCCTGTAAGGAAGGTGTTGATTTCTGTGTCCAATCTACCTATGGGCAAATTATGCCAGTGATATTCTCTACAACGTTTGTAACAAGATCCCCTCATTCGCCAAGTCTCAAACTGGGATTTTCATGGTTTTGGAGTTCTCTACAATAAAAAAGAGTAAGAATCAGATAAAATAAGAGCTAAGTGGGTATGTTCACTGTTTCTGTTCCTTCCTGGCACCCAGCTGGATTTATAGTAAAAATATTTTCATGATTCCTCTTTTTCGACAATAACTTCTTCTACTGCAAAACACAAGAGATGGTAGGATGCCATGGGAGCTGTGTCTGTCTTTAACCAGTATAGAAGATTATATATGTGTCCTCCAGCAAAGAGATTAGACAGAAATTTCTAGAGATTAAATCATGGAGATACCCTTATTTTCACTTCTTCCCAGGAGATAACAGAGCTCCATGTTTAGTTAGCCAGCTTTATCTTTAGCCAGTATGAACATTTGAACCTCAACTTCTGAAATATTTCAGCCTGATCTACCAGAACTGGAAAAAAAACAAAACCAAAAGGTGAAGCAGTGATTCAAGGTCAAACAACCTTGATGGCTTGGTTTTGTTTCTTTCACTCATGAAATGAAGCTGAGTAGTTTTATGGCTCACATTGCAATGCTTTATAAACGTATTTGAATTAGGCAAAGTCCAAGGTGTTTTCAAGTTCAATTTCATGATAAAAAGTAATGCTTTCAACATCTATCATGATCCACTAAAAACAAGGCAGGAAGGCAGAGAAGTGGTCCTACATGATGGCTTTAAAGGTTTAGTGTTGGGATTTGAGAATCAACCAGGATCCATTCCTTCTCATGATTTTAAACATTTTTCCAAAGCAAATACTAGCCTGAGTGGAATACATATAACTTCACTTTCCTTCTGTCAGTCTCCTGGATAACTCCTTTCCTTCTCCTCCTCCTCTTTTCAAGCTCCTTGTATCATCTTATCTGAACTTCTTTAAAGCTAATGCCTTCAAAATCTGCTTCCATCATTCTTCATATTTCATATTTTGTTCTGTATGTCAATCCTTTTCTCACATGGCTCACCAACACTATATACTTAAGTATAAAAAGAGAGATTATTATCTTTTAAGCTTTTCTTTTATCTCCCTCTTTGTCTAGCCACACACATCTGAGGATCTCAAATTACATTAACATGTTTTAACCCTATGACAATCACTTTAAAATAGATGAATTAATTACTAGAAATGTAAATGAAAATTCCTATCAGCTGGAATCTGAGTACTAGTGTCTTGTTTCCCAGCAGGATGACCAGTTAAAATATCATGTATCTACTGGAAAGAATATTTCCGAGATATGTATCTTGATATGTGGAACATATATTTCAGATCTCCTGGTCTACAAGGAGTGTTCTGGGACTTTCAGTAAAAAACATTTAAACAAACAAACAAACGAAAAACCTGGGTATTACAAAAGTGTTATTTTCTGATATAAGAAAAATCAGTAAACAATCTTAGCCAGTCCTACTATCATCTGGGATCTTTTTCAAAAAAAGAAACATAATGATTTACTCTGTGTCACAGAATGTTAAAGGCAAAACCAACCCAGCATTTTTTTTTTTTTTTAATTTTCCAAATTTTGGCAAAATTTTGTTTTCTGCCAGAAGTAGGAGTATTTATAACTTGTTCTATCTATCCTACTCCTTAGTCCTTCCTCTATTATCTGCAAAAGGCAAGACAAGCCAGGGTTTACATGAAGATAAATTCTCAACTAAGGAAAAATCACATTGTTAAAAAAAAGAATAGTGGAATTATGGTAATATCGTCTCTTCCTCCTGTTTTTATTTATAGGTTTGGACACAGAGCAAGGATGACGGTTTCTTTAATCTTTAGACTTTGCTGAAAACTTTATGTGAAAAGAAAGCACTGGCTCTTTATTGACCAGGAGGTAGAACTATGTACAGTTTTCTTTGCAAGATGAAAAGGGTGCTCATCAGTAACTCCAGTCAGGCAACTATGAAGAGTAGACAAATAATATTAGATGCAGGATGTGAAGAGTAGTGTGTGTTGACAGACACATATTTGTCCTGAGATGCCCTCATAAAGCGGCCAGGATACTGAAGCTTGTGTGCGAACTTTTCAAGTAACAAAGGAATGACAGCAAAGTAATGAAAAAAGCAAGGGGGAGATCATTAATAAGTCTTGAAGTCTTCGTCACGTAGTGAGGGACAGATCTGTCTTAGATGTTTAAATTGTTGTGATAATGTGACAATTGTCTCTCTTTCCAGCTCTTAAAATACAGTGCAGTTCAAGTGCATACCAGCTGTTGGAGCAGCTTGGAGAGTATGTGTTAGTATGCCGTGGTAATTTACAAGTCAAGGTCTGTATGCAACATTTATACTCAGCTTTTCAGAGAGGAGAGTGTGAAAGTACTCTGGAGTCTCTGAATTTTAACCCATGAAGTCCTCTGTGTCTCAGAGTCCTTGGGTTAAACTTTTTCCCGTCCCTGAAGAGAGGATGCTCAAGTTTTAAACCAGGACCAATTCCATGGGCTTGTTCATGGGACAACCCTGATAATTCAGAGATGAAGGACTTAGCCAAACTTGGAAGTACTGTGTGGCATGTCACTTTGTCTTAACACTTGAAATCAAAAAAGGTCATTCAGAGGCATCATAAATCATCATAAAAGTTCCATGAGAGAACTACCTACTTCTGGAGCCAGTTTTGAATGGGACTTCAAAGAATTGTTTTAATCCATAGTGCTGCCACTATATTTTAAGGAAAAGTTTTATGTCTCAGTTTTCCCATATGTAAAATGGCTAACAGGCACATCAGTCTCTGTTTGGGACTTGCTTTCAGCTGTAATAAGAAGATTATTACAAATTATTACAAATGGTGCGTAGTATTATAACCCCATGACTCATTTTCTTCCTTAGGGTAAAGGAGACATGATAACATACTGGCTTGAAGGTAAGAAAGCCTCTGCCACCAAGGCGGCGGTCACCAGCACTTCTGTGATTCTTCAAGACCCCAACAGAGCTTCGTTTAGTTTGATACCAGGTGTACTTCTCAGTGATCCCCTCTCGAGTCCTGCTTACTAGCCACTCACTAATTCCAGCATCCATCCTGCCTTCAGTCTGTTAGGTCATCCTGCTGAATTAGAAAGTAAGAAATGAGATAGTACGCCCCTTTGGCCTTGTAGGTGTATTAGTTCAGACTTTATTCACAGGTATCTCTCTCTCACCAGTAGCAGGAAAAATACAAACCAGCAAAAATTCATCTTGAGGAATGATACCTAAGACTGGCCCACCAGCTGCTAGGGCAGAAGGTAGCTCCCAGTGTTACTTCTTGATTTGGTTTTGCTGGCTCATCCCCTGCCAGCAGTATCCATCACTTCAAAACCAGCTGGCTGTACATTCCATCCTGTAAGCTGGTCCCATTGGGAAAGAAGGAGACCGTGTAGTGTTGATACTTAGTGGTGCGATAAACCTTGTGGGTGTGATTGGTTTTGTGCTGTGAAAGGGAAAAAGGAGATGTGTATTGTGTTAGGAAGCCAGGCCCAGTGAGAGATGAGGATGAAGCAGTGCAATCATAGCGGATACAAATTGAAATGAGAATTTGTACTCCTGCTTCTGTTTCATCTCCATTGCCTGCATCACAGAAAGAAGAATTAAGAAGAAAGTCAGGGGTATTTCCATAGAGACAACACTTAGTAATACCTGCCATCTTGGTACAGAGATCTGAAAATCTTGGGAGAAAAATTAAAGATTTTGTGTGCTGTTGTCAAACAGAAGAAAGTCCATTACACCTGCTCTTGTCTTTGGCTGCTCTGGGATTTCTCTGAAAAACTGCTCTTAACATTAGCTGATACTATGGAGTCGCTTTGACTAAAGTGGTGGTGAACCTGCTATTGCTGGCTAGCTGTCTGACTGAAATCAGGCAGACCTCCCAGTCACTGTGTAATTTAGGATACAGTTTAGAAAAGGTCACTCCTGAGCAAGCATTTCCTGTAAAGAGAGACCCGTCACTACAGTGGAGTGATCCGTTGATGAGCATGGTTCTGTAAACACTGCTGGTGTTGACTTTCTTTAAAGACAAAGCATATGTACAGTGGACTCTGTTTATACTTTTTAGGGTTTTATTTATGGCAATACATTAACTTTCAGGGCTAATCTATTTTGAAGAGTTTAGCCAGTCCAGTTGAACTGATTAACAGTCTAACAGAATTAGATACATGAAATAGAGGAAGGAAGGATACTAAGAGTCACAGTAGTTCCACCATAATGTGAACTGGCCTGGTCAAAGCTAACTGGGAGAAGGTGAAAAGGAAGGACTATGAGTGACATAGCACCATTTACTCTTCCTTATTCTGCTCCCTTACCCTCCAGTTTGTCCTGATTCTAGGTACAAGTGCAAAAACACACATGTAGTTGTAATTTTTTTGGTACAAATTTATGTAGCTTAAGCACCTGACTCATTGTCCATGTTCCCATATAGCTAGCATACTTTTAATTCTGAAATTGTGGTGTGTGATAGTAATAGGATAGTCACACTACGGTCCTTCTTCTGCTTCCGCGGGAAGTAAATGAAGTAAATGCAGTGGTAATGTTAGGTTTTTCAGAGATGCCTAATAGAGGTAGAACGCTAAATCCTTCTGAATTATGGAAGACTTATTTGAAATCCACAGAAAAATATAGACCATTCTGAGTGAAATGCTGTCTCAGAAGTCTGCGGGAATACTGCCACTTGAATGGGACCAGAATCTCAGCAAGGGACATACACATAGCTGATCTTGTCACATGAGATCCCAACATAGAGTCCAGCCAAGTTTTTAAAAATTAAAATTTTCAATTGGTTTCACATTTTTTTCTATACTTAAAAGATTCCTTTCTCTGTTTTTGAATTTCATATTAGTACATGGTGCAGTACAGTTACCTTATTTGTAATCTTAGCAAAACCTTTTGGTTATCCAGAACCCAGAGATGTCCTTTAATAGAACCATTTCCTTTATCCAAATGTTACCTAGATATTGTGAAACTCTCTGCTCTATTACAGTTCTACATGATGTATAATAGAGTTTACATTATGCTTTTAATGAGTTAGCATTTTTTACATTTTTATTAGAAAGGTGCATATCATAGGGTCTTTTATCAAATGTGAATGTGAAAGCCTGTTCTTTGCTATATGTTCATCTGTAGCAGTACTTCAGCTTTAACCCTTCTGCTTTATTTTAGTGTTGGTTTTGGAATTAAAATCTTTAAAATGAGTGTCTTCTGAGTTTAAATTCTTCTAAACAGAAATGCATCATGAGTGACCATTAGCAGGCTTGTTGGATTGACAGCCTTCACCACTGACATGTCCTTGGGTAGTATTCAAATTCTGCTGAAGATAGGAGGGAGACTCTTGCTGTCTTCAAGAGGCTTAGAGTCTGGTGGTTATCTACTAAAGAGGTACAGCTTGAAGAACACCAGTGTCAGCCTACCTCTCTGCTTTGTTGTTATCTCTTGATCCTCTCCTTGAACAGACCCATCTCCAGAATGAGAACTAGATTATTTTCTAAGGACTGTTGAATCCATGGTATCTCTCCTGAGACTTCAAGCATCAAGTCCTTATTAATGTCAGTCTTTCTGATGACTGTGATGACTGTTCTTCCTCCAGAAGTACAGGGTAATGAACGTTATAGATGCAAATGTAAGTGTCCTCAGTTACTGGCAAGTATTTAAGATTTATCTCAGGCCTTTTGACAGATGTAGTCAATGGCTACAGCCATATTTCATTGTGAACTACTGAAGCAATAGGCAAGTTTCAAGAACATGAGCTCTATTTGATTACATAGATTTTTACTAGAAGTTAGAAACAATGCAGCAATCATTAGAGATAGTACGACAGCAAATTCAGCAAAGGTGGTTGCAGCATAAAGCCTGTGAGGTGTGCCTTACTTTTGCCTCCAGGCAAAAGATAATTTTTTTCTGTATTGTTGTGGCCACACAGACATACATATGTATAAGAATATATATAAAAATACGTTGGGTTTATATATGTATATATATATATTCATATACATGTAAAACATGTCTGGCTATAAATTTAACTGTATAGGGCAAGGTTAGTGCAAATCAATACCCGGTATAAGGACATGAAATTGTTGACAATTGCCTCAGGTTTGAACTCTGCAAGCATCTCAGGTTTTGATCCCACAAAGGGAACACACAGAACTTCATCTCAAGGGCAGGTGGTATGTACAGCACCTGCAAACCAAAATGATGTCCTATTTCACCACTCAAAATCTATATCCCTATGTGGGGTGGCACTTGTGACTGATGTTCCTGCAAATTCAGATCTCCAGAGAGTCCTGCTATAGCTCCTGGTATCTCTCACTGCTCAGGAAACACAGCAAGGAAGCTTGTGGCTAACGCTGTAGCTGCGGACTAAAGTCCTGATGACCTTGGAAATGCAGGAGAGCATTTACCAGCTGGTAAAGCTGAAGTGTGAGAACCAGCATGGTGCTCACCTGTGAGATGCTTTAAATCCACAGAGACTCACATCCCAGATGTGGAGTTAGTCCGCTAATCTAGCAAGTATTCTTCTCTAAAATGGCACTCTATACAGATAAATACAGGATGTGTTCCTCCTTTTGTAGGAGATTATATCCCTACCAGAAGATGGGAAAGCAATTGCAATAATAGAGCTGAAGAACTGAGGTGATACGTGCTTTATAGATTGCTTCAGTTCTTCACTCAGTGGCCATTCATTGCCTGTGGTCATGCAAAATAATGCAGATGATACTAATACTGTATTCATGATGTGGTGATTTTATGGAAAGACTGTGCATTTTGATTATTGTTTATTGCAGCTCCATCTATGTACAGGTGAGGATGCAGGCAGGTACATTAAATAAATCACACAACACAAAACCTGACTTACGGAAGTCTTTAATTAGATTGATAAACCTTCACTATATTGTTTCAGTTTTAATGTTGAGGAATAGATTGAATAACCACAATATTTAAAAAAATCCCAACAAGTAAAAAAAATGGTTAATGTATTTCCAGGTGTAAAACTTCCTAGATTTTATTCAAACCATTGGCATTGGAAAAAGACTGTGTTTTGCCACCAAAAAGTTAGTCTTTATCCCCTAGATTAGGTAGCAAACATCTTTTATTTAGCCTGTTACCAATATGTGCAGAGGGTCTCCAGTTCCACAGTTCTTTGTGTAAACAGAAAAGTTATCTGCTCCTTCCTACAGCTAATTAGTCAAACCAGAAAAATGTATTTATTGAAAGAAAAGTGGAACAACGTCATGTGTTCTTTGCAAAGAGTGCAAGGGCATAGTTATGAGTGTCGAGCCTGACTGCGCAGTCAGAGGATGCAGGGTCTGTTGAAGATCTGTGTCTGAAGAAGAGATTGGTATGAGGTTCCCCAGCATGCAAAACATCTCTCTCTCCCACCCCACTCAGACCCCCCAAAATTATTAATAGACCTTCCACCTGAATTGTCCTCAATAGTAAGAATCTTTGGTTTTTTAAGAGTGTCTTTCTAGGGCTGTCCTTTCAGACCAGTAAAAAGACAAGGCTATGCGAAATTATTCTGATTATTCTCCAGCTGGCTACCATCTGCTTTGCAGCTAATGAGTACTCGGTCCTCCCAATTCCTGTCTGAATTTCTCCCTACTTCACACCACTCAGTGTAAAACATTGGATTGTACATTAATACATTCTAAATTGGAATTCAAAGATAAAGTCATTTGCAATCCAATGTTGTCTCCAAAGAAAACAGGGGAAAATTCCCTCTCCTCCTCATCTAAAATTTGCTAAAATGCCCTTTCTGATGTAGAGATATAAAACAATCAGTTGAAATGTGAGAGAGCAGGTTTTGTAGAGTTTGTTTGTGTGGGAACCCTAAGATCAAAGCCTTCCCACGAGCATGCATGAGGCTACATGATTATTTAGTATCCCATAGCGTACTAACTGTGATCCTCTGGTTCAGGCAGGCAACCAAGCTACCCCACATGCATTTCTACCTCACCTTTCTGCTGCACTAGCTCTTAAGAGCATATGCATCCTTTTCGGAACTAACTTCTAGTGCTGGACTTAGCAGTTTTCACATAGTACTAAGTTTGACCTTGAAGCGCCACATGACATTTTTACTGTAACAACTTTGTGACATTTGCCTTGGGTTTCAGTGGCAATAGGACAGCCATTGGGCATTCCCAGCCAGTGAATGCCAAATACAATGCTACTGTACTAGCATCCTTATGTTCATGAGTGAGCATAATTGCTGATTATCACTGCATTTCATAGTAAAATACAATGATGTGCAACAAAAGGTTCTGATAAGGTCTGAAAATGAATCAGCATTCCTGGCATCAGATCCCTACTACATACCAATTTTTTTTCTGTAGCTCTTGCATCCTGGCTCCAGGCAGAAAAACACTCTCTGTCCCTATCAGGGGAGCCTGTTCAGGGTACGCTACCAGGAAGAAGCTATGCATGTAGAAGAATGCACTAAACATATTTCCTATGTGACCAGAATATAGCACAGTCAATCTAACAAAGTAATGAAATACTGTCTGTGAAGCCTTTTTGGTCTCTCTTGCTTTCATGAATAATCCCTCTTTTTCTGTCCTTGCCTCACTAGAACGAAGTACAGGGTCAGACTTTCAAAGTATTTAACCCTTTTTCACTCCCTAAGTAATGAAACTGTAGGTTGAAAAAATACTAGTTCTGAATCTGTCAGAATTGACCAAGGGTTCAAGGCTTTTACCGATGGTTTGGGGAAATGCTGAATGCAAAGCACTGGAAAATTTCAGCTTGTGATTGGTAACGGAGCCAGGATTTCACAGGCATTATAATGAAACACAGTCCTGGGAAATTTAAACTCTGTGTATCCTGTTGGAAGAGCTGTGTGTCCTTACAGATCCACAATGGAGTTCTGCTTAGAAAAATTCTCTTCTCCTGAAGGTTGGAAAACATTTTAGGTCACAACAATAGGCTTGAGGCAGGAAATTTGGGTGAGGTGTCAAAAAGACAAAGGGGTCCTCTGAGGACATCTCAAATTAATACACTGCTGTGCTTGTGCATAGCTTGTGCAGGCCTGCTCCTATAAACAAATGTGTAATGTATAGACACCTATGCATGGTGCAGTGTTTGTAAGTAAAAACATGAGGCATGTTAACACTTCTTCATGCGTCTGACAACAGGATAGTCAGGGCTAATCTATGCAACTGAAAATAAACCATGATTTAAGAACCAGTGATAGCTGGGTCTCCTTGCCTGGTAAAGGCGTACAGAGTCTGGAATTCCTCCACTAAGAGGACTGATAAATTAAAGGTAATGCTGACTGATGAAAGTTTGCCAGAGAGCACTGAAAGATCTGCTCTCTGTGTGGGTTCTAAAGACCAGGCGTAAAAGGGCCCACAGTACCAGGGAAGTAACAAACCCGCCAACCGTCGTCCCAGTGGGGACCGCATGTTCAGACTGGCTGCAGGGTAAGAAGGGGCCCAGCGTGAGCTGCGCTGCAGCTGATACCCCATGCTGTGTGTTAAGAATGTGTCAGGACAGCTCCTCTAGTCTACATATTAGGAAACTCCTCTACAAGTTTTAATATGATTGATATTAGAAACACACAGAAACCTTTCAAGAGTTGGAAAATCTCCCACGTCAGAACTGCATCCTCTAGCAATATGTTGAGATTCAAGTTCTGAGTGCAGGTTTGTGCTCTGCGTATGCATAGATCAGTCTGTAAATTCTCATGAAAATCAGGCTGGGAGTGCCTTTGAGGCCTGACGGTCTCCCATCTCTAACTCATCTCTACAGCACCTTTACTGTGAAAGGTGTTATGCAGAGATGCAAAATCCCAGGCCTGTGCTGCAAGAACTGACAATTTAGTTGGCTGTCTCGACGTAACAGCTTACGTGGGATGGATGATGTAGGATCAGATTCCACCACACCAGTCAAGAGCAGGAGCTCACCCTGCAGTCTGGTACGTACCAGGAGAAATGCTGGGGGCGGGAGGGGAAGAGGGGGCAGGGGAGGTCATAGTAGCTGTTACTCTGCTAATTACAACCTAAGCAGCAGTTCCTGTAGCCAGAGGACTGCGGAGAGGTTGGAGCAGATGGGGAGGAGCTGCCTATGGAAGAGCACCGCATTTCTGCAGAACGCAGATCCAGAATACAGTCCTGGTCCTGGGGCACGCACACCCTGAGCACACTCACCTCCCACACGTTCGGTTCCAGGGAGAAAGGACCCACTATTGTTTAGTGCTCCAGGAGGACAAACTACACACTGACTAAAACTCCTGATTTTCTGTTATAGGCTTTGAAATGATTGGTTTGTATGACTGCAAAAATGCTCTTTATGACAATAGAAATTTAAACAAAGCAACACAAAATTGCCCTGTGTACAGTTGACCTGTGCATCACACTGTTTCTTAAAAGAAGGCAAACTCCACTCTAGCACTACGACAAATGCTATTCTAAAAATAAATTTTATATATCTTAGGAAGCTTCTCCATGTGTCCATGTCACGGGTTTTCTTCAAATGCCGTATGTGCCCTGCCAGCCATACTGTAGGGCCAAGCAATATGTGGCAACTGACTTCAGGTGTTAACCCCGCAAACAGAGCTCCACTACAACTGCATGCGCTGTTCAGAGGATAGCACAGAGAAGAGAAGCAGGATTTTGACCCAGAGGTGTTTTAAAGGTAGCAAGGACAGAAAGAAGCTCTCATCTCTGGGTCATGGCTTGGAATCACACCCCAAGCTGTGGTATCCTGAAGCCAAATTCAGACCCAGGACTAGAAGCTGCCTCTGAAAAGCAACGCCATTATTCCTGCTTGTTCCAAGATCAGCACTGGTCCTGTAAGTTCTAGTGGCCATCAGGAGAGACCACATGAGCTGAATCAAAACCAAGCCCCAGTAATTCCCTGGCCTGGGCATGGTATCTGCATAAAAAGCTTGAAGCTGCTGTCATGCCATCTTTGATCAAACGAGCAGTAGATTTATACTGGCAAAACTACAGCGTGTGAAAAAAGCTCACTTCATTTAAAAAAAACCCCAACATTAAAAACTTTCATTTTTAAATGGACAAATTCTTATTTTTAAAATGCTCAAATGAATCCATTTCCATCTCATTCTCTGCTTAACTAGCAGCAAAGAAAGGAAAAATCATAGAGGAAGAGATTTCAGAAGCAGTACTAATACATTTCTTTAACTTCAAATTCCCACATGTTCAATGAAAAACTTCAGTGGATTATGGTGGATTAGCCTAGAAATAGTGCTTAAACTTGTATTTTGTTATGAAATCTTACCTCAGCTAAATGAATGGAGGAAGAACATTGCCTGTAAATACCACGTTTTAAACATTTTTTGTATCTCTTTCTATATTGTGGGAAATTTTCACTCCCATTAAACGTTGCTTTAATACAAACATTCTCTTGTTTTTACTCTAAGAATGGAATAAAACACATGACTCAGTTCTGTGTGGTGGTATCTCAAGTTATATATTTACCATTCCATTTGTCACTAGAGTTTGCTGTCTTGCCTGGTAAAACCCCATATAACTTTTGACAGAGAACATCTAATCCTAGATAAAATGGAAAAACTTGACCTCTTCCTATATATATTTGCAGAATTGTACAAATCTAGGCTCCCAGCGGGCTGACGCTTTGCTGTTTCATGCAAGGCGAGCGATGCTCACAACCCCGGCAAAGGCAGTATGCAGCTACCTGGCTGGCTGTTTTCTCACGGTGGGTCTGATCTTCAGGGATGCTGAGCACCCATGGGCACACGGTGAGACCCTCACCTGCTTCCGCTGGGAACAGAAAGTGATGAAAGATCCTATTCCTCATCATGCTCATCAGCAGTATTCTAGCTGTTGGCTTCAGAGGTCATGAAGACTTCCTAGTGCCATCAAAAAGCTGCTCTGTACCTTGCAGAATAAGGTCCTGCAGTGACTAAGCCTGCAGGAGACAATCTGCCTGACAACAAGAGTGCTTTTATGTGGAAATGGGAGTTGAACGTGGCAGGGAGAGGGTCTGTCCTTGTGGAATTCCTTTACTCAGTGGATAACACTTGTGCTGTAGAGAGTGTGTTTGTTTATTCCCACAGTACTGTTGCTGCATGCCAGAACAGCAAAGCTGCCTGTAGCCACATATTGAGAGGCTTTACCTGACTCAAACTAACTAGTATTTTTTTATTTTATCCTAATAGCACCCTGATGCCCCACTAAAGCCTGGACATCTTGTTTGGTCTGAAAGAAACCAAACTAGCTTACGTAAAAAAATGTATTTCCTCCTTCTGGAAAGCTCTTCAGAGACTGATTGTCTGTAACAATTTGACTTAAGTTCACACACAAACAAACTAGTTTCCATTCCACGGGCAGCAAAGAATGGCTCATTTCAGTGGAAAATTCCTTGCCACTTTCCACGCACCATCTCAGGTTGCTACAAAGGAAAGGCTGTTTTTCTCCTTTCCTACCCTGGTAACTCAATACATTTGTCTGGTACAACTTATGGTTGACAAAAACCAGCTAAGTAAGAACAATTATTAAGACTTCCATCCCAGAGGATCTTTTTGGAGTGGTGAAAGTTTAGTTGTAGGAACTGGAACTTTGTGAGATGCTAGCAGATTACTCTATGCTTTAGTAACCATTACCCTAAGACCTTAACCCTTAGAGTTGCTGCTTATCATGCACATCCTATTATTCCACATCTCTGTTACCTACACAGTAGAGGCCAGATAAGATTTTTACACAAAGCATGGAACATGGAATTTACAGTTGGACAGAACAGCCAGGATTTGCGTTTCTGTATGTAAGCTGCAGGGTCCGATTTTGAATGGTTAATCCTCATTACTCCCTTCATATTTCTTTTGCTCTGTATCCATAAGCTGTGAACAAAAACATCTGACAGCTAGGTCCTCTGTTCCCTCCCCCAGTAAAGCATGGCTTTGGGACCCCTGAGTGGACTGTAACCATTCATCACCCGTAGAGAAACATCTGGCATTTTAGAAAAGGCACATGAAAATGACATTTTTGGAAGAGTCAGATCCAGCTCTGAACACAACCCATAGAGTCTATTCTCTAAGCAGCTTTAGAGGTACTGAAATATACTTTTAAGACCTGAGTCCACTTACATCTGCTCTTAGTCTCTGCAAGAACTGTGTCATGATCATGTTGTAATCTCCTTGTCAAGTATGCCTATAAAATCTGGAAGTGTTAGAAACATTCCAGTGAACTCAATACCAGTGGGGAATGAAGCTAAAACCTGTACTTTGCATGCTGTTGATGATGGATTAGCCTTTGAAAACTCCCCTGAGCCCATCTGGCTCCTAGGAGACCTTCAGAAGAGCCCACGGGGTCAGCACATCAATTCCTTGAAGCAGAGGAAAGTAAAATCCTGCCAGGAAGAATGAAGAGAGACAAATCACTTCTACACACCCTAACATCAGCCAGCTGTTGGAGTGCATGCTGACATCTCTCAATCCCTCCCAAAACAAAGTGACACTATTGCTAAGACCCATTCAGCCATAGAGCACCACATTTTTTCCTACCGACAGCTTCCAGAGTTTTGCCTCAGCTCTTGATCTCAGCTGACAGCCACTGCTGCCCTCCTGCCAGTGTGTCTATGGGCTTGGGCACAATAGGCAGCAGGAAAACAAAAGGGAAGGGAAGGGAGAAAGTGAAATCAAAACATCATTTCTTTTTTCCAAAATGAAGAATTGAATTCTTTAACCTTTAAACATGCTTGTTTACTTACAGAAAGAGTATTTCAGGCACAAAAGGTTTGAGTATCAGTCACATATCAGGTTAAATTGTAATAGTATCAGGATTGTCCCATGCAGTGCAGTCAGCTATATTATCCCCTATCAAGAAGTTGAAGTTGCAGTTTTTGTATACATACATATACGTAAAGTATGCATCTTTCACACTATGGTCTCCTGGTCTGAGTTGACTCCAGTAGGGTTTATGTAGCAACAGTATCTGTCGTAAGGGCTGTTCTCCTTGTAAGAGCAGACGATGATACTGTCTTTAGGAGCAACAAAAATGTTGTCTTCAATGTCAGGGCTAGCAGCACTGTCCCTGGTGGGAGAAGAGCTCTTCTTCTCCAAGGCACTGTATGTGGAGCCATCTCCCACGAACACATTCCCTGGCATCTCTGGGTAACAGGTCTCCAGGTATCGCAGCATCTCCTCCTGCTCCACCTTTCTGATGAGGCTCTTGCACTCTCCCATGGTGGTGGTGGTGGTGGTGGTGCAGATGGACACGGAGTCCTCACCCCGGAGCACTCTCCTGTCCTTCTGGAATGCTTTCTTGGCCAGCTCGTCACAACTCCCCTTGCCAGACTCCAGGTCCGAGGGTGTCCTCAGCAGCTCCATGACATCCCGGTCCTTAACTTGCTTGCAGCACGGACACTTGTTCTTGGGCCATTTGGTGCAGCCGTCGGTCTTTCTGGTGAGGGCGATAGCGGCGATGCCCGGCAGGCAGATGGCCGGCCCGATGGCCAGCAGCGGGATGTCGCCCAGGGTCTCTCCCTTGATGCCGGACACGGTGAACATGAAGCCGAACACGAGGAAGACGCTGACCAGAGCCACCACCAGCCCCGTCCGGGGGTTGATGTCGTCGGGTCTCATGGTCCGCGCCATCCTGCCGCTGCGCAAGGGGCCCGTTTCCCCCACCCAGACGGCCCCGCGGGGCAGGGGGTGGGCGCCCCCCGCCAAGTGCCCGAAGTTTCCCGGACGGTGAAGCGCGGAGGCGCCCGACGGTCGCCGCCGCTTGGCTTCCCCGCAGCGGAGCCGCAGCCGGAGGGCGGAGCGGGGCCGGGGCCGGGGCCGGGGCCGGGGCCGGGGCCGGGGCCGGGGCCGGGGCCGGGGCCGGGGCCGGGGCCGGGGCGGGGGCGGGGGCGGGGGCGGGGGCGGGCCGGCGGGCGGGAGCCGTCCTGCCTCCTCCCTTCCCCGAGCGGCTCTGAGCCGCGCTCCGCCGGCCGCTGGGCTAAGGCGGGAGCGCCCCCCCCGCCGGCAGCCCCGCCGCGCCCTCCCACGCCTGACGGGGGGCGGGCGTGGGCGCGGGGCGGGGGGCTCCAGCCCTGCAGAAGGCGGCGGGGTGCGGGGGTGGGGGTGCAGACCCGGGCGGTTTCTAGCAGCCGGCGGGCGAGGAGCGAGCGGCCGCAAGGGACACCTGCCCTTCCTCCTCCTCCTCCTCCTCCTCCTCGCCCGGCCCCGGCGGAGCCCCGCAGCAGCCGTGAGTACGGGCACCGCCCCCGGGTGCCGCGGCGCGGGGGACTGCGGGGCGGGCAGGGGGGGAGCTTTTAAGCGGGTGGGCCGAGGGGGCTCGGGGGGTTCCCCCCACCTGATGGCCACCGCGGCTTCGCTGGCCGCTGCCGCCGCCCGAGCTGGCTTCCCCGCCCGGGCCAGGGGGACCGCCGCTGGGGGCCTGCGCCGGACACCCCCGCAGGCGGCCCTGCCCCGGGGTGCACCGGCCCCCGCCTCGGAAAGCCGGGACTGCGCTCCCTCTGCACAGGGGCCCCGGCCTCAAAGCCCCGGCCCCCAAAGCCCCCCTCCCCCAAAGACCCCAGCGCCCTAGCCCTCCAAGCCCAAGCCCTCCAAGCCCCAGCTTTTGCAGGGCTGGGATTTGCGGAGTAAATCTTCCTCTGGACAGAGCGCACTCCTGCCCCAAACTCTCCTTCCCCGAGTTAGGTGCAAGTGGAGAACAAGGCTTTCAGAGATGCTGTGCTGCTGCTGAATTTCATCCAGGGGGAAGCCCTTACAGATAAAGCCTCTCCCGGTGTTATTCCCCCCGCCCCAAGACCCCAGGTTTGAATGTAGCTGTTGGGATGCACCTCGCAGGGTTTCCCTGGGCATCTTAAGGCCCGCTGCAGATCATCTGTGATAGTGATGTTCAGTCTCTGTGTTTAGATGCACATGGATGATGGTAATTCAAAGTAAGCCTCACCATCTGAATGAATATAGGAAGGGATCTGCCGTGTGTGGGAATGCAGAAAGGCAGGAGGAGGCTTGTAAGCAGCAGCATTCTCAGGCAGGTTGCTTCAACATCTAATGTGACAGTGACACAAAGGGGTACATGCTTTCACCTGGGGCAGAGATACTGGCAGATAAAAAGAAGTGATACCGACAGAAAGTGTCCGAGAGAATTAAGAGAATAAAAAAGGACATTTGGAACTAAATCATGAAACCGTGGTTTGCGTAAGTTTTGCCATTAACATGATTCCTTTTCCTCACGCTAGGAAGTTGGACAGCTCAGAGGAGCCATTTTAGCAAACGCCCAAACACCCCTCATCTTTCAGCCATGGCTAAGGCCTGGTTTTTATTCTTCCTCCCTACAGCACAACAGGAACAAAGCACCTCTGTGCTGTAGATTTCAAGTTGCCTTACAGAGTAGCAAGCCCAAGGATATCCTCTCATTCAAGGGCACAACTCCTGCCTTACAGGACCCTTTCTTCATTAATGGGGTGTCAAGTGACAGCCTTTGTCGTCCTAATTCGAAGGAAGAGTAAGTGTAGGAGCGGGGAGAGGTGCTTAAGTTGGTGGCAATGGCCTGCTTTTGTCTTTAAAAGTTTGCAGTGTGCCATGACTGTTTACATTTGTCCTCCAGAAAGTTGTCTAGTAAAATCCACATTGAGCCTCTAACGTGTTGCTGAGTTGGCTGAAACAGGAATAATTTGGACTCTGTGAGGAATACCCTCCATCTTGACTGAAAGACTTGAAAATCAAAGCCTTCCAGTTAGATTTTAGCACAAGTTAACTTCTGCTTTTGTCACTCTGCAGGATTTAGCAGGATGAGCTTCTTGTCTTGTATTTTCCAGAGTGAGAGTTTGCTGCTTGTTTCCATCTGGTGTTATTCAGATATTTTATGTCCTCATATTAGAATGAACAATGCCTTTTTTACCCCACTGCTAAATTCTGGATGAAGGGAAATGATTAACCTTCAGCCAGTCTGTCCCGCATTGCTAAAATGTTGTTAAAGTTATGTTACGTGCAGGGTTATGCTGGTAAATAATGCCGTGAAGCTCACCCTTCCTTCAACGCCCCTCATACATTTGAATAGTATTTAGATTTCCTCTTGGGTTGGAAATTGGTATTTTGCTGAAAAACAATCTATGTTGCTTGGGCATAGCAATTAGCTGTAGCTGTATTAATCAACAGTCCTTCAGAGAAAGGAAAACTGCATCAGTAGATGACACAGAACTGTAAATATCATTAGTGGCATCAGTGGAGGGGAAAAAATACTGTAAGGACTGCAGTACATGTCAGAAGATCTAACGGGAATAAAAACGGCCTTTCAAATTTAAGCGACAGGGTTACTGAGATGGAAGAGAGAACATCTACTTCGGAATGGAAAGCTCTTAGTGGGAACAAAAATACTTACAGAAAATGTCAGGACAAAGGTGGAACTAAATGCCTCCAATTTGTCCTTTTGCCAGTGGTTTCCAAGACTAACAGTGTGAAGATTGTATGCTTCCTGGGGGGATAGAAAAGGGAAACCAACCACCCCGTTCTAGGAAAGCGTGCTACAATTCTTAAAATTGTCTTTCCAAGCTAGAAATCAAGAGATCAGCAAGTATCCACTTACTCAATTGAGCAACAATGCAAATGGTTGAATTTTGTATCCCGTTCATAACTAGAGAAAAACAATTACTCCTTTGAGGTGAAGCATGTTTCCATTGTGGTGCCTTGCACAAAAGGTTTTAATTAGCTAGCGCAGTGACTGAAAATCCAAAGTATTAATTGAACAGATGATGACGGTGATTAACAATCTTTTATTGCTTAGAACTTAGATTGTTCACTCAAAGGAAAATTGGAGCTGAATTTAGGGAAAAAAATGTGTTCTGTATTCTACACTGTCATTTTGCCAGTGCTTTTAGAACTGGCCCGATTGGATTAATCTCTGGAAGAGACTTTCGGGAAGGTCTAGGATTCTAGGCTGTGGATGGACATCCCTTACCAGGGCAGACAGAATGCAGATATTGGACACAGGTCATGTGTCATGCGGGAATAGGGATATTAAACAGTAAGCCGGTATGTTCTGGACTGGGACAATAATTTCAGCTTGCTCACCATGCATTTCCCTTAAATACTCAGCTAGATACCAGCCCCTTTTCCTGTCCCACATGGCAGTTTGGTGTAACTGATAATCAGGTAGCATATGTCATCCTCTCATTGTTTGAAATTCGTAACTGAAAGCAGTGGCCGCTGTGGGTAAAATATGTAAGCATTACTCAGGTTCAAAGCCACTACAGAGGTGTCACCTACCCCAGCTCCTGATGGCTGTGGTGTGGAAGCTGGAAAACTGCAATTTAGAGCTGACTTCAAATTGAAAATAAAGATTTAAAATAAAGGACTAATTCAAAGAGTAGTCACTGTTGTAGTGTTAGTCGTGTATTGCAGGTGCCCTAAGGTGCTCAATCCCCTTCTTTATCATCTTGGTCCATCAAATCTAAAATCACAGAATCACAGTCACAGAATGGCAGGGGTTGGAAGGGAGATCACAGAATCACAAGGGTTGGAAGGGACCTCGGGAGATCATCTAGTCCAACCCCCCTGCTAAAGCAGGTTCTCCTAGAGCATGTTACACAGGACTTCGTCCAGGTGGGCTTTGAATATCTCCAGAGAAGGAGACTCCACAACCTCCCTGGGCAGCCTGTTCCAGTGCTCTGTCACCCTCAGAGTAAAGAAGTTTTTCCTAATATTCAGCTGAAACCTCTTATGTTCCAGTTTGTACCCATTGCCCCTTGTCCTGTCGCTGGGCATCACTGCAAAGAGTCTGGCTCCGTCCTCTTGACTTCCACCCTTAAGATATTTGTATGTGTTGATGAGATCCCCTCTCAGTCTTCTCTTCTCCAGGCTGAACAAGCCCAACTCTCTCAGCCTTTCCTCATAGAGGAGATGCTGCAGTCCCTTGATCATCCTAGTTGCTCTCCTCTGGACTCTTTCTAGGAGTTCCTCATCTTTCTTGAACCATCTAGCCCAACCCCCCTGCTAAAGCAGGTTCACCTTCCAAAGAAGGAGACTCCACAACCCCCCTGGGCAGCCCATTCCAGTGCTCTGTCACCCTCAAAGTAAAGAAGTTCTTCCTCATATTCAACTGAAACCTCTTATGCTTCAGTTTGTGCCCATTGCCCCTTGTCCTGTCACTGGGCACCACTGAGAAGAGTCTGACTCCGTCCTCGTGACATCCACCCTTAAGATCTTTGTAAGTAAAATATATACATTTGAATGGCCCCAGATGAGTAAAACACTGTTGAGCATTAGCTAGGAAGGTGGGAACTTTAACATGTCAAAGATCTGAGTCTTCAGCAGCCGTGGTCTCATGCAGTGGTCTGAGCCCAGTGCATGTATACAGGAATAACTCGTCCTTCCAAAAGAGTCAGGTCCCTCAGATAAGGATGACCCCATCTTCTTTTTTATCTCCACTACTTCTAGCACTTGCTGCATGACAATGTAAATGTCCTCTAGCCTGCATTTGCCAACCAGTTATATCAATGCTAAAATACCAAGAATCAGTCAGTCTGGGTTGTTTCATTCTTCGCTGTTTCAATGTGAAGTTACGTTTTAGCTCAATGGCAGACTGTTTTGTAACTACCATGGAGCAACCGAACGTGCTACATCATTTCTGGTTTTATGTAGGTTTGATGGTACAGATCAGAAAAGAATGGACCAAGATGGATGTGATGAAAAGGGTACCAGCTGAGTGACACTTAGATAAATTTTCCTGGCACTTCTTTCTTAAACCCTTCTCTAAATCTTTTGTTTTGCAGATCTGATTGTCCACTTCAGTCAGTTGCTTTGAGTAAAAGCAAAGCCTTTCCCTGACCAGGCAGTACTGTATAACTCATGGAAAAGTGTGTGTAGCGTGTTTTTTAGCATCCTAAAGGCAGACAGATCTGGCAGGTGGAGTTTCAAATTAATCCACTGTGACTGACAGCTGGCCTATCTATAACATCTCAGCCATACCATACCAAGACTCCGCAAGTCCTTAGTAACATTACAGGTAAAATTAGACTCTCCTTTCCACCTTCCCAAGCTGTATGGCAATGGTAAAACTTGACACAACTTGGTGCTGCTTCTGGGATCATGTAAGTCCCACCTATAATTTGTATTTGAAACACAGGACTTGTTTTGCTGACAAGTTCTGCGTGGGTTGGGATGCTCAAGTTTCGAGCTTTTACAGCAGCGGTCTTGTGCCCACGTTTGAGCCAACCCATTAGCCTGAGCAGACTACTGTCATTCTGCTGAGGTCACTCGTACTTCAAACCTGCTCAAGAGCTGCTTCACAAAGTCCTTCCAGTTTGCTATCTATGGCAAGTACTCCTTGCTGAAGGTGGGTGCCGAATGCCACATCCATCTCCAAGCTAGCATTGTGTTTTCTTGGCCACATCCACAAAACAAAACACTTGCTAATTTTTTCGTGATGTGCAAATGTGTGCTGTGATCCCCATACACTTCAGTTTACAGATTTTTTTTTCCCCATTTGAAAAAGCTTGTCATTCACCCAGCTCCACAGACCAAAACTACCTTATTTAATTTTTTTAGAGTGTCTGTCTAGCCAGAGCCTATGGCTCTTCCATCCCTCCTGTCCACTCTCAAAGCCCCAGGCATTTCTTCGTCTCTTCATGTCCTCAAGCACAAGATGTTCACCTGAGGGAAGATTTTTGGACCCTGGCTGTTCACTAATGCCCCTAGGTCTTGATCTTTGCAGGCAATCATTTGTGCTTGACTGCTGCTTGCTGGCTGATTGGCCGTAGGTCAGATGTGGAAGGACTCTGCTGATGGGAGAGTCTGATCAAGAAACAAGTGGCAAAGGGAAGTAACAGATGCCTGAAGGGCTTGTGCTTTGCCGCTGAGCCATCACACCAGGAGCGGGATTCAGAAATCCTGGTAATGAGTCATGCATCAGTCTGGAGGTGACCTCGGGGGACTTCAGCAGGGTTGCTGTGGAACACGTACAGGCTCTTGTATGAGTCACAGCATCAGTTAGTAAATTTGCACCACTGGAGCAAAACCCTGCCCATATAATTCAATGGGAACTTTGTCTATCTTGCATCATTCTTCCTGGTGTGCTTTTCCCTTTTAGGATACTTCTGATTAAATACACTTTATTTCTTCTATCTAGAAGTACTCAGACAAAAGATGCAATAATCTCAGGGGAGTCACCCACAAGTACTGTGTGTTATGCATAATGGTGAATAATAGGTATCTTGATTTGTCCCAAAGAACACAGGAAACTGAAGCCCACACTTCTTAAAGGGGTTTTCTAATTGGAGCCTCTCGTCTGTGGAGAGAGAGGAAGGGAAAATAATCCATGTCAGGTTGTCTTGACCTAACTCTACAGAAGAATCTAATGATTTTGGACATGCTGAAACACCTTTAAAACAGTTTTAAGCATAATAGTATAGAAATCACTGCATACTAGGGCACTTGAAATGACTAATTCTCTATGGCAAGCTTGCTGATACCCTTCCTGTCTGTTTAGGAAAAGTTAGTAAAAAAGTAAGAGAACTGGTCAAAAGAGTACCAGCAATTCATGTTACCTGCAGGCTCCGGCAAACTGGAAGTTCCCAAACCAACTAAACTTGAAGCAAATTAAAATGGGCATGGATATCATCATTGTCAAATCCCTAGTCTATAGCTTATTTAAACAATGCAAATATCACTTTTAAAAAAAATCCCATGCTGTGGATGTGAAAGAAACAGTGAAATCTTAGTCATAACAGTCCTGACTGCCTGCCCTCTGATTACTTTGTGCCACATCTGCATTATTGCCGAGATGTAACAGCTAATCCTGGAAACCATTTCCAGGCATATGAGTGACAAGAAAATCATCAGGAGCAGTCAACATGGATTCACAAAGGGGAAGTCATACTTGACCAACCTGCTAACCTTCTACAATGAAATGACTGGCCTGGTAGATGAGGGGAGGGCAGTGGACATTGTCTACATGGACTTCAGTAAGGCCTTTGACACTGTCTCCCATAAGATGCTCATAGACAAGCTGTTGATGCATGGGTTGGACAAGCAGACAGTGAGGTAGACTGAAAACTGGCTGAATGGGCAGACCCAAAGGGTGGTGACCAGTGGCACAACATCTAGTTGGACGCCAGTGACTAGCAGTGTATCCCAGGGTCAATACTGGGTCCTTCAATATCTCCATTAATGATCTGGATGATGAGGCAGAGTATGCCCTCAGGAATTTTGCAGATGACACAAAACTGGGAGAAGTGGCTGATAACAGAGGGTCATGCTGCCATGCAGAGGGACCTCAACCAGCTGGAGAAATGGGCTGACAGGAACCTGATGAAATTCAACATGGGGAAGCGCAAAGTCCTGCACCTGGGGCGGAACAACCCCAGACACCAACATATATGCTCAGGGCTGCCCAGGTGGAAAGAAACTTGGCAGAATAGGACCTGAGGGTCTTGGACACCCAGTTGAACACAAGCCAGCCAGCAGTGTGCCCTTGTGGCAAAGAAGGCGAATGGTATCCTGGGCTACATTAGGAGGAGTGTTGACAGCTGGCTGAGGGAGATGATCCCTCCTCTCTACTCAGAGCTGGTGAGGCCACACCTGGAGTCTTGTGTCCAGTTCTGGGCTCCTCAGTATGGTACAGACATGGACATACTGGAGAGAATCCTCTGAAGGATCATTGAGATGATTCAGGGACTGGAGCACCTCTACTATGAGGAAAGGCTGAGAGAGCTGGGACTGTTCAGCCTGAAGCAGAGAAGGCTCAGGGGGATCACATCAATGTATAAAAATACCTGCAGGGAGGGTGCAAGAGGGACAGAGCAAGGCTTTTTCCAGTGGTGCCCAGTGACAGGATGAGTGGGCACAAACTGGAACACAGGAGGTTTCCTCTGAGCATCAGGAAACAGTTTTTCACTATGAAGGTGACCAAGCACTGGCACAGGTTGCCCAGAGAGGTGGTAGAGTCTCCATCCTTGGAGATATTTACAAGCTGTCTGGACATGGTCCTGGGCAACCTGCTGTAGGTGTCCCTGCCTGAGCAGGGTGGTTGGACCAGATGACCTCTCCAGAGGTCCCTTCCAACGTGCGCCATTTTGTGATGCTGTAATGGCAGAGAGAGTGGCGGGTGAGCGTGAGCATGTGTGCCTGCATGGGCTGAGCGGCCCCTCATCCCTGTGTGCAGGGGCACTGGGTGGGGGGGGAGGAGCAAGGCATGTTTGGCTGCAGAAGGGGATGCAAGCAGGACTCCATGGAGGGGGAGAGACCTGTTCGGTGCAGGAGCTGTCTGGGGGGAGGAGTGCAATGTGACACGAGGCACGGGGCAGCTGTGTCCCTGAATAACGTGCAATCTTTTTTTTTTCAGGAGGCAGCCTGTCTGATCCCTGTCAAATGCTGACAGCTTCCTTCCCTCGTCTGCTCCACCAGGACCATCTGCCATCACCTGGCTGGAGGCACTGGAGCTGCTTGCTGCAGTCCTGTGGTGGCTCCCCAGCTCTTGGGCTCTTCCCTGTAAGCCCCCTGTCCCGCTGCCTTTGGGGGATAGCTGCTGCTTTACCCGCTGCAGCCCCGATGGCCAAGCATCTCAGAGGGGTTTCTTCTGACAGTGTCCTCCAGCAGCTGCGGGGCCTGAGAGGCTCCTCAGAGGGCGCGTGCCGCCTCAGCCCAGCTAGCTGCCGGGGGTGGCCACTGCCAAGGGCTCCTCTGAAGTCCCAGGGGCGGGTGGTGGTGCTGCGAGACAGGTATCGGCCGGCTCCACCGCCCTGGTGAGCGATACCCAGGGCCGGCAGTCGGGGCGGCCGGGAGCCAAACCAACAGCGTGTAACGCGCTGTGCAATTCCCCTCCTTGTGTTTGGCCTTCAGGTGCGCCGGAGACCGAGGCCAGGGAGCGACAGAAGTCTGCCCAGGCTTCCCTCCCACGCTGCGAGCTGCTGGAGATGGCCTGCAGGGGAAACGCTGTTCGAGGTTGTACCCACAGGCACCAGCCGTGAGGAGTTTTGGGGGAAGGAGGGCAGGAAATGGTTGTTGGGAAGATGTTGCTGTTTTCCTCTACGGACAATGCACCCAAGTGGGGGAAGGGGTAGTAGCCATAAGGTCTCTGTGAAAAAATCAGAAAAATCAGATGTTCTTTTGTCGAGAGGAAAACGCTTGCACATCGCTATGGCCCTTGCACGCCACCGGCTGTCTAAAAATCAAGAGCTGAATCGTACAGGCGCCACTCATAAGAACCCTCGTTGTCTCAGTGGTGGCTAGATGTGTACCCGATTGACCTGAGCGCCCGACCGACTCATTGGGCGGTTGTGGGGGCAGCTTCACAGATTCTAGTGTTTGCTTTCCGTGGACTCGCTGCCTTTTCCTGAAGCTGCACCCCCGGTATGCAGTAACTCGGGGAGCCGTGGCGGACGGTGGGGTGGTGACGGCCGTGAGGCAGTGGCGGGTCTGCCCTGTGTTTACTCGGCGGGGAGATGTGTAACCACAAAGGGTGAAGGATGGCGACGGGGGAGGACTTTGCTGGTGTTACACACCTTTCCATGTTAATAGGCTGCTCTTGTATTTCAAAGGCATGCGGTGCAGGGGGCGGGTGTTAAAAGTTTTTATCGCCGTACACTTGGACTGATTACAACACTTAGAGCTGGTAAAAACCTTGGATGTTAATATCAGCGGATATCAAATGGCTCCTGATTGCAAGCGTGGGTGTAATACACTGCTAATTCACTCCCTTTCTGGAGAACAGACCTGTGTCTCAGAAGAAACAGGGAAGGATGCTGTAAAAACAGCTACATATGTTGTGGAGGAGGAGCAGAGCACAGGAAGGTCTCCAGCCAGCCCCCGGGAGTGAGGGATTGGTGCAAACCAAGCCTGTGAGCACAGGCTCAAAACGGCCAGACCTGGCACCCTGCCCACCCTTGCCTCCCCTGCACTCTGCCTGATGCAGAGACAGCCCGGACCACCCGGGGCAGCTCCCTTCGGACAAGGATGTTGCTTGCCCCCACCCAGAGATGGGCTTAACCTTGCTGCTGGGTTTCGAGGACACCAGTGCATATTTACCCAGTGCAGTTACTATTGCTGGCCCTTCCCAGCCCAACACAAGGCATCTGCTGGTGAGGCCCCATCTCCACATCCAGCATCAGGTGTGAGGTGCTGCACGTCCTCCGTCGAGGGATCTCCAGCCTACAAAGAAGGTGCTTGGGCCACATGGTAGGCTCATTTCTCACTCTGCAGGCTGCTGCGAGGTACTGTGCAATATATGTGTGCAAAATTTTTTAATTCACCTCCGCTAAAGGTGGCATGGTGGTAGGGAAGGCACAGCTACAGTTTTATAACAGGCTTTTTTCTCCTTCCTGCAAAGCACAGGCCTTTTCTTGCAGACTCTGGGGGCATTTTGGGTCCCCAGTGTACCACACGTGTGGGCACTGTCTCCTTGGCTGGGCTTTCACGTCCCCACTCCCAGAAGCCCTGTTATGGCAGGACAGCTATCAGAGGTCTGGCCCCAAGACCTGTGGGTGAAGACACTGCTAAAGGAGGAACTGGTGTGCTCCCCCCTTCCCTGACTGCCACACCACAAGCAGTCGGGCACAGCTTGTGTGGTGTCGCTCTGACCCAGGGCAAGCACTTCCTTGGGCTTCCAGTTGATCCCAAATGCCTGCTTCCCAAGACTCATTTTCATTTTCCATTCAGGAAGCAACCTTCACATGAAGACGCAGGATGTGTGCAGCCAAGACTCCTCGTCTAGACGGACGGCTCATTCCAGGCACAGACACTTGGCTTGGACACCCCCTCAACCCATTGCCCTGTAGAGAGTGAGCGCAGGTCAGTCCAGGACCCTCATCTGCTGCTCTCATGGTCTTTGAAAAGGGAGCAGCCTGCCGTCGGTGTACGCTGAGAAGTACCTTGCGCTTTGAGAGGAAGCTGCAGTGTGGCAAGATGAGTAATTAATTAGCCTTGTGCTGCCACAAGCATTTCCAGTCCCAGCTGACAACAGACTAATTAAGAACCTCCCTGTGGTGTCTGTTTTAGATAACCATTTACTTTGGTACAAATTAACAAAGGCTTTTCTAATGGTTTGTTTCACAGGCGACTCATTAGATCAATTTGTGGGGCAGATAGCAGGAACTTGAATAGACATTCTGAGTTCTTAGCCACCAAAAGCCCAGACACTTTTGCTGAAGAGTGCTCTAATTTTATCAAGGCAAAACACTTGCTTCCTTCTGATTTTTTTGTGTCAAGTAATTTGTTCTCAGATGTTACCTTAGCCCAAGTCCAGAGGCTTTGAAAACTGAAGGTGACCTTGTAAGTGCTGGTTCTAAGGAACAGATTAATGTCCCGGCACCTCGCCCGTGAGTTGTCCAGCAGAGTGATTTGGGGTGCTTGCAGACCGAGCACCATGAGTGCTGAGTGCATCGTTATCACTGTTGTCTGTTGCGGCATTTCAGCGGAGGTTGAGGAACCAAGCCTCATGCTGCCCTTGTGATCCCCGCATCTGTGACCACGGGAGACACTGATGCATGTACAACACTGGGGGTTTTGCAGGATCCCCCACAAAGCCTAAGAGAACCAGAAAAGGGCCCTATGTCCCTCAAATGGCAGGCAGGAGTGTCCTTCCTTTCCACACTAGCTTTCAAATGTTAAGCTTGACCCTGCCTAACAACTGCACCAACACTGTCTTTAGGATGCTGCAGGAGTATCAGATAAAGTCTGGACCAGAGCTGGGACACGGCTTGACAGTGAAAACCCAGAAGCAACCTGGTTATCTCTGCTCCAGGATCTGTCCTAATGGGAAAACACGTGCAGGAGGATTTTTCCTCCCCTTACTGCCTCTGCACTGCCTCATGTTTACAAAGTATATCTGTGAGGGTGAAATATTTAAGTCTGACCCCAAATCAAGAGTGAATGGATGACAGCAATGACGGCAGATTGTACCTTATATAGCTAGGGATCATGCAGCTTGGGAAGGAAAGTGGGGCTTTGGACAGGAGAGGAGAGGGAAGAGCATGAGCTGGCAGGTCTCGCTGGTGGAATAAGGCAGCACCACAGCAGCAACAAAGTCCTTTGTTTGGTTTTCAGCAGGGGACAGTTCTCCAGGTGACTGAGATCAGGTACTTCTGACAGCAGTAGGATTAATTGGGAAGGTCTCTTTGAAATGAACGTTGGAGCATCATTTCTTTTTCCCTTACCACGTCCCTGTTTTCAGACATCAGTAGAAACTTAGGTTAAAGCCTCAGAGATTAATTTTTCTTTCACATTTGGTTGAAATTGGGTTGTGGATTTGCATACAGAACAATTCAGTTGGAGAAATTGCTAAAGCTAGGGATGCCTCACTACAAGTCATCTGCTCAGAGGTGTAACACCATCTTTTTTGATGAAGGGGAGCGTTTTCATGCTTTTCTTCCTACAACACTGTCCCAAACTAGAATGCCTATATTCTTGTCTAGGTTAACTCATAGGAAGTGAAAACTCAAAACATTAGTGGGATTATCAATTTGCATTTCTCAGCACCTAATTATGTGTAATTTTTGCCTCACTCTCCCCCCACCCCCCACCCCCAGCAATTCTACATGAGCAGAAATGGGAACATTTCCCCTGTTCCATGGCAACAGAGCCATGCAGTGGAGACTCCACAAAGCCACATGCATTATGATTTTTATCCTCTCTCGCAGCCTGGTGGTGTGTAAGCTTTTCCTTCCCAGTCCTCTCTGACCCGTTTTGGATGCAAGCAGCTACAGCAAATATCAAATGTGACTGTGTTTGCTGTAGTGTCTGCCCTCCCCCTCTTAATCCTTAAGGCTGTTGATGATTTCCTCCATGGCTGGACGCCGGGATGCTGGTGACCCACTTCCAGGGTCTGAATGCATCGCAGAGCATAGGGTAGCTGCAGTGCCCAGCAGCTCTGCTGAAGCTGAATGCTGACAGCCGGCAGGCAGCAAGGGCTGAACACAATTGCTTCTGAAATGCACACTGCGCACTTCGCCCCAGCAGATGCTTCTGCCATGGCTGCGTGACAAAATGTGCTCTTGACTCACGAGGCCAGACTCCTTGCAGGTGTAAACTGGTGCAGCACTACTAGCTTCAATTTCTTCCCATGGAGGAGCTATCCTTGTGCTCTCTGCCAAAAGTCTCCCAGGACCTTATTAAGAGGGGGACTTCTAGACCATTTTTCTGAGGAGTAGCTTTATAGAAGTGGCCTGTGCCATGTTGATGCAATTTGTGCCATTGTCCTTTTCAGGCTGATCCACTGAGCCTTTCGTTGTGGGCTCCGGAGGTCACCGGCACTGCTGTCCTAATTCCTACCTGGTGCGCCCCTCCCTCAGCTGAGCTCAGCCTGCCAAAGTAGTAAATTTGTCTACCAGGGGCACTCATGTCAACTGCTGGGCACTGCTGGCTGAGCTTTCAAAACCATCACTGGTTGGTTTTCTTTTTTCAACTTTAAATAGCTGTTCCCAAGATAATGGGGGGTGGTTTCTAAGGATGCTGTGTGCGTAAGACCCACCCAGGATGTAAACTCACATGTTCTTTGTGCTTTGGTGGGTTAGCAGATGGGGTTATGTGGGCACGCCACAATGCCTGAGAGTCTGTCTGGCCTCTGAAGCTGACCTGATGTCTGCTGCTGATTTTCCAGAGCAGAAAATCTTCATGGGACCGTGAGTCTAGGCAAGGTCTTGTGGGCGAGCTGGGTATAAACTCCAAGTGACCACAACCCACTGTGCTACATATTTCTCTTCACAGGCTTGCCCAGCCCCAGCAGAAACACTGAACAGTGCATTATGCAGCTGTGCCATTTTGAGACTCTCCCCAAACATGTGTCTTTGATTGCTAGGTACTATCTTGCATCCAGTTGCATTCAGTTTGTTCAATACTCCTGGCTCCCTGCAGGGGCAAGGGTTATCTCAGGGAGAGTGCAGTCTGCTGCTAAACATGCTGGAAACAGGCCATGAGGCAGGCAGACCTTGGGCGTGAAGTGAAGAGTATGATCCTATTTCTCTAGTAAGGGTACCGGTTCCTATTGGTAATCCCACCCTATTCCGCCCTAGGGGAGCCACCAGTTGCCGTGTTATCCCATGGCTTGTTGCAGGGTCACTGTCTTCTGCAAAGCAAGTTTCCAAAGGTATTTTAGCATTCATTCAGACCCTGCGTCCCTGGCAGGGTCTTTTCCACAGTTCCTACCCAGGTACTAGCTGCAACACTTGTAATCAGGCAGCGGGACAAAGACTGGATAAAAAAATTCTCAGCAGTGTTTGTTTACAGATCCATCCTCTGTGATCAAAAGCTCTGCCCTGATCCCACTGAATTTAATGAATATTTTGCTAATAACCTCAGGAGACCAGGGTCTGACTCTCCCTGATCTGTGGACAAGACCATTACAGCTTTGGGAGAAACTAAATCCCTTCCCTTACTCTCTGGGTAGGGGGAAAAGGCATGTATCATGCTTCCTCTTTGGATGATGCCTGTTCTCACAACTGGCAATTCTCTGAGACAGTAGCTGGTGTAGCATGTGTCAGAGGAGCGTGCTGTGGCAATTTCTCTCATCATCATATATTTAGCCCTGAGTCTGGAAGACAGCTCATACTAGGCAGAGCTGAGCTAAGGTTACCTCCATGATCGTAGCCATGCATTTCTGGTCTGTGAAACTGCTGGTGCTGCAGAACCTGGCTTTGAACTTCCACTTCTTTATATTCTTTCCTAGCAGACTTGGTAGAGGAAGAGGTGTTGAAATGATTTCTGTCTTCCCCCAAGATTTATATTTCTGGAATATGTCTCAAATGTACGTAGGGGAAAGGAATGAAATTCAGCAGTACGACTGCGCTAGCAGAGCAAATGGTTTTTTGCTGGTGGTAGCTCTGTCCCCCTACATCTTAGCACTGAATTTGTTCTGGTATTCCTGAAATGCCTTTAAAGACTTCATTTCTTCTTTAGAGTGAGCAGAGATCATCCCTTGTGTGAAAGTTAGCTTTGGGAAGAAAGCACTAAGCCTCTTACGAGAGCAAAGCTGTGCCTGTGTTTAGACTCATTCCATCACCCTCCGTGGCATTTGAGCTGATTCCTCTTTTTATGCCTATCACCTTCTCATTTCCTTTGGCTGGGATCCCTCTTTCTTTCTGCTGAAATGTTTGGAGGGCGGGCAATTCCCTGGCTGCCTGCAGATGAAATGAGATCAGCTTTCAGCGTTGAGTTGTGTAACAGCTGCCCACTGTCACTACAGAGCCAATTTTGGGACAGTGTCATCAGCTTTGTCAATCCATATGTCCCAGGGAGATTTTTACTGGATCAAAGCATAAGTACACATTAACTGGATCAAATTCTTAAATGTACATCCAAGATCTGAAATGACAAATGGAACACCCAACTTTCATTAACGACACAAAAATGTAATTCATTGATGTAAGCTGAAAGTGGCCATGAATTCCAGCTAACCGTAGGCACATGATCTCTGAAAGATTGTCCTATGCTCAGCCCAGTCTGTATATGAATGCGTGCAAATAAGCAAGAAAAAATTCAGTATTCTCTTTGCCAATTTTGCTTTGTTTTTCAATAAAGCTTGTAACTGTCAGGTTTGTGCTTGCGAAAAGCATATCACAAAAAGACCGATATGAATAATATCAGGGTTTCAGTTCAACAGAGCAAGTGTAAAAAGGCCTGTTGGAAGCTCGCAAAGGTATATCGTAGCTTTCTAATAATAAAAATGTCTCACTCGTCTTAGATGTGGGACACTGTGTCCTGAAAGATGGCCTCTTGTTACCTAAGAGCAGAGCCTCCTCCAGTGAGGGCATGCCCTAAATTGCTCTTTGCAATTGAATTCATTTCCGAACAAGGCGACAAGACCCCAGGGCTGGTAGGTCAGCACCACACAAGCTGCATCAGATCCCAGGTGGCTTCTGCTAGGAGGATCAGCATCAGCCTGTCTTGTTTGCACGTGCCAGGTGGCTAATGGGCTACCGAAGAGTATGTGGAGCTCGGACAGCTCATAATTTACATCGATTTGCATAGACAGCTAAATAACTGAAACACCATGTGCTTCAGATGAATCGTCTGCAGAGACCCTGCTACTGAAAAGAAAGTCTCAGTTTGGGCATATTTCTTTTTGTCCAAACACAAGCATGATCAATTCCACTTGCTTCAGTTACCTGGTTTGTACTAGTCAAATTTTTGTACGATACTCTTTCAGCCTAATAGTGCCTTAACTTCATCTATTACCTTAATATTTCTTTAGCTGACTCAGTTTAAATAAGAAACCCACCGCATCTGGTACAAAATCTGCTGTGTGATGGAGATGTGGGCCTGCTCAGTAGCTTATGGTCCAACAGTTAGCTCTAGGTCACTTCTCAATAGGCTTCTGAGCATCCACAACATGACAGCTGCCTTCAGGGTAGCCAAAGGAATGAAAAATTTAATGCTTATTTGTTTTATTTTAAGTAACGGTCTCATGTTGTAAAAAACCTAATAATCATACCTTAGCCAGATGTGCAGCATTTATAGATCAGGATAAGCAGCTCTGGTCTTCTAATAAAGTCAGTTGATGTATACTGATTTGCATCTTCCACTGATCAGACCTGCCTGCATGAGATTAACCCTTTGAAATTATCTTGTCTTTGAAAAAGTGAACTTAGCATATTTCTTTGCAGCCCTGGGTAGCTTTTAATAGAAAATGTCAACCCAGCATTCTGGGTGCTTTTGGACAATGGGTTTCGTTATAGAAGTTCCCATAATAATTTTTTTCAGGAATAAGCTGTTTTTTTCAGGCTGGATAAATTCCAGCTCAAGTAATTACACTCTGCCTTCCACAATTCCCCCAAAGGTCCAATTAATTCAGGCATTCTTAGCATAAAATTGTTACATGCTGCTACTGCACATGGCTAAACAGCTGTTGTACTTCCCCCCAACAACGAATACATCGCAGTGGTGCATGAACCGATGCCTTTACATCACTCTGCTCTGGTGTGCCTGAATGATTTCAGTGCTCGCAGTCCTCCAAGGAAAAGCACATTGGTTACGCATAGTTCTATCATGGTTTTCCTAGTCCTGCTAGTCTTGCTCATCCTTCTTCACGGGCTTTCTCGTTCAGAAGAGATGATGGGAAGAAGCAAAAGGTCCTGCTGGCTAAATTTGGTTCTGCATCTAGAACCACCATGGGTGGGGAAGGTCTCAGAGCAAAGGGTGGCATGTTGCCAGGGGCGCCGGGCACACCGGGAGGCTTTGCTCACAAGGCACATGTTGTTCTGAATACCTGAGAGGGCACCCGCTACTGAAGTAGTTAGTTACATCCGAGTCGCTTAACAGACCCGTGACCCTGACGTGTTACCTGTTGTCCATCTATAGTGAAAAAGGGTTTTAAAAACCCAGAGGGTTAGTGGAGATGAGAAGCCTATAGCTGCAGTAGTGCCTGCTCTGCTTTTTCTTTTGAAAGCATTTTTACCTCTGCCTTTTTGGCCAGGTGTCGGTGCGATCGCTGCAGCAGGAGCATGCTGCTTTGACGCCCACCGGTTCCCAACTCTAATGATCTGTTACAACTCCCATGGTTTGTAAAATCCACTGCAGTCCTTGTGCCTGACCCTTGTTGGCAGGCTGGACCCAGCTGTCCCATCAAGGGCTCACAGCTTATGAATGGAGGGCTTTCCAGGTCTTGTCCAGCTTTGGAAAGCTTGCCCCTGACATAACCACTGTGGTAGTGAGGCTGTTTCAGCATCAGGGTTGAAAGGCACAGCTTCTTGCTTTTGTAGTTTGAACAGCTAAAAAGCAATGTGCTGCCCAAACGTAACCCCCCCGGCTGGACTGGCTGCCTGCTAGCACCTGTGCACTGCTGGGGCAGCAGCTCATGGCAGGGGGGCTGCAATGGGAGGGGGTCTCACGAAAATAAAGCTGAGCATGAGAAGGATCAGAGGGGGGAAGTTTCCCTACCATGTGCTTTGCTGTTTGACCTACAGGGATCCCTTTGGACAAGCTGTAGGATTTCCAGTGGTGTGTGTCAACCCCCAGCATCCACACCCAGGTCTGCAAGGATACAGTGGGGATGATTGGTTTTGTGGAGCTGCAGGAGGCCAGGATAATCCACACTTCTGTCTCTTCTGTGCCTGTGGATGCATTTGTCTTTCAGCCCACGAGGGGCTCAGTTCACCTTCTTGCATTGCTCAAGGGATAGGATTTCAGCTGGCAGCTTCTGGGTCAGGCTGGCTTTGGCTGGTAGAGCAGCTCTGGGAGGGAGATGGTTTAGTGCAGGGTGTCCTGCATTGGTCTGTCTCTGATGTCCGTCAGGGTCTCACTGGGTGCCAGCTTACAGCTTCCTTCCTGCCTGGCTGGCAGAGGTGGCTGTCATCCTACTAGACCCCTCTTCCGACAGTGGCTCTGTCATCCTCCGGCCACAGAGCAAAGTGCTGGGCATGGGCTGCAGCCATGAAGGTGGCATGTGCCCGGCCACCAGCCTGCCTTTCCTGCCTGTGCTGCCAGCGTTGGCCAGCTCACATTTCATCCAAGCTCACTCTGGATGTGGACACATTCCGCACATGTCCTTTCTGGGGAAAGGCTGTCGGTCCTGAGACTTTGCTTCCTCCAAGCCATTGACTTCCAAGGCAGGATGTGGAGCAACTGACCCAAGAGTACAGAGCTAGTTAAAGCCATTAGGAAAACAGGTTTAATTTCATATGTGCAAGTAGGCAAATTGGCTCCCTCCAGAGTTCCTCACGCACAGACATGGAATCACAGCACCGTTTTCTTTATCTGCCTGTCTTCATACACACACCTGCATGGCACTTGGGTACCACGATGTTTGACCAGAAAGTCAAAACTTCTGATTTCTTAGCGCTAGGGATGTGGTCTGTTTGCTCTTGGAGAGCTTTGCCTCAGCACCCAAGATGTGCCAAGATCAGCACTTCTCAGGGCACATTTCCTGGCCAGGAGGCAAGCTGGCCAAGCTGAAGTTTGGCTGGCTGCACCCACAGTCAGGGCCTGGTCAGGTCCTTTGCTGATAGCAGTGGTTGTGAAGGAAGCTGGCAGCAAAGACCTACCCCTCCTTTCCTGAGGGAGATGCTTTGAAGCTGAGCTCTACTGCTGGCCTCTACCACAGCTGTAGGCAGAGACATCTCTGCCCAGTCTCATACCTCCTCAGTCCCAATTCTGACCCTGCCCTCTGCCTCTGACCCCAACTCTCACTTGCTGCTCTGCATCCTGGTGTCTGCCAGCGAGGTCCCTGCTCGTGCCTGCACTGCCATTGCTCCCCGCTCACCCCGCTATACAGGGAGGCTCCCCCTCGCTCTTCCTCAACTCCTCTTTCTTCCCCACCTGATCCATAGGTCTGATTTCTGCCCATGAGGACTCCTAGAGTCTCTTGGAAGTCTGTCCCTATGGGGGCAAGCTGCTGACCCCTCAGCATGCTGGCGCTTTTACCAGATCTCCCTCTATTGACACGTTGTGGTTTAACCCCAGCCAGCAGCTCAGCCCCACGCAGCCGCTCGCTGACTGACCCCTGGTGAGAAGAGACTCAGAAGGGTAAAAGTGAGAAACTCGTGGGTTGAGATAAAGACAGTTCAATAGGGAAGGCAAAAGCTGCGCCTGCAAGCAAAGCAAAACAAGGAATTCATTCCCTGCTTCCCATGGGCAGGCAGGTGCTCAGCCATCTCCAGGAAAGCAGGGCTCCATCACACGTAACGGTGACTTGGGAAGACAGATGCCATCACTCTGAACGTCCCCCCCCTTTCCTCTTCTTCCCCAGCTTTATACGCTGAGCATGACATCATGTGGTGTGGGATATCCCTTGGGTCAGTCGGGATCAGCACTCCCAGCTGTGCCCCCTCCCAGCTTCTTGTGCACCCCCAGCCCCTTGCGGGTGGGGTGGGGTGAGGAGCAGAAAAGGTCTTAGCTCTGTGCAAGCACTGCTCAGCAATAGGGAAAACATCCCTGTGTTATCAGTACTGCTTTCAGCACAAATCCAAAACATAGCCCCATACCAGCTACTGTGGAGGTAATTAACGCTACCCCAGCCAAAACCAGCACACAGGGTGTCCTCTTCGCCTCGCTGTTAGATGCCTGCATAAACAATGACAAAGTTTTGCACATCACCTCAAACTTTTTTAGAGGGGGTGCCTCACCTGAGCTGAGGTGCTGGTCTTACCTAGCGCCTGCGTGTGGGTGTGCATCTCATTAAAGACGGACTGTGAGGCTATGCCCCCTGGCCTCCTCCCCATGCCAGCACCCACCCCAGCGGGGGCAGCAGCTGGGGTCTTCCTCTGCAAAGGAGAAGAGGTGTAAGGAGCTGATCATAGAATCATAGAATCATTTAGGCTGGAACAGACCTTCAAGACCATAGAGTCCAACCCTTAACCTAGCACTTGCAAGTCCACCGCTAAACTGTGTCCCTAAGCACCACATCTAGCCATCTTTTAAATACCTCCAGGGATGGGGATTCGACCACTTCCCTGGGCAGCCCGTTCCAGAGCCTGACAACCCTTTCTGTGAAGAAATTTTTCCTAATGCTGCAGTACCCCAGTCCTTGGTGTCAGTGCCAGGGGCTGGCAGGTCTCAGGCCCCAGGAGGTAGCTGGTGCCCAGAGGAGGTGCAGAGGGCTTAGTTTTGGGTTACAGGCTGCTCAGCCAGAGCTTAATTTGCTCTTTACCTTGTGCCAGATAGGGAATCCCTGTGGGGAGTGGACACTAGAACCAGTCTTTCCCCTCTGGGCCAAGGGTGTGGGGATATTAAATTGCCATTTTCAGGATGACCTCCTGCCTCTGTGCAGTAGTCACAAGAGCCCAGTGGAGGTGCAGCTCCCCTCGTCCTCTTCCTCAGCTTTCCCACTCTGTCGTCTTGGTTTTCTTCATCTCCCTGTCCTCTTCTCCTTTCTCATTAGCATTGGCATGACACAGATCTGTATGGCTTTAACAGAATCGCATTAACCTGCAGCACTACAGAAAACTGATGCTTTCTTAAAAACATGCCGCTTCCTGTTTTTACGCTCTCTGAACTACCGGTGCCTCAGACCAAGCTGAGGAGGTCTGACCCACTGCTGCGTACTGATCTCAGCTGCTGTCTCCCTGCGCAAGTCTTACCCTGCCAGTGCTTCAGAGGTGGCTTGGACTCCAGGTTGTGTCTGTTCAGACTGTGGCCCCATTACAGGTTTGTAACAATACCGCCTCTAAGAAGGGCAGGAGGAAACCTGTGTTTTCACGTATGCACATGCAAATAAGGATGCCAGGAAATTTAAAGAAAGAGTATGGGGGCTTTGTTCTCTTTCTGTATTTCAAATTCCCTTCTTCCCCCACCCTGATCTATTTTTTCTCCTTCTGCTTTCACACGTGCTGCAAGAAGTGAGATCGCTTGCCTTACAACACTATGAATTTGATGTGGTACAACATGAGCGTGCTTGTGCTCCCCTCACAGTACATCGTAAGTTGGTCTTGTTCATGTGGTTTCTTTTAAGCAAGAGTCTGATAATAGTTTCTATGATAAGAAAAAAAAAGAACTCTTCATTTTTGTCTCCCTCAGTCTAGGTTGTATCGTCCTTATTTAATAGTTGGATAAGCACATATTTACTGCATTTATTTCATGTGGTTGCTTTTACGCTCAATGATAAGGATATCCATTTATATCCTTCTGACATATAAATTTGGGGGGCGGGGATGTAGTTTGTTTTACCTAGCAGGCTGATCGCAAACCTTATCAGCATTTACCAGCTGTTGTGCTGGCAGGCAGTTCATGTCTTGCAGCACCAGCCTTACTCTGGGAACTCACCATGGTTGCAGAGCATGCTGGCTCCCAAAACTGGGCTGTTCCAAATTGGCTGATTAGATGTCTAAAGTATATTGCCTTTAAAAAAAAAAAAAAAAAAAAAAAAAAAAGAATTAATTGGGCAGGTGGCAGATTTCTTTTCTGCTGCTTACCTGGAAATACTCTGGGCTGACAGAGAGCTCGACTGGAGTGGAACTTCATGATTTACTGCCATTTATTTCTGTCATGGCCTAACCACTCACAGGTAAGAAAAGGGCTTCTTTTTTTTTCTTTCTCCAGCTGCAATGCAGTGAGGTGACATACACCAAAATCTGCATTTCCACTGTGTGCTAGGAGCAGGGGGTATCCCCAAAAGCCTTGCTGTGCATGGGGCTTAACTGTCGCCTGAGGATGCGAGCAACCACACAGCTTTGTTATCCTCTCTCTTGTGGTCTCTGCTGGACCTGGCACATCCTCTTTATAAGGAGCTGCTGTTACAGTAGGGTGTCACTTCATTCCCTGTGCATAGGTGTTATTTCACAGTTGGTTGGGTTTTTTCGCCATGACATCATCAAGACATAAGGACAGATAATTTTAGGATGACGCTGGCTAAGGCTTCTGGTAAAATCATTGTGCCCTTTGTATTTCTGTACAAATTTCCAGGTATAGTCTTAAGTGCAGAGTTCTGCTCTTGCCTCAGGATCTTACTCCACTTCCTCCAGTCCCAGGGATGGGACGCCTTTTCTGACTTCACCCCACCAGGGAAAGCATGGGTGCCTCAGCGGTATTCACGCCTGCTGTGCAGCTCCTTTTCCAAGGCCCTGTGTTCTGCACTTAGGGCTGTGTGCTCTGAACACGTTGCATTCAAGCACCTGACACTGCCCAGGACTTCACAAAGTGATGCTCTGTAAGTTTTGAAATGCCCTCCCAAAGGGTGCTGCAAGGAGCCTTGTAAGTGCTGTCCTGCTAGCATCCCTCTCTGAGGAGGATGGAGTCATCACTGGTTTTATTCCTCTCCTTTTGAGGCATTAAGCACAGGCACTGTGTGGATAGGCTGGAAGCTAAGATTTTGTGACCTAGAAGGACAATCTGCATGAAGTTCTTGGAAGGTGAAAAGTTCTATGTGCGTGGCTTTACCTATTAGTGAGTGTGGAAGGTTTTCACTGCTGTCCTTACCTCTCTTTGAAAGCACGTGATTTAATTTCTTCCCCTTATCAGGACAGTTGCTCTTGCTTTTTCCTCCTGGCCTTCCTGCTTTTGTGTATGGCTGCTGCTCCCGATGCGGCTTGTGTCTGCTTTATACAACCCCTGCTGTCTTGCAATTCAAAACTGCCTTCGGTCATCAGCAGAGCACAACCAAAAGCAAAGCACATCATGGCCACAGAGCAGTATTGCCTCATGGAGCAGCTTTGAAATAACAACCTCGGTTTCTCACTTTGCTTAACAGCTTCTGTTTCAGACCCTTTTGACCCAGTTTTTCCAGGGCTTGAGAACTCCTTGCCTGCTTTACTTGCTCTCTGCTGTATGGCTCATTCTGTTCAGTGGTTTTGGCTTGACCTTTCCAGTTTCTCTTGCTTCTTTGTGGTCTGTCAACCAAAGGGCAGGTGTTGAATATGTTTAAGGCAGCAGGTTGCTAATGCGGGCACTGTTCAGCCAGGGCATGTGCATCCCTGCAGCGGCGTGAGGAATGTCGGGAGGATGTGCAGCTTGCTGGTAGAAGGCAGCTGATCTCAGAACCTGAAGGCATTGCATAAGGGAGCCTGTGCCAGGGAATACTAAATATTACTCCATGTCCAGAAATAAAACTCTGCAGATACTATCATGCTGAAAGGTATTTGTCTGTATCTTCCCTTCCAGTTGTTACCCAGATAAATCCTCAAGGCCAGCATGTAATTTTGCAAACATTCAATCCCTTCTGTAAGTGACTGCATGCTGTACACATCTTGTCTTTTTGATTATGATACTGGTTTAGACTGTGTATGTCCTTTCATCTCCGAGAGACTCATTCTGTGTGGTTTTGCTTAGAGAATAATAATTTATAAAGTTAAAGAATAATTCTGTTTTTAAATCCATTTAATTTTATCCTTTTCCCGCCAGGACATTCCTATTTTTAAAGGTAAAATACCTCACTGCATTCTAGGGACTGGGCAGCTTAAAGGAGCAGTTATGGAAGCTAAACCTTTATTTTCCAAGTTGCTGACTCAATTCCCCTTCACATATTAGTGAGCAATGTTGCCATCCGACAGCTGCCTGCAGGTCACATCAAAATGAGATGGTGGTTCAAGTCCAGTCCCCGAGGCTGAAGGGAAACCGAAGGAAAACAAAACTAATAAGGCCCTCTTATTTCTCCTGCAGGTTGGGACCCTGTGGGCACCCTTGGCTGAGTGCCAGGAACAGAGATAGGAGATGCACACGTGGTGCTCTCTGCCTGGAAAACCTCCTTATCTCAGTGAGTAAACTCACCCCGTCCTTTGCAGGTCAGGATGCAGGACTCGTCTTCCGAGGTGCTTCTCAGCAGGCATGACCCGACTAGCCAAATGGTAATCCTTAAATGTGGTGGGTGCTGGGTGCTTTCTATTAGCTGAGAGATGTGTACCTGGTGGCTCAATTTTCTTTGGAAAGACTCATGCTTACAGAAGTCTGTAATTTCCGCAAAAATGCATGCAATTGCTTTGGCATTCCTGAAACTCCTTACAACTGTCTCACAAGTATAACACACTTAAAGGCTTTGCAGGAATAAGGAAACAAAATTTGACCTCTTAGATGAATCAGCTCCTACGTTTGCAGAAACACTACCAGATTTGTAGATAGATGCAGTGCTAACATGGTACCATTATAAGCCCGCAGGTGTTGCCTTCAGAGCTTGCCCGTAATCAGAATATTGTTGATTCTGTACCCTGATTTCAAATTACTAAAAAGCTGCATAGGCCCTCAAGGAGATAAGAAGATTGGAAAGGAAAGATTGGAATGTACAACATTAGTTGTTGTCTATAGTCTAAATAGTCAGTGATGCCTGAGTTCCAGGAAACAGAAACTCCCCTGGGAAAATGTCTTTTCAATCACTTATAGTTACAGCTGCCCACTGATAACCCCAGGGCCAGGATGAGACATTAGATTAAGCCCATCAGGTGTGCTGGATGGCACAGCCTGGCTGATTTAATGAGTTGCTTCAATAAGTATTATAACTGATGTGAATTAATCTCTTCACTGCATGACTGGATCTCATTGTTAGAAGTCAGGTTGCCTGGTTTGGCAGACAGTGCAGCCTGTAAGATCAGCTCAGCAAGCAAGGCTAAGCCATTGGAAAGCATCTTTTCTTAGGCAGAGATGCCTTTCTACCTGCTGCTTAAATACAAATCTATTAATTCTTTAATTCATGAGGGTGTTAGGGGATGCTGCCCAGTCTTCAGAGGCAAAAAAAAATCAGAGTTTCTTACAGTGTTGCTCTCATCTGGGTGAAAAAACAGAGCAGAAAAACCCACCTCACATGGAGTTTGCCCATCTCCTCACTCCTGTGTCCTCACAAGTTTTATTTAGAGATACACAATTCACATGCCAGCTGTCCCTTGAGAATGGTTAGTGGCAAATGCAACTCACCCCAGATAAGCACTCCTGATATTTCCTTCTTATGGTAGCTCTGTCCTTGCACAGGAAAAGCCAAACATGGCACCGCTTGTGTGCACAGGAGGATTAGGGAGCGGAGGGATCCACAGTCAGCGTTGGGAAGGAGAGGTGTGGGGTGAGACTAAGAATGACATGCGTTTTCGTTCAACTTACAGTCCTGCTATAGCACCAGCAGACCCTGATGGAAGGGTAAAAAATGCAAGGGGGTTGATTTTTGCACTGTCAGTTCAGGCTCTGTTCAGAAAATGGGACATACTTTATAAAACGTGCTTGTGTAGGTACTTAAGCATGTTGGAATATGTTGGGCTTGGTTAGTACTAAAAAATACCTTCTTGATTCTTTGTTACCTTTGTTGTCATTATGATGACATTATGATGTCATCATGACATTATGATGAGTTTGTCTTTGAACAATGAAGCTCACCTGATAATTTTGCAGTATTTAGACAGCTTTGTTGCTGGTCGCCTTTTTTCAAGGTCAACAGGAGGATATGAAGTATGTTGACTGACGCATATGTCTTAGGGTGAGGCACTGGAAGCAAGTCAAGAAGGCAAACGTGAGGCCTAGGTTGCTGATTATATTTCATATGTCAAATGTTTTTCTCAAAACCAAAAGGCATTAGACATGAACAGGGAAAATGTTTGTAGTCTCACATCATGCACAGGCTAAATTCTATGTCTTCTATGTTCTATCTCTTCCCATATTCTATAAAGGCTATTGCTTAAGGTTAATTAGATTAGTTTCACACATCTTGAAAGCCATAGAAAGATGAAGAGCAGCAAGCAGATGAGATGCTCAGGACAACCTCACTTTCTATTTCTGGCTTTGGGGTTGCCCCATCCCAGTGGCATCTCTGCCACTTATGTACCTTCTGAAAAATTCGTTAAATTGGGTCACTTTATTGGTAAAAGCTTTTGTCTCAGAAGACACAAAACCTCCATACTGAGCCTGTGCAAGGAGAAGTCCATGATCTTTGCCTGTCATAATATAACCCTCTTGCCTTTCAGCTTCTGCACATGCAATGCTGGGAAGTTTCAGGGAGAAAAAGTACAGATGGTGCCCCAAACTCAGACAGTGGTTAACATACAACTTCCCACCACTGCTTAAACTGAAATCACTGATAGATTTTGGAGTTAGCATTGCTCTGGTGTAGCAAGATCTCCTAATAGCTCTTGTCCTTGGATGTCTGCACTCTCATGCAGGCATAAATGCACTGATTTATGGGGGTTGGACTATATGACCTCTAAAGGTCCCTTTAAAACATTCTGTGATTCACATTCTTAAGGCACTTCCAAGAAATTAGAGAAGAAAGCAGTAATAATTGAGCTGCCTGCCATAAGCCAGCTGGGGCTGGCCCATGGGTGAAACCCAAGACAGCAGATGATCCAGTAAAACTTAGATGTCCTGGGATGTGGTGGGAAATCTAGCTGGCTAATGTAAGCCAGATACCTAACTCTTGGACAGCTTGTATTACAAGACACAATGCCTGTCTTGTTCTCATATGTTGGCCTAATCAGTTTCACACCAGAGTAATTCAACTTATCCATGCAGGTGTGAGAGGAGAATGAGGTCTTTAAATAGTTAAAGATTTGTAAACATGGAGTATAAAACAGGTGCTGTCTTGTGGTTTTTAATTGATGTATTAGTTCTGCGTGCTGCTTGAATGCTTCATTCAAAGCTTTTAATAGCAGTAAAAGGTGTCATCACCTCTGTTAAGAGTGAGGCTAAATGTGTTGACTCCTACACTGTAGATTAAGAGTTTATGGTCTCTGTCCTTCTTACTTGCACTTCAAAACTTTTACTTTACTATTTTCAAAGCAACATTTTGTGAAGTTAGCAAAACCCTGACTTCAGTTTGAGTTTTTAAATTTGAATTCATGGTAAGATTCACGGGTTCATGAAAGGCAGGTCTTGCCTAACCAACCTGATTTCCTTCTACGACCAGGTGACCCGCATGGTAGATGAGGGAAAGGCTGTGGATGTTGTATACCTGGACTTCAGCAAAGCCTTCGACACAGTCTCCCATAGCATTCTCCTGGAGAAGCTGGCGGCTCATGGCCTAGATGGATATACTCTTCGCTGGGTTAAAAACTGGCTGGGTGGCCGAGCCCAGAGAGTCGTGGTGAATGGAACTAAGTCCAGTTGGCGGCCGGTCACAAGCGGTGTCCCCCAGGGCTCAGTTCTGGGGCCAGTCTTGTTTAATATCTTTATCAATGACCTGGATGAGGGGATTGAGTGTGCCCTCAGCAAATTTGCAGACGACACCAAACTGGGTGGTAGTGTTGATCTGCTTGAGGGGAGGAGGGCTCTGCAGAGAGACCTGGACAGGCTGGATCGATGGGCCGAGGCCAACTGCATGAGGTTCAACAAGGCCAAGTGCCGGGTCCTGCACTTTGGTCACAACAACCCCATGCAGCGCTACAGGCTTGGGGAAGAGTGGCTGGAAAGCTGCCTGGCGGAAAAGGACCTGGGGGTGCTGGTTGACAGCCGGCTGAATATGAGCCAGCAGTGTGCCCAGGTGGCCAAGAAGGCCAATGGCATCCTGGCCTGTATCAGGAATAGTGTGACCAGCAGGACAAGGGAAGTCATCGTGCCCCTGTACTCGGTGCTGGTGAGGCCGCACCTCGAATACTGTGTTCAGTTTTGGGCCCCTCACTACAAGAAGGATGTTGCATTGCTGGAGCATGTCCAGAGGAGAGCAACCAAGCTGGTGAGGGGTCTGGAGCACAAGTCATACGAGGAACGGCTGAGGGAACTGGGGTTGTTTAGTCTGGAGAAGAGGAGGCTGAGGGGAGACCTGATCGCCCTCTACAGCTACCTGAAAGGAGGCTGTAGTGAGGAGGGGGTCGGCCTCTTCTCTCTGGTAACAGATGATAGGACGAGGGGGAATGGTTTGAAGCTGCGCCAGGGCAGGTTTAGGTTAGATATTAGGAAAAACTTCTTCACTGAAAGGGTTGTCAGGCTCTGGAATGGGCTGCCCAGGGAGGTGGTAGAGTCCCCTTCCTTGGAGGTATTTAAAAGAAGGATAGATGAGGTGCTTAGGGATATGGTTTAGTGGTGGAGTGGCAGGGTTGGGTTAAAGGTTGGACTCAATGATCTTAAAGGTCTTTTCCAACCAAAGCAATTCTATGATTCTATGATTCTATGTGCTTACACTTATTATAAATGCAGCAAAGTAAGGAACTGGTCTTTTTTCTAATGCTTTCCAAAGGCATGACTTCATGTGTACTGAGCTGATCATGTCAGGAAAGAGAGCCAAACTATAGCTGGTGGAAGTGGCCTCATTTTCTCAGGTGCAAGTGGTTTCAGAAGTCTCTGCTGGTGCCCTTTGTCCCCTGGCAGGGGCAGGGAAATATGCCTGATTTAATGCTGACAGTTCTCTACGTTCATATGCATACCATCAGTCTCACTCTTTCTTCATTTGGGCCTTTCATACAACACTGGCAGGGAAAGAAGCATTTCTTTTGGTGAAAAATGTGATTGTGAAAACATAAATTATCAGCAGGCTGCAGGCATAGCTTGCTCTCTTCTGAAATGAATTGTCACTCACTTTTATTTAGCACTTGACATTGTCCATTTAATTCAGCACTGAAGTGTTATACAGGTTTCTGAAGTGTCACAGTTTCATTTTCTGACTTCAACAGCAAAAAATGACATAGGTCAGCTATGTTTAACTCAAAAGCAGCAATAAAAGAATGTAAGCTTATTAAACAATAGTAGAAGAATCCTACTAAGCTATTTCTAAAATTGCTTCCCAAACTAGAAGCAGGCATTCTTCAAATGAGTATTGGGTACTCTTTTCCCAGAAGGGGCCAGTTACTATTTGCTATCAACGTTATTGTGGCTGAGAGAGAGATGTTGGCCAATGACAGATATAAGTAAGTGAGTGAGTAAGTACTTCTGAGATGTAGTTATGTATCTTTCTTCCTGTTGGATAAAGACTTCCTAATCTGAATTTATCTAATGAAAAATTGACAGAGCAATCAATGTACTTATTCACAGACTAATTGTGCATTAATCTTGCACAGGAAACACAACCAGGAGTTACACCAAAGTCTACTGAGATCTGTATTAAGAAATTGTGTTTTTCTGAGCTTTTACTATTTTGAGAAAATTGAAAATTGTATTTATTATTTTTTCAAATGAAGAGTTAGTGATCTGAGATACAACCACTTTATAAAGCATATTAAATGACATATTTGTACATAGACTTTGTGCTAATACATATTAATATACCCCATTGTATCTGGAAAAGTAATGAAGTACTTTTTTATGAATTCTCAGCTCTGTGCTAACATCTGTTGTGAAACCTTTCTTTTTATCCAGAAACAAAATTCCCTGTGTAGAATTATTTTTTTTTCTGTTTTGGGGTTTGGTTTTTTTTTCTGGAAAGAAGAATTAATGGACCATTCAGAAAGAAACAATCTTTGTGAGGAAAGATGCAAATCAATCATCTGTGAGTGGCTGATGTCTCCGCGCAGTCACTTGTGCTGGGCAGCCTACGGGGGATGGAAGAATACACCTCTCTGCTGACCTGCTTCATTCTGAGGAAGGCAGATTGCCACTGCCTGCCAGGTGGAGTTGTCTCCTCTCCTACCCTATCCCTTAGACCAGGATTGTCCCTCTGTCTGTCCTGCTCTCCAGCGTACTCCAGGTTCAGAATCAAGGGCGAGGAAAATGTCAGATGAAAAGACCGACTGGGGCAGGGAGAGCACCTGGAGAGATCGGGACTGACAGAAATGTCAGCGGCTCTAATAACCGCCTACGATTCACAGACTACTTAAAAGGAATGCAGAACAACTATTTGCAAAAGATGAAATTTGCTCCTTTCTCCATGAAGTGCAAGTGAGCTGGCAGTTGTAAAAAAAAAACCCAGCCAAACCTGCAGAAGTTCTTGAGGAAAAGGAAAAAATTGTCAGTGGGTTTGAGAAAATGGTTAGACGGTCTTGGGACAGCAGGATGACTCTCCTGCTACGGACTGCTGGTTCAGGAGCAAAGCCTACATAAGCAGTGATAAGCTGATCCCACTCGTCTTCTGTTGGGCCCGCTGCTGTGAGAGCTGGATGGCATGACCATGAGAATTTGTCTCCTGGACACATGCAATGCAGAGAGCCCTTCTGCAGAAAGCAGCAGATAACTACAGATTTCAAGGGAACAAATTTATTTCTTTGCTCTTCCATTTTATTGCAGCAGTAGCCATCAAATAACTATTGCCTCAGGTTTTTAAACGTCAGCCTTTCAGTCTGGGGCAGTCCACCATGGCACCACTGATTTTTTTTCTGTTAATCTCTACGTTCCTCTTCTGTCATCCATTTGTAGCCCACCATTCCCAACACAGCTGGGGCTGTTTCAGTAGCATTTCAGAAGGCTTTAGTAAAAAGTGTATGTTAGCTGGTTTTTAAAGGCTCTTTAAAACCTCGTCTGGCCTGGAAAAATGCTGTGGCAGGGGCCCCTCAGGAAGACTGCGGTCGGTTGCTAGCTCTCGGTTTGCTTGTGAGCACAGCCAACTTTCTTACCTGTTCTTCTCTCCTCAGCTCCTGCTCAGAAACAGGCATGACTGCATCTCCCTTCACTTGTTCTTTTTGCAGCCGTTCTACCTGAGACTGCAAGCTCCACGGGATGTCTATCTTTTACACTCCCACAAAAATTTGGCTATCTCAGTGTTATGATTACACGTGCCCCCAACACAACAGCACTGACAGACTTCCTTGAAGTCATTACTTGCGCTGTGCTTTGGATCAAGGCCTAATGAACTGCAATTATTTGGAGTGGTGTTTATTATTAAGCTGACACCTTCATCACTAGACCAAATCCCTCGGTTCTTTACTGAGGCAAAACCTTCCTGGCTGCCATCAGTAAAATTTGTAGGCTGTAGCTGGGTGCTGCATGCTTGAAGCAAAACGTAATAGTTTAATTGGCTACCTTTTGAATTGGTATGTAACTCCTAGTAGGTGCCATCTATCAGCATAGAAATGGAAACAAGGACTGAAATGTTAATATTGCTCAGTTTAGTTCTGCCAGGTGAAATACCCCAACAGCTTCTCTCTATGGAGAAGAGACCTCAGCATTACCAAGGTAGGGGGTGTTGATTTGAAGCCACAGAATTTCTTCTTTTAATCAGTGATGGGATTATAATGGACAAATGCATTCAGCTGCAAATTTCACACAATATGTGGTCCACAAGCCCTTGGAATACAAATACTGCAAAAATCCAGCCTGAAGGGGGTTTGCTGCAAGCAGAGACCAGCTGAACTTTGCATGCCATCAGGACCTCTGGGCCCACTGCTGCGTGCTGTACTGTGCGTTAGAGTACTACCCCTTTTTGGAGGGATACAGTACTTGGGTTAATCTCATCCCTATGGGTCTGATCTTGCAAACGGGGTGTGGTATGTGAATTTGTGATACTGAATTAGACGGTACCACAAAGTGATACACAAATACTGATTAATCAACAGCAGCCCTGCAAGGATTTTAGTTTGGAGCTTGTTTGTAGCTATTAATTGGCTTTACATCCCAATTCTGGAAGTCCAGCATGCGGCTTTTGTATGTGAAGAGTCCCCTTGAAATCACCAGGAACAACTCTCAAGGTCATAGCAAGCTTCATGTCTGCCACTGATCTGAAGCCTACTGCAGATGTTTACACAGAGCAGGATTTTTTAAATTGCATGCTTTCATTGACTTTGATAGGATTATTTGTCCCAAGTCGTGGGAGTTGTTTGTATGGATCTGGGATTTAATCTCATAGGGGAAGTCTTCTTGTCAATTCCTTCCCCTTCTCCCGCGCTACAAATTTCTCCTTCTGGCATTAGGCATTTCTACCTGCTGCTAAGTGTATTTTCCACCCACAGTTACATCTGAAAAATGACAATAGAGAAGACAGAGCATGTTATCCCTGTGCTTGAGAGCCTCTAGAAATGTGGAGTGACAGCAGGATGACTGCAGCTGATGAAAAAAGGATAAGGTGTGGTTATCAAGCTGCATAGCTAGGAAACTATTTCAATAGTTTGGGTTTAAATCTTTTTTCCTTTTGGTCTCTATTGCTGGCACTGAGCTTTTGGTTCATGATGAAAACCAATACATATTCAGTCTTAGTTACAGTTCATCATTATTTTAGTAATTTTTGATTACTTTGCTACTTGAATCAGCACAAGGAGACTCAAAACATTGTTTGGAATAGAGGACTAGGAAAATAACTCTACCAGAACCCTAGTATGCTGGGTAAAAATATATTGTATTGACTGTAATCAGTAACACCCAAAGTGTGAAGGAAGTAAATGCTGTCCCTATCTGCTGGCAATGTTGTGCTCTCAGCTGCTGTTACCATTTCAAAATAATCCTCATCTGAGTGGAAGAGAATTCCTTCTGCTTTTCCTTAGAGTGGCTGTTGTCCTCCTGTTCTTCGGTGTGATGTGTGCCTGAAGGAACTTACTGCGTATGTTTTTCCATCTTACCAAGTCCGGAAATCACTTTCAGAGCACTCCTGTATAGTCACAAAGCTGCACTGGGTTAAAAGATTATTGTGACATTATTATTAGAAATCGCTGCAGCAACAACTTGCCAAATGAACCGTTAAAAGCAAACCAGACTCACTGAACCACAATAAAATTCATTAAAGGCTGCTTGGGGCAACATAACGGTCTTTGAAGGTCTTTATCTTTTTAACCATTTGTCTCTTCCAGTATCTGTGGCAGAGCCCTCCACCTCTCTTTTTATCTCATTTGAATGTACATAGCCATTTAAAAAACTGCAGCTTCCTTTTAGTGACAAGCTTATTTGGTGGTGTGTCACTGTTAAATAGGGTGCAATACTGACATGCAGAAATGTGAATTGTGGGGGCGGGGGCGGTGGGGGGGAACGCCTTTTTACTATTAAAGAAAAGGATAAAAGAAAAGTTCTTTCTGCTTTGGGAACTCTGAGTCTTTTTTGACTGTTGCTTTCCCCTGTCAACTCTGAGTACGTCTTTTGTGGTTGTAGGTCTTGAGGCTGAAGTTTCAGAGATGCCAAACCATTTTTATTTCAGATGACAAAAATCAGAGGTCCAAAACTGATGCCTGTAAATGGAGGACCCACAATTACAGCCCACTGTGCAAAATACAAGCAGTAGCTTGCCTGTGCCTTAGAGCATGTGCCAACACTGCCGTCTAGCTTCTGCCAAGGTTTTGTATGCTTTTGCTTCTCTTTAGTTGCTCGTGTTCATGTGTTACGCAGCTTTGTAAAGCCTCTGATGGTGAGTTGAGGTCCTGTGGCATTGAATTCTGTTCAGATACATGTGTTCCTTCCCACAGAAGCGTTTGAAGTGGTTGCAGAGCAGGATGAGTGGTGGCAGATGGCTGCAGCAAACAGTAGAGGAGACCTGATGGTGCTGCAGCAAGAAAACTCCCAGCCTGTATTTGCAGACAGGGAATTGAAACTTGTCTGTCCCAACTCTTAGGGGATTTTTGGCAGCACCACAACTCAGACAAACTGGTCCTAGGTCTGTTCGGTGTTTCTGATCACAAAGTACTAGTAATGTCCTTGGACAGGGTCCTCTGACATGTCACCCTTCTTTGGGTGCAGTGTTGTCTTCTGCTTTCCTGCATCTCTCTCTTACCCTTATACTTCTGTGTCTTATACCATGTATACATCTTTCTTTCCTCTTTCACCACAAAATCTGTAGCTTTTGCTTCTTGGTCTGTGGCGACCTGGGAGCTACTTGTAGTCTGAAGTACTGTCTTTAGGTTTATATGCATTTTATGTCTGGTCATCATTGGGATTTTAAAAGATTGTTAGGTTTCCATTTACCATGAAGTCATCCATATTTACCAAAATCTGTATTTAAATAGCTTTTAGGTTATAGGTGGCATTGCATAAATAATAGAGAGGATAATGAAAGTATATAATTGTTTTTAAGCAGGCAGAGGGCTCTGTTAAACTCTAGTTTGAACTTGTGTAATTCCTCCATTTTCAAACAGCGTGTAATGCAGGAGTGAAACTATTATGTTCCAGCTTCCTTGCTGTTGTAATTTGGGAAAAACTGATTATCATCAGTGTGCTGAAGTGATTTAAAGCCGAATTTAGCCCACAGTTGCCTGGCTCATGATTTTGTTTATGATTTTGACTGTTTTCAATAGCCTTCATTAAATAACTCAGCTACAACATTAGCTATCCTTACATATTCTTATCAACCTTATAATTAACATGTATCCATGGGTACTGCCTCATGTTAGTGAGGCAAGGTTGTATTTGAAGGAGAATCTTTTGTATCAGTTGACGTGGCTGTTAGTGTGGCTGCATACCTGGCTGAATCAATTAATCATTTCATTAAACGAAAGTCCTCTTAGCTATGCTAATCAAAAGCATGTTGATCATAATTTTTTCCAAACAACTCCCTGAAACCTAAACAAACAAATAAACAAACCGCTTCAAGACTAATAAACCTGCCTTGCTCTGATAAATAAGTTATGCTTTATTAAATAGGTTTAAAAAGAAAAAAAAAGATCTGAGGGGGATTTCATCAGCATTATAAACATACTCCTTTAGGGATCATAGCATTGGCAAAATAGCCATCTCTGGTGACCTCATCTGAATGGCTAATGCTGCCTAAACATAGTTATTTGCTGTACCGTTTTGAATGTGTCAGGAAGCACATGCTTTGTGCTCTGCACTGCATCTTCATGGGCAAGGAGAGGATGATGGATGCTGAGCACTGGGTCCAAGCCCTTCTCGTGACATCCCAGAAGCAAGTTGAGGGGGGTTGCACATGCTTCTTGACTTCCATGAGCAACCACATGAGCACAAGATGAACAGGGAGCTTGAAAGGGAAGGGGAGGTGGAACATGTAACATAGGTGATAACACTGCAAGTGAGCAGCTTCAGAGACAGCTTTTTCAGAGGGAGGTAGCTCAGTGTTGTAGGAAATGAGACAACTGGAGTCAACAGTACATAGGATGTAAATTTTTAATACTGCTATTGATGATACACTGAGCTTATATTTTCTTATTTCTAATGACTAGTAATCTGCTAGGGATCTTCTTAAACTACTTTCAATCTATGTCTCAGGAGCTTGATCCCGGACAATGATCCTTAGGGCCTTGTCTTCAAGACAACGTGTAACATTTGGGCAGAACAGTATGAGTGAGGATTTACTCCAGTGTGGGAAACTGAGCTGAATCTAAACCTCAAGTTTCTGGGATTTCTCTGGTTACCTGGAGGTCTCCAGTGATGTTTTATGATTATTTTAGTGGCAGAATGCAGAGACTTTTCTTGCTGAGGTGGCAGTTTCCAGTCCCTGGGATGAACATTATTTTAATTCCTGCTTTCCTGAAAGAGCAACTGTTACTGGGCAATCAGCAGAGACAAGCAGGAGGGTGAGCTGCAGGGGCAGAAGCTGCAAGCTCTGTCCTCCCTGCTAGACTTGAAGGAGGTGTTTCCCAACCTCTGTGGGGGCTTTGATCCCACTCCCATGTTACCTGGGAGAAAAAACTTGCTTCTTGCTGCTGCCATTATCCTAACATGGCTTCAGGCAAATGTCAGGATGTGGAGCTGAGGGTGTTTCTTAGACCCTTGCCACTGACTCTAGACCATGGTGCTGTGAGAGCAGCACAGGAGAGGGAAGCGGGAGAATAGGGCAGGGCAGAGAAGCAAAAGCTCTCGAGACTCTCAGTTCTCTCAGTATCTGCAGAAGCATCACAGGGTTTTCCCAGACAGCTAAGGAGCATGCCATAAAAAGAGCACATTCTCTTTCTGCCTCTTTGCTGTCACAGTGCAAGGTCCCATTCAGCAGCAGGGACATTTTTGGGCATTTTGCCTCTGTTGTGAGCAGTTGTAGGCTCTGCCTCAGACTTCCAGGGTCCAGAGACAACAGGCAGGTCTTGGTCCTCTAGACGCTGTGGGAGAGGCACATCTGGACGTGCCGAGCAGCAGCTAACCCGAGGAGAGAGAAATTCAGCTGGTGCTGCACAGCTGCAGCCTGTGGTGCTGGCAAGCAGGCTCAGGAACGATGCTGGGGAGTATTTTGCCATCTTGTGGCAGCTCGCAGGTGAGCCCTCTCTGCGTGGTCACAAATTCTCACTACCCAGGAGGAAACCTTTCTGGCTGCGGGGGCTGCAAAATGGCGCTGAGAAGGTTTGCAGCAGAGTGGAGCAACCCGAAACGCTGCGGTGACCGACACCTGCCCGCCTGCAGCTATAGGTGCGTGCCAGTGGTGGCACCTGAAACGAAGATGGAGTGAGAGGCCAGGGCCAGGGCCTGGGTCAGGCTGGAGGTCAGAGAGCATTTGTAACGCGGCCAGCCAGCCCCGTGCTGTCACTCCTGCTCTTGGCAATGAGCTACTGAAAGCACCCAGGGAGTCAGGGGAAGAAGATGGTGGCTGCTTGAGCACCACAGTGGGGACAAGAGCGTGCCGAAGCTGAGCTCTTACTGTGTCAGCAGTGAAGGACAATCCAGCCACCCAGCTTTGGCTCAGCAAAAAAGTCAGTGGAGAGGTGGAGATGCTCTCTGTCAGCAGAGAGACCTTGGTAGGGGCACCGCCAGGGTCTACAGCAATTTTCATGCATTTGCAGGGTGATGCAGCTAACGTGGGAGATGCTAGAAAAACTCCAGGAATAGCCTGAGCCTCCTGCTGATCTCCTTCCCCAGAGGAGCTGTTGCTGCCATGCCTGAAAGGGCATCGTCCCTGGTGCCAGGGTGAGAGAGAGGGCAGGGCTTGTTCCCCCCCAGGGGCTGCGGGTCCCACTGTCAACAGCTTGGGCACTGCCAATGCTGTGGCTGCTGCACAGGGGAACGTGAGACTGAGGCCCCTCCATGTTTCGCTCCCAAAGAGCTGCCGGTGGGAAAAACCCTGCTGCTGACCGAGGCACGCAGAGAGCTCGAAAGCCCAGGCAGCAGGGCCAGGCCTCCCCAGGGAAGGGCTTCTCCCTGGCTTTGAGAGGTCCCTGAGTGGGATGAGGTGCTGCTGGGCTGTGGGAGAAGAGCCACAAGGTTTCTGCTCTTCCTAGCTGTGCAGAAAACCAGCACCCCAGAACAGATCCATTTACCTTCCAGAATTGCTTCTTTCCAGCTCATAAATGAAAATCCCCCTCTGAAGAGCCTGGGGCACCTTCCAATCTTCCCATGTCAGTGAGTCGGGGAATTCCAGAGATGGGCTCTCCATGTGGATCCCACCTCACCTAAGAGCCAACACATGCATGCAGCATTTAGGATAGGACCATGCTGGGTATGGATACCTCCTGTCCTGTCATGCTAGTGATGGCGGTGGGCAAGGGTCTCGGCTTCAGCTGCTGGGACAGGACCAGTGTGCATGCCCCAGGTGCAGCTACTGGGGGAACCGGGGCAAGTAAAGCAAGCGAGTCTCATTACCAGCACGTGAAGCAGCATGCAGGTCACAGCCTATGCGCCTGGTGCTGCCTGCTGGGGAGCCAAAGCGGTTGCCTCTCCCACACACACCGGGGAAAAGTGTTGGGGGTGAGGTTGCAACTCCCTAACAAACTTCAAGCTGGGCCAGCTGGCAAGTAAGAGGCCCTGGGTCTGGGCAGGGCATCAGGCATGGGCCCATGCTGGTATCTAGGGAGATCTGCAGGTGTGGAGCATCTGTTAGTGCATGTGTGCTTGCTCATGAGCAGGAAGCGGGACCGGCTGGTACACAAGAGCAAGTAAGACAGCTCAGGATATGGGGCAGGGTTATCAGATGGGCAGAGGGACTGCTGGTACTCAGGGGATCTGTGAACCAACGTGTGCTTTCACTAGCCAACTTCAATCCTTACCGGCTGTAAAGGCGATGGGGGGGCAGCTGGCTGTGCTCATGTTTTATGCAGGCCCTGGCAGCGCTGCAGGCAGGTGCTGCGGAAGGCAGCGCCTTGTCTACGGCAGTCTGCAGAGCGGGCTGTGTCAGTGTCTGTCTTTTTCGTGTGCATATGGGTATGCGTGTCTCTTGCAGATAGGCGCTAGTACAAACCAGTAAGGCGAGAGATCTACTTCCTAACTGTTTGTGCTTTATTTACCTCCTCTTTTCTAGACGCTATTTATGCTTTATCTGCCCAGCTGACCACAGGGCTCCTCCAGCCTTCCGATGGGATTCCTCCATACCCTGGGAGACAACGCCGAGCTCCCGGCGGCGCCCGGCGGGCTCTGCCATCGCCTAGGGCCACCCCTGGGCCAGCAGGGTGCTCTCCAGCTGCCGCTGGGCGGCCACCCGTGCCCCGTAGAGGAGGAAGCCCCAGGACAGCACCACCACGGCAGCCAGCACCTGCGGGACAAAGCACATTGCGCGTTGGCGGCGGCAGCACCGGGACCCTCTCCCCGTTATCCTCCCGGTCCCGGAGCCTGCTGCCTCCACCGAGGTACACCCAGCCACGCTCCCCCCTGCCCCGGGCGCCAAGCCCGCCCTCCGGGCCAGGCGGCCTTGGGCCTACCCCCGCCCTGGGCGGCACACGCGTGCCCGCCCCCCGCCGCTCCGGGTCTGGGCCCGGGCCTGCCCCCGCCACGGTCCGGCCGCGCACCCAGCCCTGTCACGCACCAGGCGGCAGAGCGGGCGCGGGTCGCGCCGCCCCGGCGGAACCATGCCAGCCTCGCCCCGCCTCGGCCTCGGCCCTTCCGCCCGCCGACAAGATGTCGCCACCGGGAGCGGAAGTGATGTCAAACAACGGCGCCCGCGCTTCGCTCCCGGCAGGCAGCGCGGCGGCCCGGCGCGGCCCCGCTGGTGGCGGGGGGCAACCGTTCCCGTGGCAACGCCGCTGCCGCCGCCGATGGCAGAACCGTTACGGCGACTGGCGGAGGGCGCCCGCCGCCGCCGCCGCCGCCCGCTGGGGGAGGAGCGGCGGGAGGCTGCCGGCTCCGGACGCTGCCGGACGCGCTGCCGGCTGAAGGCGGCCGCGGCCCCAGCCCGCACGGGGAGCGAGGGCCCGGCAGCGGTGAGTGCGGGGCGCGGGGGCCGGGAGCGGCGCCGGGCCCTCTCGCCGGGCAGGCGGCCCGAGTCGGTGGGGGGGGGAGGCGTCACACCGGGGCGGGGTGCGATCCCCTTCCCCCCGGGCGTGCGCGTGTGGCGCCCGTGTGTGCCCTTGTGACGTCCGGTGCGTGCGTGTCCCTGCGTGTCTCTCGCTTCTCCGCACGGTGCGCGTCGTGCCCGGTGTCCCGCGGGGGGCTACGACCTGCTCCTGGGCACGCAGGTCGTACGTGGGGTAACGAGTTCGGAAGTAGCGCGGTAACTTACTTCCACGGGGTCGCCGTGCCTCGGGGCAGCGCTGGCCCCCAGGGAGGCTGCAGGATCGGCGCGCTTATTGCCGACCACGCTCGGCAGCCGGGACTCGATGGGAAGGCAGCGTGTGCCCGGGGGAGGGTGGAGGGATGACACCTGCCTGTTTCTGCTTCCGTCATAAAGGCTAATTCAGGCTGGAACGCGTCCCCGGAGGTTGTCTAGTCCCAACAAGCCGTGTGTGGTCTGGCACGGGTGCCCAGCAAAACACAGGCAGAGGGTGCAGGAACAGGACAGGTCCAGCAGAACTTGGAAACTGGTGGCGTAGTTCGAGTGCAATTACTTGTTTTGCCCTTTTTTTTTTTCTTAAAGGAGGAAACTAACCGTCCTCATAGTTTTCATATGTAAATGCTGGTCTCTTTTGGAAGTGTGTTTCGGAGGATGCCGTGTTAATCGTAAACTTACTGACCACGTCAAAGCAGTTATTTATGAGTGGGGAAGAAGACAGAGTCCTGGCTGTTTCCTTCGTATGTGCCAGCATGATTCAAGCTCTTTAAAACTTGCAACACCAAAGAGCCAGATCTCACTGTGAAGAGAGGCCAAGCCAAGCAGTTAGGTCATGCTGCCTCTTTATTCAGTGCTCTCTCGGTGCTAATGATGGGTTTTGCAACCTTAAAGGTGACTGTTACGGGTTTCTGTGTCTAGACTTTAACATTTTTGTCTTTCTGAGATAGCAATGGTCTTTTGTCTCTTTCTTTTGTAGAACATGACCTCAGCAGATAAGGAGTTTTCAGAAGACAGCAACTTTTCGCCAAAAGCCAGCACCAGCAAGCTGCCAACAGATGCATCTCCCGACTCTAAATGCCCCATCTGCTTGGATAGATTTGACAATGTCGCGTATCTAGATCGCTGCTTGCATAGGTTCTGTTTCCGCTGTGTCCAGGAGTGGTCAAAAAACAAAGCAGAGTGTCCTCTCTGCAAACAACCCTTTTTTTCTATTTTCCATACAATTCGTGCTGAAGATGACTTTAAGGAGTACATACTCAGCCCTTTAGAAAACAGCTCTTTTGCCAGCCCTGATGGCCAGAGATTTCGTTACCGTACCACCTTAACGAGGGAACGCCGCATTGGCAGTTCCCCTTCTCGAAGGACCCTGTCCCCTCCGGATAACGGGATATTGTTTGAAGGGCTGTCGAGCGAACCAGTGCGGCAAAGAGATGGAGAGATTCAGCAGATGATAAGGAGGCTGGCCTCAAGGAGGCAGGCAAGCGCAGAGGGCAGATCTCTGCGGCAGATTCAGGAGGAGGACATGATCAACTTCCGCAGAGCTCTGTACCGTACTGGAGTGCGTATTCGTGGTATTCAGGATGGCGGCCGCTATCGAGACATTTCAGCAGAGTTTTTCCGCCGCAACCCTGCTTGCCTTCACAGGTTGGTTCCTTGGCTGAAACGGGAACTTACAGTCCTGTTTGGTGCTCATGGATCTTTGGTTAATATTGTACAGCACATTATCATGAGTAATGTAACTAGGTATGATATGGAAAGTCAGTCCTTTGCTGACGATTTAAAGCCATTTTTGCTGAATCGGACTGAACACTTCTTACATGAATTCATCAGTTTTGCCCGTTGTCCTTTTAACTTAGAAGCATATGATCAACATGCCAATTATGACTGTCCTGCACCATCATATGATGAAGGAAGCCACTCAGACTCATCAATTATTACAATATCTCCAGATATGGCATATTCTCAAGGGCCAGAAAACAGTTTGTCTGTGACTGGTCTTGGTCAAGCACCTTGGGATGATGAAACTCCAGGGCCTTCCTATTCCATTTCAGAAGAGGTTCGTGCAACCATAGCTTCTCCTCTGGAGACGTCAGAAAGTTCTGATGAGGACTCTGCTACAAAGAATCAAAGAACCAAACTGCAAACTCAGTTACAAGCTAATGCGGACTCAAATGACACTGACTCTTCCGCAGCCAATTGTGTTATAGTTGGGTATGTTAAGCCGTTAGCTGAGAGGACGCCAGAAGTGGTCGAGCTGTCCTCAGACTCTGGGGAGTCCATCAGGGAAGAGAAAAGGGAAGATGTGAAGAAACAGCAGCCAATCCAGTGTCGCAGCTGGAGTGACAGCGAGCCAAGCAGGAGTTACTCACCACGTTCCCCCACATATAAGGAGGATGGAGGTAGTTGTAGAAGCTGCTTATCTCCTGCAGTTGAGAAGACAGAGTCAAAAGATGATGAGAAGAATAAATGTAAGGTAAAGAGTCTGTCTCTACAGAACTTGAGCTGGAGTGCCTCTCCAGGGAGTGACACAGTATGCTCCCCTTGGAATCACAGATTGTCTAGAAAGGGAAAGTCCAGAAGCCCACAGTCCTGTTCACGGAACAGCCGAGGCAGTCATGGCCATCGGTCTAGGAGGGAGCGTCGCAGCAAAAGCCAACTTAAAAGGAGACGGTCGAGAAGCAGAGATAGTAGCAAACACAGGAGCAAAAGAAGCAGCAGGAGGTCGAGGGCTCATGACACCAGAGTCCCTCTGAAAAGCCAGAGAGGCTCTCTAAGTCGTGAGAGCACTCCATCCAGAGAAGTAAGCAGGTCACGATCACGTAGCAAAGGCCACGGCAAAAGGAGATCAAGAAGCAGAGACAGTGATCGTTATTATGTAAGAGACAATTATCAAAGTAGATATGAGTGGGGTTATGCTTTGTGTAGTCGTAAGGCATTCGGAGATGGCTACGAATCCTCCAGCAGGAGGAGGACTCAGTCTAATGCTCTCTACTCAAGGCAATCTGCTAGTCCAGAATGCAGGATACGGTCATTTGTGGAAAGGACAGATCCTCATAGCCAGAGGGGAGTCCGTGAGAGACACTATTACTGTTATGAAAGATGCAGGTCAAGGAGTCGATCAAGCAACAGGTCAAGGACCCCTTCTGGAGGAACTGACAGAATGAGAAGTGAAAAGCCTGGTGGAAAAAGGAAGTACAAAACTCGCCACCTGGAGAATGCATTCACAGAGAGCACGAGTCTAGAAAGAGAAAATGACCCCAAGAAAACTTTCTCAAAATTCAATGACTGCTACAAAAATGAAGATAGCCTTTCAGACAACCGAGCAAGCAGCGAGATAAAGCGTAAGAAAAAGAAAAAAAAGATGAGGAGTCCAAGTGTGGAGATAGTCTATGAAGGAAAAGCGACAGACACAACAAGGCATCTGAAAAAGAAAAAGAAAAAGCATAAGAAGAAACACCGGAAACATCACATGAGTAACTCGGCACATTCTTCTCCAGTGGTGATTACAATTGATAGTGATAGTAGCAAGGAGCCAGAAAGTACCGAATGTGACAGCAGTATTATGTGGACAGGCACAACTCAGATAAATGAGAGGGAAAATGAGTCTCCATCTTCTTTTCTGGGAAGGCCAGGATGTGAAGATGTTTACAGAGTTGGTGAGGAAACTGGAGGGGCAGCCAAAAAGTATCGTACTCCTGCCAGAAAGGGAGACTTAGATGGTGATGTTAGAAATGCTGATGTCAAACTTCGAGAAACAGCAGCTGATCAGAGTCTTACCATAGCAGACACCAGCAGTAACACCCCTCACATAGAAACTATAACCAGCTATGTTCAAGAAGCACCAGCAGCGCCTTCCAGTCAACTGCCTTCTCCCAAGGTTTCCTTCCTAGAGCATCCAGAGAAAGAATCATTGATACTAAGACTGCCAAAGAGACTTGTCAACAGACCCTCTTGGTTTGATTTCCCAGAAGAAAAAATGTAGCACACTTTCCATGGAACAATTCTTAAAATTGTGAATTTGTTTTAACTGTTTCCCCTTGAGAACAAAAACATCTGATGTGATTTGTGTATGTTAAAAGATGTCTGGGAAATGTGTAAAACCTTTGAATGTGTATGCACTTTTAAGTCAAAGATAGGATATTGGTAGTATATAAGTTTTAAAAATTTCTCTGAAGACTCTTTGGAAGTTCTAATTTCATAAAGCCATCCTGTATTCTTGTAGTATGTAAAATATAGCCACAGAGTATTTCAAAAGTTTTGTTTAAAAAAAACAAATGCTAGTAAATGCATTTTATGGGGATTGCTCTTCTTAGGCAAAGGAAAAATGGCTTAGTTCGTAAGAAACCATTCAGGCTGAATTCCACCATCATTTTAATCTATTTGGTTTAAAGCTGACTTCTGCTGAAAAGTAGTCAGCAATTTCTATATAGATCTTCAATAGGACTTCCAGTAACGTAAAAGTGAGCTGTATTAAAAGCCGAATAAAGCAATAAGACTTTTTTTTAAATGAATTTAAGTGTGTGGAGTGTGTACTTTACAAACAGGACATTTATCTTTTGGTTTTGGGTGTTTTACCAGTACAGACTTTTGGATGTTTGTGCTGTCAGGAGTACTCCAGGTTGGAAGGGACCTGTGGAGGTCATCAGGTCCCAGCCTTCACTGAAAGCAGGAATGACTGATCAAATTGCTCAGGATTTGTTCAGTTTTGAATATTCCCAAAGCTGGATGGCCTCTCTGTTCTCTCTCTTCTAATGTTTGAGTATTCCCATGGGAAATGTTTGGGGTTTTCTTTCCAGATTTCTTCTTTGTATTTTCCTTGTTGCAGTCTGTGTCTTCTACCTTGCATCCTACTGCCATGCAACTCTCGAGGAGCCTGGTTTCCTCTTCTGTGTGCCCCACCACTACATACTTGGAGACATCTGTCTTGTCTGTAGCTTTGGCAATAGAGCAGCTCCTCCTGACCTCCTTGCTTTAGGCAACATTCACCCGGCTCAGCTCCCCGTGGGTGTCCTGCTGCATGTTTGTGCAAGGCACGGAGCTCAGGCAGGTCTTGCTCTCCAGGTTTGGGCCTTCTCTATGCACAGCAGTAGTGCTCAGGGCTGAAGGAGGAAGTTGCCTTCTGTCTCTCCTCTGTTACTGCCTCCATGAGCAGTGGGTTTGACCTTGTCTGGTTCCTCCGGAAGTTGGGGGAGAAAATAAGATGGGAAAGCTCATGGGTTGGGATAAGGACAGGGAGATCACTTAATCATTACTGTCACAGGCCAAATAGACTCAGGAGCAATTAATTTCATTTATTGCCAATTAAAAATTGAGTAGGATGATGAGAAACAGACAACTAAACCCACCTTCCCCTCCTTTCTCAGGCTCGACTTCAGCCCTTCATTCCTGACTCTTCTACCTCTGCCTCTCCAGCAGTGCAGGGGGATGGGAAATTGGGTTTGTGGTCAGCCCATAACAGTCTGTCTCTGCTGCTCCTTCCTTCTTACAGTGTTCCTCTGCTCTAGCATGGGTCCTGTCTACAGGGTGGCAGTCCTGCAGGAGCAGACTGCTCCAGCATGGGTCCCCCATGGGGTCACAGGTCCTGCCAGCAAACCAGGTCCTGCCAGCAAACCTGCTCCTGCATGGGCTCCTGAACACAGCCTGCAGCTTCTGCCAGGAGCCTGCTCCTGCATAGGGTCTCTGTGGGCTGCAGCTTCCTTCAGGGCATTTCCAGCTTGGGGTCCTCCCCAGGGGCTGCACCAGGGGCTGCAGGGGAATCTCTGCTCCAGTGCTTGGAGCACGTCCTCCTCCCCCTCCTCTTCCTCTGACCTGCAGGGCTGTTTCTCTCATGTTTTACTCCTCTAACAGCTGCCCTGCAGCATGTCTGATGGACTCAGCTGTGTCCTGCAGTGCATCTGTTTTGGAGCCAGCAGGAGCCGACTTGTGCCTGGCACGGGGCAGCCCTGGTCTCTTCTCACAGAGGCCACCCTGCAGCACCCCCTGCTACCAAAACCTTGACATGTAATCCCAGTACACCCTGCGTTGACAGATGTGGATCCCATGTGTCAGCCGTTAGCTGGCTGTGTGTGCAAAGATAGCGATGAGCACGTATGACAGCAGTGAAGACTCGTTATCTAAATCCCAGAATTACTCATCTCAGCACGCTACTGAACATACGTTTCAGTCTCCTTCATTACCTGCAAGGGATGGTGATTTCATAACCATTCTGGACTAATGAGGTGACACCACACTATCTAAGGTTTTCCTCACTTCCAAGGGTGCAATTGCTCTGGGGCATGGGGGATTTTTGGAGAGGATGTTGGGCAATTGTCCTGGTTTCAGCTGGGACAGAGTTAATTTTCTTCACAGAAGCTGGCATAGTGCTGTGCTTTGGATTCAATACTAGAAGAATGTTGATAACACACTGATGTTTTCAGTTGTTGCCAAGTAGTGCTGAGACTACTCAAGGACTTTTTGAGCTTCTCCTGCTCGGCCAGGTGCATAACAAGCTGGGAGTACAGCACAGCTAGGACAGCTGACCCAAACTGACCCAAGAGCTATTCCATACCATATAACATCATGCTCGGGGGGGTTAGGCGGTCGGTTGCGGGCAGAGTGATCGCAGCTCGGGCGGTGTGGTTGCGGCTCGGGGGGAGCGATCACTGTTCGGGATGGGCTGGGCATCGGTCAGCGGGTGGTGAGCAATTGCATTGTGCATCATTCATTTTGTATATTCTGTATATTTTCTTACCATTATTATTATTACTATTATTATTGTTATTCTCCTCTCTTATTAAACTGTCTCTATCTCAACCCACGGGTCTTACTCTTTTTCTCCGATTCTCTCCCCCATCCCACTGAGGGAGGGGGGGGGAGTGAGCGAGCGGCTGCGTGGTGCTTAGTTGCCAGCCAGGTTAAACCACGACAGCAATTCACTGCAATGGCAAAGAGATGGAAGAATTTGCCTGAGAATGAGTGTCCTCACAGAAGGTCAGTCTGGTGTGGAAGATCAGTCTTTGGGGCTAGTAGAGGAGGAGACCATGACTGATGTGTACAGAGTTCTGTACTGCCAAGGTCTGTCTGTCCAGTGTTACCAATCACTGATCATAGAACTGGAGGCATCACACCCCAGGGAGGGGAAACTGTTCCTGATACCCAGGCCCGAGCTCCCACCACTGGGGACATTGCCAGTGTTATGGAAGAGATGCTGTCCTCCTAGGCAGCTGCTGTCTGTGCTGCTGGATGGACTGAGTTGAGCTGCGTAGCTCCCCAAGATAATGGAGGAGGAGGGAGCATGGCAAGACCTGGCCTAGGGTGGGGAGTAGCCGCAACCCTGTCTTCCCCAGCCCTGGAAGAGGGATCTGCACATCCCAGGCAGAAATTGCAGTATGTTCATATAGGTGGCCATGGATCAAATCATTATTTATTCCAACTATGCTCGCAAGGTAAATGATGTTAAAAAAAAAAAAATTCACAGTGAAAAACTGTTCTGCATATTTTTGCCCCCCCCCCCTTCATTTCCACCTTGGCTATCTGGACAGAGAGGATAACTGGCCTGGTGGCCCAGCAGCTTCCTGCAGGAAGGCAGGCTGGTGGCCCACAAGCTGTCCAAGGGCAAAGGGTGTCTCCGTGGCTGACCGATCCTGCTTCAGGAACCCCATCTGTCCAGGCCCTCTGTCCTGCTGGCTGGGGACCTGCACACCAGAACGGGTGTCAGTCGGATTGCAGGTGCAGGTGTTTCCTCTGGTTGCCTCGTGCTTTACCCACGCCTCTCCTCTGCCTCCATCAACTGCTCTTAGGCGCTCTACTTTCCACTGGGAGGGGATTACTCTCAACTTAAGAAAGAGCTTCTGGAAGATAGGTGTCACATTTGCCAAACTCCAGTCATCTGGGACCTCTCCTGTTATCCAGGACTGCTGACAAACCATGGAGAGTGTCTTGGCAAGCTCCTCTGCCAGCTCCTTCAGTACTCTTGGGTGAATCCCATCCGGCCCCATAGACTTGTGGATGTCCATGTGGCATAGCAGGTCAAAAACTGCTTCTTCCTGGATTATGTAGGGTTTATTCCACTCACAATCTTCCAGCTCAGGGGGCTGAGTACCCTGGGGATAACTTGTCGGGCCATTAAAGACTGAGGCAAAGAAGGTGTTAAGTATCTCAGCCTGTTCCTAATCCTTAGTGGCAATGTTCCCCCTTGCATCCACTAGAGGATGGAGGTTCTCCCTGGCTCTCTTTTTGCTGTCAATGTATTTATAAAAACTTTTCTTATTATCTCTTACAACAGTGGCCAGGTTGAGTTCTGCCTTTGTAATTTCCTCTCTGCATGACCTGACAAGATCCCTGTACTCTTCTTGGGTTGCCTGTCCCTTCTTCCAGAGCTGGTAAGCTCTCCTTTTTTTCCTGAGTCTCAGTAGTAGACCTCTGTCCAGCCAGGCCGGTCGTCTTCCCCGCCGATTTGTTTTACGGCACATGGGGACAGCCTGCTCCTGTGCCTTTAAGACTTCTTCCTTTGAAAAATACCCAGCCTTCCTGGACCCCTTTGCCCTTCAGGACTCTCTCCCAAGGGACTCTCCCAACCAGCGTTCTGAACAGGTCAAAGTCTGCCCTCTGGAAGTCCATGGTGGCGGTGTTGCTGACCCCCTTCCTTACCTCACCAAAAATCAAAAACTCTACCATTTCATGATCACTAAGGCCAAGACGACCTCTGACCACCACCTCTCCCACCAGTCCTTCTCTGTTAGTGAACAGGAGGTCAAGCAGGGCACCTCCCCTGGCAGGCTCACTTACCAGCTGTGTCAGGAAGTTATCTTCCACACACTGCAAGAACCTTCTGGACTGTTTCCTTTCTGCTGTGTTGTATTTCCAGCAGATGTCTGGTAAGTTGAAGTCCCCCACAAGAACAAGAGCTCATGACTGAGAGACTTCTGCCAGCAACTTGTAGAATACTTCGTCAACGTCCACATCCTGGTCGGGTGGTCTGTAACAGACTCCCAACAGAATATCTTTCTTGTTGGCCTCCCCCCTCATCCTCACCACAAGCGTCAAGCTCTGTACAATCAAAACACTGCCTAACATACAGAGCCACCCCACCACCTCTCCTTCCTTGCCTGTCCCTTCTGAAGAGTTTGTAGCCATCCACTGCAGCACTCAGTCATGGGAGGCATCCCACCACGTTTCTGTGATGGCGACTACATCATAGCCATCCTGCTGCACAATGGCTTCCAGCTCCTCCCATTTGCTGCCCATGCTGTCTGCATTAGTGTAGATGCACTTGAGCTGGGCTATCGGTTTCACCCCCAACATTGGGGTGTCACCCCCAGGCTCCTCTCTAGTAAGCCTGGTTATATCCCCTCCCCCTTCAGGCCTAGTTTAAAGCCCTCTCAACAAGCCCCGCCAGTTCATGAGCGAGGATCCTTTTCCCCCTCTGAGAGAGCTGGGCACCCTCTGTTGTCAACAGGCCCGGTGCTGTGAAAACCTCCCCATGATCAGAGAACCCCAAGCCCCTCCAATGGCACCAGCCTTTGAGCCACGTGTTAACCTGGTTTTCCTGTTCCTTTCCGTGTTCCTCCCTGCCACTAACGGGATCGAGAACACTGCCTGCGCTCCTGATCCTTCAACCATTTTTCCCAGTGTCCTGAAGTCCCCTTTGGTCGATTTGGGGCTTCTCTCTGGCATCTCATCGCTGCCTGCCTGTACAATCAATAGCGGACAGTAATCAGAGGGCTGCACCAGACCAGGGAGTCTCTTCGCAATGTCCCTGACCCGGGCCCCAGGAGGCAGCAGACTTCCCTGTGGGATGGGTCCGGGCGGCATATCGGGCCCTCCGTTCCCTTCAGAAGGGAATCGCCCACAACAATTACCCTTCTTTTTTTCTTGGCACAGTCAGTCTTGATAGGTAGGGGTGAGCTACTCTCCCTAGCCAGCCCCCTGGATGGGCCTTCATCCCCATCCTCACTTGCCTGGCCCTCGAGCTCCAGAGCCCCAGATCTGCTATGTAAGGGCAGCTGGGAAGGTGAGGGAGCCCGGGAGGGGATTCGCCCCTGCCCCGAGCAGAGACCTGTTTCCATTCCCCACCATCTCTTGGGTCCCCTCCTCCTGCTCGCTGGCCAGAGGGCAGGGGATCCTCTGCTTCCTGCGGAGCCTCCACCTGCGGCCTTGGCCTGAGGGACGGCGGGGTGCGGCTCCACCGCTCTGCCTCCATCTCACACTCCCTAATGCTCCTTAACCCTTCCACCTCCTCTCTCAGCTCTGCCACCGTGCTGAGCAGATCCTCCACCTGCTCACACCGGAGACGGCCGCTGTCCTTACCATCCTCCGGTACGAGCGACAGGCTCGGGCACTCCCTGCAGCCGGAGACCTGGAGCGCCGCGTGTCTCTGTTCAGGTGGGGACTCCGGCTGGGTCGCCACGTTCTTTCTGGCAGCGGCTTTCGGGCGAGTGGCAACCATTGCTCGCTCCTCTCCTGGGGTGCCTATGGCCGCTGGTGGAGTGACCTTCAGAGCCAGGAGGGGGGACTGCGCCCTGCCTGCTCTTTCCCGCCCTGGGAGGGGGGGGGTTGGGGTCCCCTCTCTCTCCCTGTGCTTTTTTGCCTTTTGCCGCTGCGTTTTTGGCTGCGCTTTTGCCGCTTTAGGAAGGGTCCCTCAGCGCGATCCTCTGCCTCAGAGCCCTGCGCCTGGGTGGCTTATGTGTTTATGGGGGCAGAGAGGGAGAGAGCATGAGTGAGCTGTCAGATGCCTGTTGTACCCTGGAAGAGAAGAGCAGAGCAGAAAAGCAAAGGCAAATACTGTGCATCTCCTGCATGCACATTTAGGTTTTTTGGACGTGTGAGAAAGACCTAGAAAGAAGGGGAAAAAAAACCCAAACCAAAACCCACTGGATGGACTGGTGTCTTGTAAGATTTATGAACTGCTAAATTTAGAAAAGTAATTTTGCTGTTGCGGGTGTATTGCAGGCTCTTGTGCATTAGTCAATAAGAAAAAACACAAGTCACTTCCTCTGTAAGAGCATGTACAAGTAACATAAAATAGGCTCAATTAATCTTTTTAACCATTGAATTCACTCTGGATAAACAAAGTGTGTATCAAATGATATGTCCTAGAAGGGTAATCGGCCTTATAAAATGCTTCTCTTCACAGTTCTGCTTTTCTCATTATTGTATTGCAAATAGTTTTCTGAAAGGAAAAACTGTTCAGGCAACATGTTAAACAGCATTTATTTGTCATTTTCCTGCACAGACCAGGCAGCAGCCTGCTGGATCTCAAAATATGTGGTCATTATGAAGCTTATATTGAAGTATTTGTCTTTTTTTGCTCCTTTTTCTCAGGTGGTGTTCCTTTGTGACTGGTAGTTGCCAGCTTGAATTGGTACAGGTGAAAACTCTGTAGCAATCACACAAATAATTAAATACAATGGATCATCACAAGCTAGTGCTCAGGCTGTGTTCTGGTGCTGTACAGGTGATCTCTTCTGCTTTACCCATAGCCATAGGTGTCTTTTCATGGGGGCCAGCTGTGCTCCAAACCACATCACCAGGATCATTACAGAAGAAACCAGTCATTTGGGACTGAGGCATTAATGAGTGGAAATAGATTTTATCAATCCCTTTGTACTGTTTACTATTTGCAAGAACAAAAACCGAAATCTCTACAGTTAATTTTTCACTGCAAGTTACAAGTTTGATGCAGAAATAACTCTGTAATGCTTTTTGGCTTTTGCTGTGGAGTGGGTCATAGTAAACAATTAGACTGTCGTCCCTTCCAGCCTAAAAAAGGGGGGGAGAATAAAGCTATGAAGATAACGAGTTCAGCCACAAAGCAGAACCTCATGTTGTTTAATGGTAAGGTCTTTTGTGCTGGCTTCTTGATTTCAGAGTGCGAGAGATTACGATCATCGTTACACACTAGGTGCTGTTGCTGGCTTTAAAATTATGCAAGAATTCCGGCACTCTGGAGTGTGATTAAAACCATCAATTTATTATATTTTTATTCCAAATTTTCTATTGCTTTATGTGAGCTTTAATATTTGCTATCAGATTCACATGGCTGTATTTTATTATACTTTATGGTTGGCTAAACTAGGCTAGGGTAATTATCACGTGTCACACACCCACTCTTCCAGGGCTCTTAGGGACGCTGGAATTACACTGCAACCATGTTTACAATGTGTACTTTAAATTGGAGTGAAGCTCCCTAAAATTTCCCAGTGTGACTAGCAAACTTACTCTGAATGTATCTATTTAATTGAAGTTTCCCCAGGATGCACACCATTTTTTCCAAATAATTAATTTCCCTCTATCCCAGGACACAGACATAGGACAGATGAGTGATATTTAGGATGCTTCCTAAGAATTCCAGATACTTATGTTATGTTGAAATAATGAATGATTATGTTATTTTTATTTATAGCACAAACTTCCTAAAAAAAAACCTGGCTTGTTTTTAAACTGCACACCTGAAAATAACTGGACTTGTGTTGCTCTTACAAAAGCAACATACAGCTGTTGTTCTAGGTCCAAAGACTGAAAGGAAAAGGAAGTGCTGTCAATCCAGCAAACTCCTATAAAATGGGTGGTGGACAGTTTGGGGCAGTAACTACACCGGTCCCTTATAAAGTGTCTTTCGTTCCAGAGATGACATTTCATACCTGCTGCTGATTAATGCTATCTGTGCTACCATCTTGTGGTAGCCATTACTTTTCAAAAGCAGAAGGTACAGCTGTGTTTGCTCATGGCAGAAACAGAGAGAAAGCTACAAGGATGGCTGTGGTTTTGGAGGTTTGCACTTCCATTTTACTTTGCAGTGCTAAATGAAAATATTATTAATTCAGGCTTTTGTGCAAAAATTCTGGTATTTTCTGCTGTACTGGGTGTCCATGTCCAAGTTTTGGCAGAGCGGGATTGCAGGGGTGGCCTTTGTGAGAAAAGGACAGAGATGGTCCCATCTGGCTCCACAGTGGTCCCACTGCAGGATATAGCCCATCAGCCAAGACGGTGGCACCTCTATGAAAATATGTTTAAGAAAGGGCAAAACATCACACAACACTGTGAGGAGTGAGGAAAAAAGTGTGAATAACAGCCCTGTGAACACCAAGGTCAGAGAAGGAGGAGGGGAGGAGGTGCTCCAGGCATCGGTGCTCCTGCCCATGGGCTCCTTACCATGGTAGAGCAGGCATTTCCCTGCCACTCACGGAGAGGACCACGGTGGAGCAGGCATTTCCCTGCAGCCTGTGGAATTAGAATTCACTACAGAAACAGATTTTTCTGAGATATATCTGATTGTTTTTTCCATCCTGTGTGGATTCAAAAGTAGCTTTTGCTTGAACCTTAATCTAAAAGTATATGAGACATCACCGCAAAGGTTCTCACAAATGAAGCAATGGAAGCTTTTCTAGAAAGTCTCAAAAGACATAGCATAATTTTTTGGGAAGGCTTAAATCTAAATTCTTTCCTGTCCCATGGGGGTTTAACTGGGCTGAACTGCACAGCACATAGCCCTCTCCCAGAGTCGTCAAAACAAGCTGCAGGTGACATCTACAGCATGACACTTTTCTTTCCTGTGTACAAGAAATGCAAGCTTGGAATGCCAGATAAAAGGATTTCAAGTCATCTTCCCACAGATTAATCAACAATATTTTTAGGATTACAAAGTTTATCTCTTCCTAGCATTTCAGATGTAGAAAGAAGTATCAGTAGGAGGCTGCTGGCATCTTGCTGGAGAGTGTTTAGCTCGTGCTGAACCTTCAATGGGAGTAGCAAACTTCGGCTGTAATGCTGGTGGATACCGTTGATGGAGTGGTTAATGAGTCCGATGTTCTTTCTTTTGCGTTCCTTGCTTCAGACACCACAGCAGCTCCTGTTTGCATGTCACTGCTTCATCTGTTCTGTCTGTATCCCTCTGGAAAACTTCATGGAAATGCCTTTGCTCATAGGTGGACTTTGGTTCTGAGATGCGTGCCTCCTGGTGAGGGAGGGTCAGGCCGCATAAGCACAGCGCCAGCACATGGTGGTGGTGGTCACAGAGGGGTGCAGGGTGCAGAGGGGCATGGGTGTGCGGCTGGGGATGACGTGGGGCTGCTTGGACACTGTGACGTGATGGTCTCAGTACGGTGCAAGGCATGCCCTCTGCCACCGGTGGTGCAGGTGCCCTGGCTTTTGGCTACCAATGGATTTAACTCCATTCACCACAACTCTTTGGGTCCTGCCATCCAGCCTTTTTTTTTACCCAGAGAAGCATATGCCCATCCAAGCCATGAGCAGCCAGTGTCTCCAGGAGAATGCCATGGGAAACAGTGTCAAAGGCTTTGCTGCAGTCTAGGTAGACAAAATCCACAGCCTTTCCCTCATCCCCTACATGGGTCACCTTGCCGTAGAAGGAGAACAGGTTAGTCAAGCAGGATTTGCCTTTCATAAACCCATGATGACTCGGCCTGATCATGTTGTTGTCCTTTATGTGCCACGTGATGGAACTCAAGATGATCTGCTCCATGACCTTCCCTGCACTGAGGTCAGACTGACATACCTGTAGTTCCCTGGATCCTCCTTCTGGCCCAAATGTGATGGGCATGACATTTGCCAACTTTCAGTCAACTGGGACCTTCCCAATTAGCCAGGACTGCTGATAAAGGATGGAAAGTGGCTTGGCAAGCACTTCTGCCAAGACTTTTTAGGAGTATTTTGAGTTTTGACTGAGATCATCATGGTCATGGACTAGTGACTGGTGGACAGTTTGACTTTTGACGACGCTGAAGTCATGAACAGAGCTGGTCAGAGGCCAACAACTCTGTTTCCCAGCAAGAAGTTTCCAAGTTTGGTTTTTCCGTACATTTAAGAAAAACACTGATTTTTTGCAGGGCCTTGATCTATCTGAACACTTTAGCTGTGCAGCAATTGCAGTCAGCACCTCTTCTTTTGCCAAAAGGCTACAAATTCAGTGCTAAAACTGTTTTTCCTCGGTCTATCTAAGCCTCCACTGGGAGTGATTAGGGTTTGGCCGGGCATACCAGAGAGAGATGCTGATGTGTTGCCTTCCGAATAGCTCCTGAGCTAGGACAAGGGATGGGGAAACAGGAAGGCCATTCACATTCATCTGTATATGAAGGCAGAGTGGGTAATGACTTCCAAACCCACACCTCACAGCACAGGGAAGGAGAAAGGTGAGCTGATTCCTTAGCCAAGCCCTGACATCTGCCTTCAGAGAGGAGGCTGGGAAACTATGATTTTAACAGGGATTCAGTGGCACTGTCTCCAGCCCAGCCTGGACTCAAACTCCCTATCAGCCTGGAAGAAATCTTCATCCCAAATTTCTTGCATGCAAGGAAAGAAGTTCATGTCTCCTCTGTGGCTTTCCAATGATTATAGAGCTGTGACTTTGCCTCCTCCCCCAAGACTGCAGCACTGCTTATGTTGCAGCTTTTGCAAAATTTTAATTACTTTCAAAATGGACTTGCTAGTTCTGATCACTCTTGAAAATGTAAGCAAGCGAGAGTATCATCTGCCGAAACAAAAGTCAGTCAGTCAGTCTTTGCTGCTCAGCTTTTGCTACCCAATCTGTTATGACTGTCACAACAAATTGTCAGACTGTCACAATAAATGGCCCAAGTTTAGGGTGTTGTTTTGTTTAGCCTTTATATGAAATACTTTTAAGCACATTTTAGTAGCAGAGTATAATTAAAGCGTAGCAAATTAATTCCCAAAGAGGAGAGTAAGTTACACAGTAGTTTAAAATTACTAGAACAGGATTTTCTATTTGGTTTTTGGTTACTTGGAGTGACTGTAAATTGCCATGGTTGGTTCCAGTTGGGAATACTGAGCAAATAAACATTGGTTGGGAAATTATTGCCTGAAAAGCCGCAAACTAGGAATGTGAAGATTTCATTTGCTTATTCAAATTACTTAATTGATAATTACTACTCTTATGCAAGTTAAGCTAGTGCAGCCTGCCAAATATTCACCCCATTAGAGGAAGAAAACCTGGTGTTTGTTCCAAGAAATGACAATGCCTAACCTAACCATTAGTATACTTTTCATTAAGTATTCCTCTTCTGTCTGATTTTCCACAGAGATCTGTCATTTTTCTCTTTCTCCTATTTTTTTACAGCCTGGAGTTGTCTCTGAGCAGAGATACTAATTTGGTTTCAGTTCTCGTTCCTTTTCCAGACACTGATGGGCCTGCGGCCCTTTATAAGGTCTGTCACCATCTATCCAGCCCTCTGTGTCAGCTGTCTCTACAGCTATCCCTTGTGCATTTCAACGTCACTCAGCATGGTCAAAACCAAACCCTTCTGAAACCATACTTCGCAAGCCTGCCTTCATCTCCCAAACCATCACCATCAGCAGCATGGGCCACACACCCACCTCGGTCATCCTTGACCTCTCCCCATTCTGACTCATAGCTACATCTTCTTGTTCCCATCAAATGCTTTCAGATGGATTATCCTTTCCCACACCGTGCACAGAGAACTTCCCACCCATGTCCTTGTGTTTCTCTGTCTTGGCTTCCTTCACACACACATTTTTCTTTTACACAGGAGATGAATGCCCACCAATTTCCCATCCTTCTGACTGTGTCATCATTAGTGTTTTGAATAATTTCATTAGCTCCCATCTAATTCTTTTCCTTTGACTTCTTCATGACCATATCTTTGCTTCTTCCCACTGACTTGCTTGTCATCCCCTGCCCTGTCTGGTACTCCACTAACGTGCTATGGTGCCAATGTCAATACACCTCCCTTTCCTTTTGTTCTTACTCAGTTTTCTGTGCTAATACACAAGCCTCTAGAGTATAGTGCTTTGATTAAATTGCACTGAAATTTTGAATTTTCATGCCACTGTAACCAGTGTCAAGTCTGCAGGCCAGACAGAGAAAAGAGCTGCCAATAGTCTGCAACCAATATAAGTGGAGAAGCATTCCTGGAGTGTGTGGTCATCTTTACTCTGCTGCTGGATCGCTTGCATTTCACACATGCCAGACTGCATGCATTTTGAGGTGGAAAGGTTTTGCCTCTTAGGACATGGCATGCTGAAAAAGTTATGAGAAGAGATGAAATAGCAGTATTTCATATGGAAAATATAATTTATACTAGGCTTTCATATATGCTTACGTTACAGAACACTGCAAAAGCAAGCAAAAATTACGGTGTTTTTCAAAATTAAAGAAGAAATATTATTAATTATTTTGTGTAAGGAAGGGACAAGAATAGGTAAGTATACCAAATAATGTAGTTAACTTTAAAAATCAATGCAATTTGTTTTGAAATTGTCATAAATGAATTAAGAATGTTATTGTTTATGTATACATACACAGAGATTCATTTTCTAGCCACATAATTGCATCACAAAGATTCAGAGTTCCCTTGGATATTTTATGTTTTAGCAAAGAACAAAGATGAGGACTGGATCAGGGAACTTGTACACACACAGCACTATTAATGAGCCTACTCATGCCAGAGAGGTTGCTGCTGCAAATAAGCCTTGCAGAAGCTGACCATTAGGTAAAATTTGTGAAAATATCTCCTCACTAAACCAAGTCAGCCTGAATGAGTTAGTGTACAGGATAGATCACCCTCTTCAGCAGTGCTGTAAGCTTCAGAAAGTTGGACAAATGCTTCCAGGGACCTTCTTTGTCTTCATTCAGGGATCTTCTTTGTCTTGATTAAACACAGGCCATGTGTCTACATCAAGTCAAACAGCTGCAGTGTGGCCACTCAGTGGTTTTGTTCGAGACCTTGCAGGCCACACTGTGGCACATACAACTGCAAAAGAGTGGTGGTCCCTATTGCAGAGGTCTTGGCCTCCTGATAGGCCAGAATCAAGGTCAGCAGAAAAGATGTATTATCACTGCCCTTTTGATGATGTGGAACTGGCCAGGCCAGGATCTGAACCAGAAGCCTTCCTTCTTGTTTGTCTTGAGGAGAAACTGCAGCGTCCTTGGAAATGAGGGCCAGCAGAAACACTGGGATGCAGCGTAGAAAAACTATTACACTTAGTAAAATTATTTGCACTGGCAATAATGTGCTCAGTGTCACAGAACAGCGAGAGAAAAACATGGTTTGTGAATAAAGGAGTCTGAGGAAATAGGTAGAGAATCAAACATATTAATTTAAAAACTCACGTGAGATAGAGCTAACTAATTTCTTAGGAAAAAATGAACTACAGGCAATGGCATGGCATCTTCAGTGGTGGTGGTGGGTTTCTAAAGGAATTATTTTTAAGATAGTACTTCACTGAAAAACATTAATGCTCAGTGGAAAGGCAGAGGATGGCTCTTCAGAGCTGATGCTGAGATTTCTGAAATCAGTGGAAAGGGCGCTGTGTAATAACTATTGTGTTGGCTCAGTTTCACGCTGGGGCAAGCAGTGTGATCTGCAGGCTAGCAGAGACCAGAAGGTGCAGTGGACCCCAACAGATCAGGTATTTAGCTCGCATCAGTAGAGCAAAACTTTTATACAAAATTGAGAATCTGACTACTTCCCTCTGTTAGTACCTCCAGGCTTTGGATATCCAGAAAGACTGTTTTTGACACCTGGAGTCATTAAACAATTCATATGCTATTTGTCAGACATGCTTGCAGAACTGATCTGCAATGCATCCAGTGTCACCTATTTTACCCACCTACTAATGATATTATCCTCATGGTGCCCCATCCTGGATTTTCAAATGACATAGCCTTAGACAAGGCTTACCTTCCAAGGCAAGACATTCTTTACAGAAAGATACATACCTTCACAGAGCTCTGTGGCTGTGCATTGTGTCAGCAAGCGTTCAGAGCTCAGGGGAGGTTCTGTTGCTTTACATTTGCTGAATTGTTAGCTCCCACGAAAACTCTTGTTTCCTTCTCCCCTACTGGTTTTCTACCTTTTAAGCAGCCTTTCCCCCCACCTCATACTTCTGTCCTTCAGAGTACCGGCACTGAGGCATATGGAGACATGACAAGGCAGAACAGTGATCTAAACATTTAGATTAGCATTTTCTACATTAAATGCAATTTAATTTTGGAATATATTTCCCTTCTGTGTTTTGGATTTATTTATTCTGACCTCTGTTGTTTTTAACTGAGGGTGTTCATTTACAGAATTACAGAATTGCTGCGGCTGGAGGGCACCTCTGGATGTACTCTAGCTGGCTCATCAAAGCAGGGTCTCTTGGACCAGGTTGTCCAGGACCATGACCAGTCAGGTTTTTAATATCTCCAGGGATGGAGACTTCACAACCTCTCCGAGCAACCTGCTTAACTGCTTGACCACCCTCACAGCAAAAGGTGAAGTTTTTTAAAAATGTTTAAATGGAATTTACTGTAATTAAACTTGTGCCCATTGCCTCTTATCTGCTCACTGGATAAAACTGAGAAGAGTCTGCCTTCATCTTCTTTACTCCCATCTGGTTTATATACACATGCATATGTGTATATGTCCCCCCATACCTGCCTTCTCTTCTCCAGACTGAACAAGTGCAGCTTTCTCAGCCTCACCTGACAGACAAGTTAGCTAAGTCATTGCACAAGATCATGTATCATTCTGAAATATTACCCCAAACTGTATTAATTTAATTTTTGCGTGTTATAAATGGTGTGAAGAAACACCAGAATAAGACACAGTTATATTGAAGAATAATGGGATAACCTATCTGGATATCAAGCCAGATTATTTTGGATTATGACTCCTCTGTTTAAATTAAATTGGTGCCATTTCTGAAGTTTGAATTAGCCTCAATTTCCTTGGGAAATGGTTCTCTGTATTTTCTTTCTCTTATCTCCTTTTGTCTTCTATAGCCCAATGTTTGACATTTGTATGATTTTCACATTTTAATCATGGTTTCATTGTGACTCTGTCAGAGACCTAGAGGAGGTGTGTAACTATGATAAGTGAAAAGAAAATGCTGTCATTAGGATTAACTTTTGTTTCACTTTACAAAGGTGAAAATTATCAGCCAACTCTTTAAGAAGTTAAAAATTAAGCATTTTTTCTTATTTTCTCTATGCACTGCCACAAAAACAAACTCAGGGACATACACACACTACAGTCTGAAGCTGCTGACTGAATTTGACCCAAACTTTTGATTTATCTTGGTTATTCCAAAGCTTGCTTTCTTGCCTATTAGGATATAAGCAAGCCACATTACATTAAGATTTACTCTCTGTAGCTAATAGAGTTTATACTTCTAATGATTCTTATGTAAATGTAAATTAAATATCAAAAGGTGCAGGTGCTTTTAGTCCTAAATACGATCTGTTCTGTTTGTAAGAAGAGGGGAGGGCTAATCTCAAGAAAAACTCCTCCTTAATCATCTCTGGACTGGGCAGCATGTCACAGTCTTTTTGGCTGGGCAGGCTGGTCATTTGCTTTTCAGTGCAATGAAAACATTTAATTAATTGAGTGCAAAAGTGCCTTAAGCAGCAAGGTCTGCAGTCCTGCCTTTCAGACAGGAGGAACATTGTTTTCTCAAAGAGAATCTACTTGTGTTTGATGAGATACAGTATGATTGCAAATATCTGACTTCAAGTAGCCTCAAACCCCCAAGAAACACAGTCAAGACACCGTAAGTTTTTCCCTATTTTGTACCTAAATGTGGTCAGATAGTGAAGACTGATATTTGCAACCTCACAAGCCTAAGCCGGGTACAAGATAAACCCAGCCACCAGCCCAGTTCTTGGCTGTGACCTGGGGGAGCTGAACAGGATTACAGAACAGTTACTACCTGCTCAACTGAGGAAAGACTAATAACAAGCCGTTAGCATTGGATTAGTGACTTCTTGGCTGCAAAAGGCTGAGACCCAGTAAAAGCTTCCAAACATTGTAAAAACTCAACAGAAACATTCAGTGTTTATGATTGTCCATAACAGACTGTATCAACAGCTCCTGCTTGGTAGTCCTAGTGACAGAGCATCCATTACCAGTGCATTTTCAGCTCCTTGTGCATGCAGGAAGCCAGCAGGATCAGGAACATCACTCTTCTTAATAGTTGGTTTGTGGGGAGTTGGAGGCAGTCGTGGTATTTGGCATACCATAGCACTGATCCCTCCCCATTACAAGAGAATAAGGACATCTTATGGCATCAGATGGCCAGAGGAGAGAGAAAGAAGCACGGCAGCAATGATACTTTTCTGTTGCTGGCATTGTGAGGCAGACAGAGAAAAGGAGAGAAAGGAAAATCTGGAAGCTTCAATGATACAAGTTTAAGAAGGCAAACCCAAAAAATGTCATTGCCAGCACTCCCATGTTTTCTAAATAAACCTTGCATTGCCGATTTGCTCTTGAAAGCTTACCCATAGCTGATGACCCAAAGAAACAGCTTAATTGCTGGAGAAACCCTTTATTTCTTCTGCCTGGTGCTCCAAATTATTTTATAACCCATGTTACATTGAGAGACAGAGGAACTGTGTGCATGGAAGGGAGATGTCATGTGCCACATACTTATTCATTATATGAGCAGTAGACCAGAACAAGACTTCTAGAGGATATTAGGAAGTGTAGTTACTTCCTTTCCTAACTGTTGACTGGTAAACTTCTTAAAAAATCAATTATGAGCATGTTTCTGGAAAGTCAGGCACTTTTGACTGCACAGTAAGGAATCTGGAAACACTGGAAATGTTTAGTGGAGTGTCTCAAAGTTTTAACAAAAATTTAGCAAACCTTTTTTAGTGAAATCTTTCCTTTGTTCAGAGATGGCAAGGGGAATTCCTTAATCACAGTAATAGAATCATAGAATCATGGAATTGTTTAGTTTGGAAAAGACCTTTAAGATCATCAAGTCCAACCATTAACCTAAGCCTGCCATCCCACCACTAAACCATGTCCCTAAGCACCTCATCTATCCTTCTTTTAAATACCTCCAGGGATGGAGACTCGACCACTTCCCTGGGCAGCCTGTCCCAGTGCTTCACAACCCTTTCATTGAAAAAAATTTTCCTAATGTCTAACCTAAACCTGCCCTGGTGCAATTTCAGGCCATTTCCCCTCGTCCTATCACCCGTTACCAGGGAGAAGAGGCCGACCCCCATCTGGCTTCCCCCTCCTGTCAGGCAGTTGTAGAGGGTGATAAGGTCTCCCCTCAGCCTCCTCTTCTCCAGGCTGAACACCCCCAGCTCCCTCAGCCACTCCTTGTAAGACTTGTGCTCCAGACCCCTCACCAGCTTTGTTGCTTTCCTCTGGATATGTCCAGTGGCTTAGCAAAACTCTAATGGATAACACAGTCCAAAGTCCAAAGATCAGCTATTGTGGGAGGTGTGAGAAAACCAAGGTCCTCATAACTTCCTAACAACTCTGACTGACAATCTCTTGTTAATATTGGTGTCCTCACTAAATTCCCCTTCAAAGTAATGTATGTGCTTGGAAAAGTAGCTGGGTTGTTTCTTCAAAATACAAAGAATATAAACAAACTTCCCTAAAGTATGAGGACTCATAAGATGCTAAAATTTTTAAGGTTTCTAAAGCTAATAGTAATAACTGCATGTTATTAGTAGTATTTTTACTGTTTTATAAAAGATACTGTCTTTTTTCTGTACCATTATTTTGAACATGTTATGCTGGTAAGCTATTGCAAAGGACCATTGCTAGCAGCAGCTTCTTCACATTTCTTTATCTGACAAACAACATAAATATGACCTTTTATGTGATTCGCTTGGATGGGACAGCAGTTTTCTGCTATTTGTCCAATGAAAAATTTGTGAAACCTTGTGTAACTGGCGGGAACCTCTACTTCCCTCCCACCCCCAAATAATGACTGCTATAAATCTGTGCATGTAGGCTTTAAGAAATATCACTGGTTTTGGTGTGGAAAGGAATTAGCGAAGTGGAAGGTGGCATCTTCCCTCCGTGCTCTGTTACTAGCTGGTGTGTTCTGCTGGAAGACTTTCTTATGGGAGCTGGTGTCTCCGACTGGACACTTGGATGGCTGCTTTGGATAAGTCAGGCTGTGCTTATATCCCTGAGCTCTCACTTATGTCTTTCTACAGGTGAAACTTCTTACCTTTGCCTACTGGCTCCTCTCCAGCTGAGGAAGTCAAGCAGTGCAGGCTTCCTGAAATGTGGTGGAAAAAACGACTGGTTAGAGACGCCAAACTGAGTTTCTTCATGAAGAGAACTGGGAGGGGAAATTGCTCTCTGTCCCTTTCCAGTTTCATACCACCATGGACTCACCCACTAAATACATATACCATGGTTCAAGGCAGAAAGTTTCTTACTCTTTCCCATCCTCTCTCCTTTGACTTGCTCTCTTGCATAGCAGACGCTTGTCCAGGGACACAGAGAAGCAATTTCACTTGGTCCACGCAGCTGCAGATGGGATGGTAGATGAGGTTGCTCACAGAGCCCTGCACTAGCATCCCCCACCCAGCCCCTCAATGTCACTTCTGGACCTGCTCAGGCCAAACTTTCACTGGGGTGCACAGGGGAGTGAGGAATCTGAGAAACAAAGTCCTGTGCACCGCAGGCACTTCTACCAACAGCAGCACCCGCGCTGCCGCACGTGCCAGCTTCAGCGCTGATGCCTTGCATCGGCAGGCGGCCGCACCATCGCCTCAGCCGGAAAGCTGTCTTGAATAGAAAATACAACATCTCCAGGGCCCTCCTTCCCGACATCAGTTCCTGTAGCATTACTTTAATTACTGGCACTTGTTTTGCAATTAATTAGGTCATTTTACTTTCTAGTTTATTCAGTTTTAAAAATGTTTTGACTGCTCTTATTTGTCTTTCTTTACTAAACATGGGAGCAAACTGCTGTGATATCAGTATTCTGTATAAAAATCAGGCTTGAGATATAGATCCTCATCAATTTTTATTCCATCTGAACAAAAAAAGGCAAAAAAAGTACGTATAAGTTTTGGAAAGTTTAAATAGTCGACAGAAGGTAGTCTATCGTGAAAATGTTTCAGTGGAAGGACGTTACATCACTTTTTTTGCTAAACAAGTACTATTTTTATTTTCCCAAATATACTACCATTACAAAGTAAAATAAATTGTAATTCTCAAGTGTCAGCCCTGGGATTATTTGGCATCTTATTTGCATACAGTGCTGTTCTGATGCATGCATACATGTGTCTTTGTGCATCTGTGTGTGTGAATGGTATGGGGGAAGACTTTGCTATGCCTCTCACAGTGAAAGAAAGGAAAGCAGGTTGACACCAGTAAAAAACTAGCCTTTCAACTAACATTAAATTTGTAGATATCTATGTGTCTTAACTGAGGATCTGGCGCAGCGTGTTTGTTGTCTCCAGATAAATCTGCCTGGTATGAGCTTACTCTGTATGAATGAGAGTGAAACTAAGTGGTCCCCAAAAGCAAGAGGTCTATGACAGGCTTGCAAGAGCTAAAAGCTTGTGACTGGATGGATGTGAGCTTCATCCTGGTATACTATGATTTGACTTGTGAAATGTGCAGCATCAGCCCTGTGAGAGTTGCTCGGGGAGAAAATAACATCTGTTGTATGACTGGCTGGCAAACCCTTTTTGTAGTTATAATCAAGCAGCAATTATTTTGTTGGAGTGTAAACAAGATAAACAGTCCATGAATTAACAACTGCAACAACACTTCTTATTCCCTGCTGGAGCTGTACAGCAGAGCCTAAAATACATCTAATGCTTGCTTTTAAAGCAGCTCTAGTGAAAGCTGGACCAGAAGAGACTCTTCTGGATTCACTGGAGCTAATACTGCTACTCTTACCTCTGCAGAGCTCAGACCCTTGTGCCCTGACCAGAGCTTCCACCCTGCTGTTTTCCAGCTTGCCTCCACCTCTCTCAAACCTCAGGGTCAAAACGATCCCTCTGCTGACCCCAGCAATTTCTACACAGTTTGTTTTGAGAAGAATATGGTTTCCACCAAATTTAGCTTTTTCAAACCGTGCCCCATTGAGAAGGATTTCCTAGGACCATTTGGCAGGCCATGGTTATGAACGGCTGTTGTGCCATTTCCCTTGGCCAACTGCAGTGCTTGCGACCTGAATGAGGGCTGCGGGACCCCTGCAAGTCCTCACACAAGGGCTGAGCATTGCTGGCAGCAGGTTCAAACAGCAGCTTTGAGAAACACCTAAATGTTAAAGCTGACCTCTTCACCTGGCTACTTAAGCCCATGGCACCTGTTGGTCTATCATCTACTTCAGCCCTCTGAGAGTCCCTTTGGTGTATTTCTTTATGCTTCTTATTTGTTGGGGATCAGCTTGAGCTGTTTTGCTTTAACTGCACAGACAAATGTTTTGGTATGAGTCATCTGGCACTTTAACACATTTTATTAATATTGCTTCATAAGTGTGAAACTCCTTATCTGCTGCCAGTAGATCTCTTTCTATCTTTTCCTTCTTTCACTTTATTTTGCTTTAAACTTTCTCCATTTCCTACCTTCTGCTTTAAATTTTTTACCAGCACCTTTCCTTTTCTTCCAGGTAATGCACATGTATTATACCTCCCACCGTCTACAGCTTTCCCTGCTTCTTTGTTCAGTTGGACTTTTTAACAACTTTGCCCTATGAAAGGATAGCACTTATAGAAGGGTATTACAGGTGGGTCCTGGAGGGGATACTGCAGGTATGCTGTAACTCTGTGTTACAATGGAGGTTAAAATGGGTGAAATAACGGTCCCTCCTTGCCTGAATACGTGTGAAGAAAACACAGGGGGGAACAAAATTGTTTGGAAACAAAATGCTGTACATCAGCTGGCATGATTCTAATAACTTTTCTAAATCTAAACAATTTACCCAAGCTGAGGATGGGCCCTAGAAGTTTCTGAAGTGAGAATAGAGCACTCTTAGAGGCATGCGTATTTGAGTAGGTATTTTATAGAATCATAGAACTGTTTAGGTTGGAAAACACCATTAAAATCATCAAGTCCAACTGTTAACCTAACACTGTCAAGTCCACCAGTGTCCCTAAGCACCACATCTTTATGTCTCTTAAATAACTCCAGGGATGGGGACTCAACCACTTCCCTGGGCAGCCTGTTCCAAAGCTTGACAACCCTTTTGATGAAGAATTTTTTCCTAATATCCAATCTAAACCTCCCCTGGAGCAACTTGAGGTCATTTCCCCTTGTCCTATCGCTTGTTACCTGGGAAAAGAGACCAACATCCCCCTGGCTACCCTCTCCTGTCAGGCAGCTATAGAGGGTGATAAGGTCTCCCCTCAGCCTCCTCTTCTCCAGGCTGAACAACCCCAGTTCTCTCAGCCACTCCCAATCAGCCTTGGGCTCCAGACCCCTCACCAGCTTCGTTGCCCTTCTCTGGACACGCTCCAGCCCCTCAATGTCCTTCTTGGAGTGAGGGGCCCAAAACTGAAGATGGGATTTGAGGTGCAGCCTCACCAGTGCTGAGCACAGGGGAAGGATGAGTTCCCTGGTCCTGCTGGCCACACTATTTCTGACACAAGCCAGGATGCTGTTGGCCTTCTTAGCCACCTGGGCGCACTGCTGGCTCATATTCAGCCAGCTGTTGACTAATACCCCAAGGTCTTTTTCCACCAAGCAGCTTTCCAGCCACTCTTCCCCAAGCCTGTAATGTTGTGACCCAAGTGCAGAACCTGGCACTTGGCTTGTCGAACCTCATACAGCTGCCCTCATCCCATTGATCTAGCCTGTTCAGATCCCTCTGTAGAGCCTTCCTACCCTCAAGCAGATCAATGCTCCCATTCAACTTGGTGTCATCTGCAAACTTACTGAGGTTGCACTCAATCCCCTCGTCCAGATTGTTGATAAAGATATTAAACAGAACTGGCCTCAACACTGAGCCCTGAGGAACACTGCTTGTGACCGGTCGCCAGCTGGATTTAACTCCATTCACCACAACTCTTTGGGTCCTGCCATCCAGCCGGTTTTTTACCCAGAGAAGCATACGCCCATTCAAGCCATGAGCAGCCAGTATCTCCAGGAGAATGCCATGGGAAACAGTGTCAAAGGCTTTGCTGCAGTCTAGGTAGACAAAATCCACAGCCTTTCCCTCATCCCCTACGTGGGTCACCTTGCCGTAGAAGGAGAACAGGTTAGTCAAGCAGGATTTGCCTTTCATAAACCCATGATGACTCGGCCTGATCACGCTGTTGTCCTTTATGTGCCACGTGATGGAACTCAAGATGATCTGCTCCATGACCTTCCCTGCACTGAGGTCAGACTGACATACCTGTAGTTCCCTGGATCCTCCTTCTGGCCCAAATGTGATGGGCATGACATTTGCCAACTTTCAGTCAACTGGGACCTTCCCAGTTAGCCAGGACTGCTGATAAAGGATGGAAAGTGGCTTGGCAAGTACTTCTTCCAGCTCCCTCAGTACCCTTGGGTGGATCCCATCCGGCCCCATGGACTTGTGTGTGTCTAAGTGGTGTAGCAGCTTGCTAACCTTCTGCTTCCTGTCCCTGTCTTGCAGCTCAGGGGGCTGGGCACCCTGAGAACAACTGGTTCTGAAAGACTGAGGCAAAGAAGGCATTAAGTAGCTCAGCCTTTTCCTCATCTAAAGGCCCTTCCCTTCCCTTCCCTTCCCTTCCCTTCCCTTCCCTTCCCTTCCCTTCCCTTCCCTTCCCTTCCCTTCCCTTCCCTTCCCTTCCCTTCCCCTATGGCTCTGCAGCCTGTGCCACAGGGACCCAAAGCAGAACTTTAGTCTGGCCCCATGTCTAGGCTCTTCTCAGACGGCCAAGAGCATTGCTCCATTGTGAGAAAGAGCTGTGAGAAGGCTAAAAGTCAAAGTAAAAGAGGAAAAATCACAGACAGAGGCAGGGTTGTTGAGAAGGGCCAGTAACTCAAGGTTTCAGCAGAAAAGGTATAAAATTGTTAAAGAAAAACAAGGAAACAAAGCAGAGGGAGTTGGGTTGAGTGCTTTTTTGTAAGCGGTCAGGTTATTAGTGCGCCAGCGTGCTGCTGCTGGTAAAGATGGTGCCTGCCCAGCCCAGAAAAGACCCTTTGGGGGTCCTATGAGGCTGGTGAGGAAATGGGCAAAATTAGCTTGTTAAATCTTAGCTGCCTTTTATGTGTGTTGAGTCATTATATAATTGCTTTATACTTTAAAGTTCTTTATGTCTTTTACATGCAGGGTCTCTGTGTGTGGAGCTAAAAGCAGCTGTACAAACTGACCCAAGAGAAGGTGGCAATAAGACCTCAACCGACAGGAAAACAAATAATGGAAGAAAATAATTTCTCTGAAACAATTTGTCACTTCTATATTTGTTGAAATAAAATGCAAAGCTACCTGAAATGACATTTGGCAAACAAACTCTTAAAAGTCTGAAGTAATCTTAAGAGGCATTTTCCAGGAAAGAACATGCAATACTCACTGTGCGAACAGTATTCAAGCAGATAGAGCAGTGCCATGGTAAGCAAGCTCCCCTTGACATTTCCTGGTAAACCTGTGCCAACCACAACAGCCATGCTACTGTTGCTGTACTTACTCTGGATCTCTTAAATGTGATTCTGTAATTCTGCACTTCATTTTTTTCAGGATTAGAGGGGCTAGAAGGAACAGTGTGTGTTTCCTTCTGTGTGCCTTTGGGGTATTATAGCCACTAAATAACTTTGTGCTTTTAAGGTGGCTGTATTCTGCTTGCAAAGTATCCTGAATGATTAAACTGACCCAGAAGAGGGACAGTAATACATTATTAAGCCCTTTCACCTATCTGTTTGTCACAGCTATTTGGGTGCAGGTTGGCTAGTAATAGTAACAACGGTGATGCCAGGTTTTGCAGTCATTGCCTTTACCACGTGCAGAAAAATGCCAGGAGAAATAAGCCTGAATACTGGCAGGACCATCAGCATTAAAATTCCTCGTGAACCAAAAGCTTCCTTTAGGTGCAAACATTTTACTCACAATGAGTGCAGAGGAATCAAGTGAACTATTAAGTCCAGAAATAAGCATTGTTTTGTGCTTTGTTTTAACTGCTGCTAGTTGAATGCTATCATGCAAATAGTGCCATGTGGGAGAAGCCCAGTAGAGATGACAAATATTGAAGTGGTTTGTTCAGTGTTGAGTCTGTATGTACAGATTTCTTTCACTGGCGATGTAGATTCCCAGTAGGTTTAATAAATTCGTATTTCATTCAGGGTTTGTTCTCCTCCCTGCCCAGTTCCACTGTTGCTGCTCAGCTGTGCTGATGGAAAACAATGAAAAGTGTATAAAAATTCTAAGGCAAAATGCTCTGAAATGTCTTTTACCAGATAGTTAATAAATATTTCATTCAGAATTTTTATATGGAAGCTCTAATTGCTTGCTGAGCATTTCTGGTGTCAAATTTGGAGACTAAAAGTTATCACTGGAAAAATAACTGGCCCAGAGTAATGTGCATTTCTCATGGCAATGTTTATCATATAGTTGAATACCATCTCCAATACATCATTACTAGAACAATTTCTAAACCCTACGATTCAAAATTTAATACCTGGAATGGATCTGATACTACATCTACATGTAGCTGTCTAAAGTCACCACCAATATAAGATTCCTGATTTGACATCAGAGAGATAATAAATGCAGAGAAATAATACAGGAGTTTCTAACCACTGCATGGAAAATTACGTCAATTTTTTATTGTATTTACCTGAAATTAGCTGGTATGGGCTACAGTCCAATCTCTGAAAGTCCATTATAACTAGAATTTGGGAAGATATTTACACTGTAATAACTATTGGCGACTGAGATATGAATCCTTCATATTCTCTAATCTCCATCCCAAACAAATGGAATGATGAGGATATAGCTATATTTACTATTAAAATAAAGAATTGTCCTGTAAGTAGTTACTGAACAAAGATTTTTAAAAACCTCATTCATTATGGTGATGCTACAGTTTTCTTAAGTTCTCTGTAAAGAAGTCTCCATTGTCTTAGATCATTGTGAAATACTGAACAGTTAATGTATAGCTTCATGAACAAATCTGTGTATAAATACAAACACTGCACACAGGACCTCTATAAAATGTTCAGTCAGACAACTGATATTTATAGCTTGCTGTATCTAAAAAACGTTGCTTTTACAAGCTTATAATTTTAAAGATTTATTTAAAAAACAACTTGCTCACTTGGAGAAAAATGTTCTGCTATGAGCATTATCAACTGACAAATACCACACGCTGATTTTGGACGCTAACAGCAAACCTCCAGAATGACTTGGTTTCGTTAGGGTTGGTAGCCTCATGCAGTTGTGGCAGAGGATTATTTTCTCAGCTGCAACTCTTGCAGTCATGCATGACTGACCTAGGTGGAAGAATTACTATGAGGAGTATTTTCCTTACTTAAAACATCCTACTCTTACAGTGAAAGTGTAAGATACAGTTCTATTTGTAAACAACTGAAGTGTAATATCTGCAATACATCATGTAAAGGTATAATCACTGTCAAAATGACAAGGCAACATTACAGAAAGTGACTGCTGTAATTGACAGAGATGGTGATCAGGCTCTGAAACTGTTTTCTGATTGCATATTCATGATTCCTCTCTATAGTATGCTACAGTTACTGTGTGAGTTATTCTAGGCGGATATTTTAACATGACTAGACTGACACCTTGTACTTTGAGATTTGCAAGTCTAATCTTTAACACTGTTCCCTCCACTTTTTTCCAAATGTCTAACTCTTGACACGCGGACTTAGTTGTGAGACACATCAAAGAACACATCAAAGCATGCAGGAGTGCACCGAGCAGTTGCATTCATGTTGCCACACCGGCGTTGGTGGCTGATTGGTAAAGCAATACCCCGGTGCCTGCCGCCGTACAGCCCGCCGTGCCAGCAGCTGTGAGCAGCTGGTGAATGCTCATTCAGCCGCAGCAGAGAAAGATGCTCTGATACATGCCTGTGAACAGACCATTCTTCTGAGTCGCCCTCTGGCTTTGGGTAGCTCGTTGTAAGCTGGCTTTTTTATTACCTCGTTACTTGACTCATTTAGCTTTTAGGCAGCTACTTCCAACAGGCTGTGCCATAACCACAACAGTTACCAGCAAGTCAATTGCAAAGGTGTGGAGATTTGCAGAAATAAACTCCTACATCTGTCTTGCGCATAAGTAGAAGGCAATGCTCTCTCTCCTTTTCCGATGGCAAATATTACATTTTTATTTAAGCTCAGACAGGAGTTTGGCAAGAACGAGGCAAAGACATTATCTGTTCCTATTCTTCCTTTCATTGTTTGCATTTCTGACACAGTCAGAAGAGTTGGGCAATTTTCCAGATAAAAGCTGGGAGTTTTTTCTTTTCCCAGGAAGTGACAGTTTATGTAGAACTGAAGCTCTACACAAGAACATTCCTGGAGTTTTTCCACACTGTGTAAATAGAAACACAGTGAGCCAGAAAGGAAGTGACTGTAAGGGGTATTTGAGAAGAACGTGCAAGAAGATAGCTGAGGGAATTGCACATTAATGCGTGCTTGCTCCTTCTTTGATCCTACTGTTAAATGTACATAGGAAAGTTTTAACTTTACCTCAGAAAAAAAGAAAGGGTGGGGTTTATAATCTTAAAAATATCTTGTCCAGTGTGGAACTACTAATTTCTACCCACCTCCATTCAGGAGCAGAGAAAGCATATACTGAAGGGTGTAATTCAAGGCTCAGGCATGTGAGGGATTCTAAAGTTACTGTTGTTTTGTCCACTTACTGTCTTGTCTTACCTTTGACCTTCCTCAAATCACACACCTGCTATCAGCTTCCTAGGTGCTTCTGCCTGTGTTTTCATGGAAGAAAATCCAGAAACCTTACATCCCCTACTGTGGCTCTCTGTGCAGTGCACATCCAAAAGCCACCATGCACCGTGGCCATAAGAATTTGAACATTGTCTTTTGACTTAAATATGTTTCTGATTCAAAGAAGAGAGAGGTCCCTGTCTGCAAAGTGGACAAGCCAGCAAAATGCTGCACAGACTGCTTAAAACTCATGGTTGTGCATGAGGGAAAATGGCCAAGCTAAAAGGTCACTTTGATTTTTTATCTCCTTGTACATCTACTGGAAACACTTCTGTATTTGTTGTACATTAAGCATGACTAAATCACATGACTGGAGGATCTGCTGTACCTAAGATTAAGACAATAGGTCCTGGCATTTTGACAAAACCAGTCAGATGCAAGCCTAGACCCAGTTAACCTGGGTTTGAGGTATTTGCAAAGAGCCAGCCAGTCAGAGAACACTGTTGAGTCTGGTCCTATTATGGGGAAAAATTCATATGGCAACACCACAGACTACTTGCAGCATTTCTAAGGTTTCAGTTCAGCTTGCAGGAGCAGCCACAAAATTATTCAGCCGACCAGAGCGCTTTGCTTTTTAAGCTTGGTTTTGATGCATGCTTAAATGGGAGAATAATTTAAGAAGATGGATGGGACTCCAAAAAATCTGCTCCTTACAGGATGCAGCATGCAACCTTTCAAATGTCTCCCTGTTCTCCCAGACTCCAGACCAACTGGCAGCTGGATAGAAAGAGTAAAATTATGTAAAATGGTCAAGCTGATCAAACCTCACTGTTAAGGTCTGAATGACTTTTCGGTCTGCCTGTCCTCTACTGTAGAGGCCTACCCCCACTTTTGCACCTGCTGTGAGAGCCTTCAGTAAGGTCTGTGTCTGGTGGTGGCATCTACTTGCTTCTTCTGAGCATTTTTGTCCTTTAGTGTCCTCAGAGAGTGGCTTCCTCTCCTTTTCTCAGTAGGGCAGCATTTGGCACGCTGCTTAGCTGCTGATTTCCATACACTCTGCTCTGTCTACTAGTCACAAGGCAATGACCAGAAGTGCTCTTCACCGCTCTTGACCCACAAAGGGCTTTTTCCAAAACCCAACAGTCCCACAATCTCCACCATGGAATGGACACCAGGATGCAGCTGCCAGGGCAGAAAGTCTGTGACCCTCCTGTCATACATTAAAGTGTATGAAACAGAAAAGGTTCAGCTCAGATCCTGCATTGGTATTTCCTTGGGAACAGTCCAGATAGGTGAGACAGCAGCTTTTAGTTAAGGATACGTACCTCTCTGCTTGTTCCCTCCACATGCAGTATGTAGCCACGGTGTCTGCCCTGGGAGCAAAGCCACCTTGGATTTCTGGGTTGGCTTCTCTTAGCCAGCAGCACAGACACTGGAAACAGGCCCTACAGCCAGCAGGTGACCTTTTGGTGTAGATGCAGCCCAGGCTCTAGGGCTGAATGGTTCCCAAAATAATTTGAAGTTCTATTGTGGCTTGCATGGGACCGTCGTGGTCCCTTGAGTACTACTGCTCTGAAATAAACAAACAGAGCTGGGCAGGCACTGGAGTTTCTGTTTCACATTAATGTGTGGCTTTTCAAAACCTGGGCAAAACATCCAATTTCCAGTTGGGTGGAAGCTTCAAAAATGTGTAACCCCCTGCCTTGTTCTATCTAAAATGTTTAATTATTTTTTATGTTTGGATGTTATGCTTTGATATTTTTTTTTGTTTGACTTCTGAATTTTACTTCTTTGCAAATAAATACACATATAAATATTGAAGAATGTTAAAAGAAGTGACAATTTCTGGTTAGCACCAAAACTGACCTCTCCCAAAACATCACATAGTTGTGATTGTCCATCACAATTACAGTCACTCCAGTATTTCATCCAAGCACCTCATTTCACCGATGTTAGTGCAATGTGTTGTGAAAGGTGCCTGGAATATGGATTCCAAACACCAGTAACACAATTAGACTGGTAAGGGACATTTCTCCTATAATTCCATAAACAAGAAACAATCAATGTGTTGGTAGATCCTCCCAGCACTAAAATAGTGCTAATTCAAGGCTTTCCTCTCTGCTCAGTATGGTCACATTCATTGCATAGACACTGGTCTGGAGAGTATATGTACTATCCAGAAATCCACATGGTAGCACATGCTCCTATCTATCGTGAGGATCAGGACAGACCAGCTGCATCAAACACTGCCTGATTCCCTGTTCAGTCCTGCATCTTTCTGTTTCTGGATTTCACAAGCTAATTAATCTCACAGTTCCTTACCTTTTGTGATTGTAATGCTGTCTTTGTTCTGATCCAACCCTGTTCCTCTCAGCTTCAGGAGGCAGGGAAGAGAAGTAATATACCAGTGAATTTCCAGCTCAGAATACAGCTGGGTTGTCTTTTCAGACACACAAGACATCAGCTGTAGTTAATACTGCAGAAATTTGAGTACTTGCATCACTGGATCCATTTGGAAGACGTGAAGCCAGAAGTCTGCAGAACTTTCACCGCAGGGAATCTGTTTACCCTTTTGGTTAGCAGGTGTTAGCACCTTCCAGAGAGCCTCTTAGGCAGAGCAATCCTTGTAGCTGCTTTGGCTGGAGAACTGACTCCAGCATTTGGAAGAGGGAACTGCTTGGTTTCCGTCTCTTCTGTGACTGCTGTAGGCACTGCAGTGCCTGATGGTGTGTGTCCAACTATTTCACGTGCTCTCAGTGCTTCTGTCAAATCTTGCCATTTTACCAGTAGACCAGAACGTATATAAGGACTTGATCAACTTTTGGGGGCTCTGGATTTATGTTAAATCTAGTTCTGCTTTGTTTAGGTGGTGTTTTAAGGACACTGTACTAGAAAGACTTAGGCATCCCTTTCCCAGGTGAAGCTTGGTGTTATGTTGTGTGGGAGAGGCGGCATTAAAGTCCCATTAAAGGACTTGGATGTCCCATCTCAGGATCCAGGAGAAAAAATGTGTCTGCAGTGAGAGACATCTTGATAAGACAGGAAAAATGGTATTATAAAAAGGAAAAAGTGTTACACATGAAAAGGCTGATGTGTCTGAAGAACATAAACCAGAAAATTCCAAACAGAAGACTACCCATTAATATTGCTCATTGAGAGACCATCTGACAAGGTTGTTGGTTATTGCCAAAAAGTCTCAAGCTTCTGTTGTGAAAGAAAATCAGTGTAAGCACCATTGTAACACAGACCCTCTAAGGTTGTGGTAGGTATCAGTGCATCTGCAACATTCATGAAGTACAGCAATACCTCATATAACACAAACCAGAATTGTATTATGCTATAGCTTGTGTACAATAACTCTTGCATTACACATAAGGGGGCAGCCAGTCCATTATGCTGCAACTATTGACCTTGAAACAAACATGGGGGTATTCTCTTCCCCCTGTCTGCGTGATCTAGAAAATATTTGCGATCATGCATGTTTTGGAAGAGGTGACAACAAGGAAGATCATTTTTATTAGATCATGATGTATTTTTGCAGCTGTACTGGGTTTGCGTGGCCAGGTTTTGGGGGGGGGGGGGGGTTGGGGGGGAGAACAACAGGGGTGGCTGCTGTGAGAAGCTGCCAGAAGCTTCCTCTATGTCCAATAGAGCCAATGCCAGCCAATGCCCATCAGTGATGGTGTTAGCACATCTGGGATAACGTATTTAAGTAAAGGGAGGGGGGAAGGGGGTTAAAAAATCCCTGTGTGGCAGCAGCTGGAGAGAGTAGTGAGAAGATGTGAGAAAAAACACCCTGCAGCTCCCCAGGCCAGTGCAGCAGGAGGAGCTCCAAGCACCGAAGCAGAGATTCCCCCGCAGCCCCTGGGGCAGCCCATGGTGGGGCAGGCTGTGCCCCTGCAGCCCAGGGGGGCCCACGGGGGAGCAGATCCCCACCTGCAGCCCAGGGAGGACCCCACACCGGAGCAGGGGGGTGCCCGAAGGAGGCTGTGACCCCATGGGAAGCCCACGCTGGAGCAGGCTCCTGGCAGGGGCTGTGGCCCCGTGGGGAGAGGAGCCCAGGCTGGGGCAGGTTTGCTGGCCGGGCTGGTGACCCCATGGGGACCCACGCTGGAGCCGTCTGCTCCTGAGGGACTGCACCCTGTGGGAGGGAGGGACGCGCACTGGAGCAGCTCATGGAGGACTGTCTGCCATGGGAAGGACCCAGGCTGGAGCAGGGGAGGAGTGTGAGGAGTCCTGCCCTGAGGAGGAAGGAGCGGCAGAGACAGCGTGGGATGGACTGACCCCAACCCCCATTCCCAGTCCCCCTGTGCCGCTCTGGGGGAGGAGGAAGAGAAAATTGGGAGTGAAGTTGAAGCTGGGAAGAAGGGAGGGGTGGGGGGAAGGTGTTTTAAGTTTTAGTTTCTATTTCTCATTATCCTACTCTGATTTGATTGTTAATAAATTAAACTGATTTCCCCAAGTCGAGTCTGTTTTGCCCATGACGGTAACTGGTGAGGGATCTCTCCTTGCCCTTATGTTATACTTTCTCTCCTTGTGTCCAGCTGAGGAGGGGAGTGATAGAGTGGCTTCGGTGGGCACCCGGTGTCCAGCCAGGGTCAACCCATCACAGTATTTCTACCGCTATTTAAAGATGTCGTAGATTGATATGAAACATTACACATTTTGAAATTATAACCTGATAAAGTTTGTTCTGTTAGTGTTAACAGCCTTATAAATTTTTAGCACACACTGGAACTTTTTTTGTGAAAAAAAATCCATGGTAAAATGCCGTTTGTGAAAAATTGAAATGTTTTGTAGAATTTTTCAAATTTTGACAAAAAAAGGACAAGAAATTAAAGCCTTTTTTAGTTTTGTTATATCAAAGCATTTCATAAATGTCAAAACAGCTTTTGCTTCGGTTTATAGAGTGTACTAGTGTGCTGTAAGTTTATATATTATATCAGTATATGTTTAATATTCTTCCTTTAAAGTTTTATAATAGGGTGTTCATATGAATCTTATGACTTTTGATTTCTATATGAAGTAATATTTTTCAGCTAACTGCTAGCAAAGTCTGCAGAACACAAACTGCATTTAATGAGGTGGGGGGTTTTTGTGCACGATTTTTCCCACAAGATGGCAGTGATGAGTTGTGAAATTTACGGGAAAAGCCACACAGAGACACAAAAACCTCTCTGAAAACAGACGATACAGGTTTGATAAGCCAGCGAGAATTGAGGGTATTACAGAGTCATAGGGAAAGCTCCAGCTTTAGTTCACTCTTTTGTGGCCAGGCAGAGCAGCATGTATTTTATTGTAAGAAAGATCGTACACCATGGTGCTTTTTGATAGCAAGCCAAAATTGTCTGCAAGATCTAATTGCAATCACATAAGATACTCTTTAACTGAAGTGTGTGTGTTTGTGTGTACAGATTTCTCTCTCACATACATATTTCTTTATTCATATGTCTATAAAGTGCTCATGTATGAAGTCTGCTGTTAGCCAAATAGGAAGAACCCACAAATTATTTTTCTTGGGAAAAAAAAAATCAAGCAGAAAAGGCATTGGAAGTGACAAAAAAGAGGAATTCAGTACAAATGCAGTGACAAATATGTTAGGGAAGTGGTATTTTATTAAGAATATTAATTAATATTTTATTATGACAAATCTTGCTCTGAATGTCATTCTAATCAACACTGAAGAATCCGTAAGTCATGAGATGCTGCGTAGCAGTGAATTGTCATAAACACACAAAAAGAGCCTGTTCAGTCATGATGGGAACCGTCAACAGAATGAACACAGCTATCTTCCCTGTTCCTAACTGAGAAACACAAACACATTTTCCCACCATCATCATAAAAATCCCGCATTTCTTTTCATCTCTGATTTAATCTAAGCTTGGCAAGAAACCAAGTGGGAGTAGGGAAGCCAAAACTGCAAATCCCGAGCCTTAAGCAAAAGCTGATATTTCTTCCCCTTTTTCATATGAATCAGGGCAGCTTGGACTGTGTGTCTCTCCACACATACATGCCTGCACACACACATGCACCCGGTTTCCAGGTTTTCCAATCCTATTTCCCAGCAGAATGTACACCTATATTCTTACATATGAATACTACGACAATGCAAAGAACAAATATTTTCTGAAGGTGTCGATCGCGAGTAGGTCTCCATCTGATGAAAAGTAGCAGTCTGCAGCCACAGGGAACAATGCCAGGGAACAATGCCAGCTTACAGTGGCTCAGGAGCTGTCTATGTGGTTTAGGCACCTACTGAAATCACAGCTGTCCATGCAGTATGGCAGATTTACTAAAGGTAATATAAAGCCTTCCTGTGGGATTTGTATGAGCAAATGGTTCATCCAAATAGATCTCAGCTAAAGTGAAGAATGGCCATTCAAAAATCATGGTTTGGCCCCATCCAGCATGTACCCTTGCTGAAAATAAGTCACATTCAGATACCTGTGTCTTTCCAAAACATGAGTGGGCTGACTGAGGATGTCTGCTTCCAGCATAGCAAGGAATTGTAGCTGAGACAGCAAACAGACTCTTGGTACATTCTTTTGACATTGCAAAGTCAAGTTACTTTGCAGCTTCAAGATGGATTTCAAACAAGGTGACATTATTACAATGTCAAGTCAAGCACCAGCTTGCCCTTCAGAAGCAAGGGGAGCTGTCAAACAGGTTCAAAGTCAGCAATGCAGCAAATTTGGAAGGAAATTATTGGCTTTCTCAGCTGCTGTAGAGTGGACAAAGAGAGGTATGGTAAAGTGAAAGGGACAGGAAGAGATTGAGCTGAGCCTTTGTATAGGCTTTGTATAGTCAGATGCCCTGACTGTCCCTCCATCGCTATTACTATGCTTGGGCTTAAAAAAGTACTGTGATTTACAGAAATACACATTTAAAGGTCAAAAAGACTGTGGAAGTAATTTCCCTATTGTTGAACAAATATGGATGTAGGCCATGGCTTATATTGCTTGCCTAAGCTGTTGGGAAAGAAATTCCAGTGGGAAGGTTGTTCCACAAGTTGCACAAAATATTCCTGCCCTGAGAGTGTGAGAGCTTTTGCTAATCTCTAGCATAGTTTTTCTTATAATCTATCATCTGTATTTGAAATCCGTTTTGCTGCCAATGACATACAGGAAGAACAAATGGTCATGGTTCTCTTTATAAAAAAAAGATGCATTTATTTCAGGAAAATTGCCTTATTCTTCTACATGTCTTTTTAATATTGACATTAGATTAAATCTAGTGTTCTTTTAACCCTTTGCTACTTTTTCTTTTCTTAAGCCCGTTTCAAACTCTTCCCAGCTTGTCACTATACTTTTTTCAAACATGGTGCTTGGAACCAGATGCAGTACTCCTGGAGTAAATGCTTCTGACTTCACTGAGGAAGGAGTTCCCTGCATTGTTTTTGCAGAAATGCCATTATAATTTGGGATTTGTTGCTTGAAGTTTTTTTTCACTATTGGCTAATGACCAAATTCTCACTTGCTGTGTAACTGCTACATTCATGGAAGGCTTTGGAGGCTGATTTATACTTCCTGTAGATCTGTTTCTTGATCTTGACCACAATAACTTCTTTTTTCTTGAAGATATTTTATGGCTTTCCTGCTCTATGCAAATTTTTATCATCTCCTTTCTCTGAGACTTAGATCCCACTTCTGCTGAAATCATCAAGAGTTGTACTATTCTCTCAATGAAAGTTAAATCAAGTTCTGAATGACTAAAAGCTAATTGATGCATTATTGAAGTATTACACTGGCAAATGCAAATAAGGTACAGGCTGTATCCTGGCCTTTTCTTGGTATGCTTTAGTTTTTACCTCCTACTGAAAAAAAGTGACTGTTGGATACCTTTATGTCTTCAAAACCACTTCGTTGTAACATAGAAAGACTGAGAGGATTTATTTGCTGAAGTGAAAGCTTACTTTATAGATGTCAGATGTGCTTTTTGACTCATTACAATGCCAAATTGGCACTGGTGTTTGGATGACTCAGACAAGAATGGGAAGAGTCTGATTTCCATAAATACCCTGCTTTATTGTATTGGAGTAAGCTGTTTTGATATTTTTTCGTTAAGGTTGTTTGGGTTTTTTAAAGTATATCATCATGAATCATGAGTATCTGTTTGCATTCTCTCCTTTTCTGAGCTTTTTAGGCTGACTTTGGACCTGCAGATGCAGCTAAAGGCAGACAAAGCGACAAATTATAATGCAATTTAGCTGTGCAGTGGAGTTAAAAGCAAACCAAGCAGACCGCAGTTTGTACACATCAGTTTATAGGAAGAAAAATTCATCTTCACTCCTGAAATGAAGTGCCTGCAAGAAAAAACACAGAAGCTGAAGTTAAAAAGAAGTTACCTAAAATGTACTTCCACTTCTCTTCTGCCATGGTATCATCTCTTTGATACAGAATTTATCTCATTCAAATGCAGGCTTCCACATGGAAATCACTATTGCTGTATAAAGGAGCAATTTTCTTACCCTTTCCATGTCTACACTACAGCCTCCAAAAGTTTTACCTCCATTGTGAGTTGACTTAAAATCTTTTGACTGCATTGTCCCAGAAAGAAAACATACTCATAAAAAACTCTCCATAAAGCATTGGAAATACATTTTTATAAAACCTGGATTCCTGAAAAACTTAGTAGCATAACAACTGCTGCAAAGTACAATTGAAGGATGTAGGAATAGAAGTGACTTCGGTGCTTTTGATTCTTGTATTTGTGAAAACAAAGTACATCTTCAATGTGATGTTTCACATGTTGTTTGCACTATCTCATAAGCTTGTGGTGGCTTGTAGTTAAGATGGAACAAATAGAATTGGCATGTTCTTCTTCCAAATTCCTGATGAAGAAGCTGGATTACAAATTGAAAGGAATGGTGATGAAATGAATGATATAAGTAATTCTGTTGCTTTTCATATTTGCACAAGCATAAACAAGAACAGAAATTGCTCAGCTTTTCTCATTGGAGAATGATATTTTCTTGTGTGTATTACACTGTAAACACCAAAAAAGCAATACGCAAAAGTTTCCATAATTCATGTTCACACATCACTTGGTTTTGGGAAGGAGAATTCTGAATCTAGGATGTGAGTCAGATTCATATTGTAAAGAAAGTGAACAAACTAATTTAAAGCACCATTTTACTTTGAAAATATATGGTCTCATGGGCATTTTATTTATCTCTTAATCATCTCTTAATTTGGGCCACTTAGAAGTAACATTAAAACATTTTATGATAGCTGGCTCTGAAAAGTTCTTGGAACTTGAAAGTGAAAGTTTGCCCTTTACATTTCACCAGAAATAAGGATTCTGAGATCATTAGTTTTCCAGCTATTCTATCGACAGCAAGTCAAGAAGAGGATCTAACCCATTCTCCCAGCTATGTTCATACACTGATGGGAAAAGAATAAAAGTATTTTCTTCACATAACACTACCAGCAACTCTCTGAACACAAACAAGGAGTAAAGCTACCAGTACTTTTATCATCATTTTCTAAATTAGAAGTTTTATAAGTAGCACAAAACAAATAAAGAGGGGAAAAGAATGAATTTGGTATTACTCAGTGGATTCAAGATTCCTGTTTGACTTTTAGCCTACAGCGAGCAAAATATTTTCTCTCTCCCTCAGGTATTCTCAGAATTTCAGCCTGCATTTGAGTGAATCTGAGATTTTTCCAAGCTCTACCTTCCTCTGATTGAGACACTCCACATTTTTTTGATTATTGCTTACAAGGTGAAGAGATTGACCAGGATATGTAAAAACTTCACAAGGTTCTGTAGAAACACAGGGCAAAAAGACAATGCTGCCTGCAAAAGAGATTACTGACCTCTCTGAGGAATGTTTCATGGAGTAAATTTTTTTTAAATGTATAGCTAAAATTCGGTGACAATTCTGCCTTTCTTCCTTATTATTTTCTGAGAAGTATTTCCATTTTTTAAACAGTTCTACTATCAAACTAGGCCAGTCCGAAAAAGCTGAGAAAAAAAACCCCAAACACTTGCATATAAATGCTGCAAACCCATGTTTTTCTATCTGCCAAGTTTTGCCTGGTTTAACATCAAAATTATGTGAAACTACAGATTTCTTACTGTACCACTCTTCAGACACAGCTTCTCAGAGGAATATTTTAGAAAAGCGGAGTAAAAGCCTACATATGTGTATCCTCTACCAAGGTTCTCTCTTTAAAGTTTTGTTTTAACAGCTTTTCTAGAAATTTTTTTCTTCTCTTTAGACTTTTACAGAATAAAACCTTTCAGCCAAAAGCCTTAAATTGTGAACTGAGCACCTGGCCATGAAATCCTCCTGAGGTTTAATCACATTTACCAGTGCAGTAATATGGGCTCTCTTTCACTTTTGACAAGGAACTTCACTGCAGTATTATCAATGTACAACTCATTTTTGGGAAACCGTCCTTTCTTCTCCCGCTTGACAGAACAGTTCAGTACTTTCCTTACTAATCATGATGCTTAAGCGCTTCAGAAAGCACTTTTCATCTTCAAAGTGCTCTGCAAGCATTAAATGATGTTTGTTAAATGTTAAAACGCTGACATGGGGCAGGCAGGAAAGCAGCAGTCTCTCTGTAGAGCGGGTGAAGGGGTGGAGAGGTTTGGGGCCTGATTCTGCTTGAAGTTTCCTACACCCAGCTTTTGCTGCTGTCAGGCATGTTTACATAGCTGGTAATTTCACACTGCCTTTGGCCCCCAAATACCTGCCACAAGGTTCTGCGTAAAATAAAGGTAGACCCGAATCCCAGTCTGGATCCCACCTTCTCCTTTCCTAGTACATCTGGGCCAGCAGATCCTCCCAACTGCACCCCGGCCACCAAACAGACTGACCAACCTGACCATTGCTCCCCTGAGCCCTGTGACACTGACATCCCTACTCTTGCGTTTCGTTTGCAAAACAGAGGCAGCCAGTGCTCCAGTGGTTGCATGGAAATACTGCTCCTCCTTCAACCAAATGGGGTTCAGCCTCCTGCAGCCTTCAGAGGGTAGTAGCTTCTTTACATAGTCTTTGCATCTCACTGGGTTACATGATAAAAGCCAAAAATCAACTATTACAGTGTATTGTGCTCAAGCCATTTAATAGCAACAGGCTGTGTCACCAATCATGATTTTGTGGTATATGTAGTAGTGGATAGAATATGTGATAAATTTTCAGGGAAATTTTACAGAGCCCTGTTAAGGCTCCTGTATCACACATAATATAGCATACCTGCAATAAAATACCCTAACTAAAATGTTAGATATGTGGTTCAGCAAGAAGCACTGACATATGAACCTCAGAGTAATACTGTCAGGGATGTTTGTACTGCAGGCTTTTCCTCCTTACCCAATCTCCCTTGTTACAGTGGTCATATTACTAAAAAAATTATTTACTTTACCTGTGCCTTGGTTTCTTTACAGTAAGGAAATTCACACTTATCAATGTTCTTATAAATCTCTGGACAAGTTCACTGTCTTACAGAGCTAATTGTCATTAGTGTCTATCAGCAATGGCAAAATTTTACAGGCACAAAGATTTCTCCAGGTACAAGATATACTGCCATATGAGACTCCCTGTGATGGCAGAAGAAATTACATTGACCTAATGGTCCTTGACACACAACTGTTTTCACACCAGCAGTACGATCCAGCCAGACCTAAAAGACCAAATGCTGTCCTCAGGGCAACTACCAAACCTCAGACTAGAAATGACATATACATCTAAATAGAAGTACTTCAGTTCAATATGTACAGATTTGCTCTGATAATATAAATGACATCTGGATACTAAAGCCTAGATATATATTGACAGTGACTGACAGTCTCCACACAATAAATCTTACAACTGAAGGGAAAATGTTAGGAAAGAAAATGTTTGACATACAAACAAACAAACAAACAAACAACCCTAAAACATTTAATTTCCTCTCACAACTGAAGGGAAAATATTAGGAAAGAAAATGTTTGACATACAAACAAACAAACAAACCCTAAAACATTTAATTTCCTCTCACCGGTGTGGAAACATACAGCCCTAAATTATACTGTATTTCCTTACTGCATAGATTCAGTGACAGATGTTTCATTCCATCCTCTGAAGAACAGAAAGAAAAATTATGTAGTTTGAAATACTTTTCAATATTTCCCATGCTTTAAAGTATAACCCATATATCCGGGTTATACTGGCATTTTCATGCGCTGTTGATCACAGTATGTCAGGTATTGCCCTCTGTACAGAAGGTCTACAACTCCCTGTTTTGCTTTAGATTTGGTAGCATATAGTAGTCTGCCTAAAATGCTTAACCTGGGCTTCTCTCTTTCTGACTGCCAGGAGCTCTGCACAACACTCCTAGTGGAGCTCTTACTGTGAAACAGAGTCTGTTTCCTACTGACTGCTTTAAAATTCACTTTTTCTCCTCCGTCTTTGACACTCAGTTGATTTGTGAGCGGAGGATTGCTTTCATGAAGTGTTGAGAGGCCCCTGCGAGGACTCTGATCCGCAGAAGAAGGTGCTAGAGTTTTTTGATCAGTGGCTTTGTTTTCTGGTTTGGATCCTGAATTTATCGGCTTGATAAGTTGCTTGGTTTTTGGTTTTGTTTCACTCTGTTTCTCCTTTTATATTCAAATATTCCTTTCTATTTAGCAGAGGCTGTTGAATTCTCTGGCACTCTCAAGATAATTGGGTGGATAGGGAGGGGAATCTCTTTATTTTCAGAGACCTTCTGATATCAATATTGAATTTAGTGAATTCCTCCCGCACTGTAAAACAACCATGCATTTCTTTAAGGTAAGAACCTAGAGGAGTGGGTACTGAAACACTCAACTTGTGGTGTAGCTGTGGTTACTACCAAAATACTCTGGATAACTGGTGGATCCAAGTCACTGGGTGCTCAAAGCAAGTGTGGCATGCCTATTCTGCACCCTAAAGAAATGGTCTGCTGATGACTGCCTGGGGGTGCATCCTAGCATCTCACTGGCACTCAAGATATGCATGGAAATGCATATATTTAAATGGTATATTGTCCCTGTTTACTGTAGTCCTTCACCTGGGGATTGTTATACCCAAATCAGGATACTCCTTGTTGGCTACCCTTCCCTCCTGTCCTCCTGGGTGGTATCCTGCAGGGCTCCGCTCCTGGGGCATGGTTGCTGCCTGGCCACAGGTGGCCAGCATTGTCATGCCTTGGGGTGCAGATGGAGGGGCATCCTCTTCCAGGGCCCCCCCAATGCACTCTGAAGATCAGCTCTTGACCCCTGCAAGCCTTCAAGTGTCTGTGATACACACTCAAAGCAGATTTCAGGGGAGCCTTAGAGACTTCATGTTTTGCAGATCCTCACAAGTATCTTGAAGGAGTTCAAGAGGGGTGCATCGATAAGAACTGGAAACCTCCCGAAAGTGGCTGGCTACTGCCTGAAGGGCAGTCAAGCAGCAAGGGAGACAATGTACTTGATTTTATTGGTGAAACTCTTTTCTGTTTGCTAAGGTTAATAATTTTAGTATTTTACTCATATTTTAGTTTACACTATATGGTATTCATATACTGACATTTTACTATCCCTAAAGTAATACGTTCTGTTATCTTGTGACCAATAACCATGGCCAGGTTCTCAGCCAGCTGACTGACAAATTTGAAAAGGGGATTAGCCATTGTATCCCTGCTGTGAAGTTAATTTTCAGTGTAGCCATCTGGGCTTTCTGAAATTTGCTTTAAGTCTGTTTTGTCCCTTGCCTCAATTTCCCCATGACTTAATATTTATATAGGGCTTCAAATATCAATCACATTCAATGTCCTGCTGGACAATATAAAGTACAAAACTGTCTCTGACCCTAAAATAATAGTTAAATATGATGAATTCTCTCATCACTCTATTAACATAAAACATGAATCCTCCACTTGTACTTACCCTGCAGCCTAAGCCATCAGTATCCAGCATTATTTGCAGTGCTGTAACATCTTCAAAAACACCCTAGTGAGTGAATCTTATTTCAGTGTTGCCATAGTGTTTCTGAAAGGTAAAGCTAAAAGACAAAATCACTTGAAAGCTAATTCAAACCTCACTATCCACAAAACACTTCTGAGAGACAGACTTGGGTCTTGTCCAGGAGCACCAACTGGGTGCAAAGCTCCAACACTGTTGAGGTTAAACTAGTTTATTCTGCATGAACATGGTAATCCTATTACAAATTATTCTTGACCAGAAAAAGGAAAGAGCAGTTTTAAGGGGCATCAGTACCTAAGTCCATACTGTGATATTGATAAGGAGGGAAAAAAAAAGAAAGCAATTGCAGCTAAGTTTACTATGCTTGTATAAAATCTGTCAAGGGCATCTTTCGATGACATTGAAAGTATTAACAGCATGCTAACAGTGTATTAACTAGAGTTGCTTTATCTTTTAAAGCTCTTACCTTAAGAAATGTTTCATACCTGCAACTCCAGTAGGTGAAGCAGTTCTCCAGCAGATCTCCAGTCATGTCCCAGGAAATTAATCTTCTACTGCTAGGGGTGAACAATCCACATCAACCAGAATGTTGAATTTTCCTTGCCTTTGCACTCAGGTAAACTTGATAAGAAAATGATAAAACATGGAAAAATAACTGTCATGTGGAAAGCCTCATGTTGAAAACAATTTCCCCCCTAAAAAAAGAGAAGAGGAATTATATATGAGCATGCTTTTGTCACTGATATAAATTAAATAAAAGTATTTAAATGAGAGGATAGTAACAGCAAAAGGGAAATGTAATTTGCAGTGAAAATCCCACTTGAAATAAATGTGGGGGGAAAAGATAGAAAAAGAGGAGAATGTCTTATTTTATGGTGCTGAATTAGAAGTTGCAAGTGTTTGCATTAATTTTCATGTAGTGTTCAGTATTATTAAAAGCCTAAGGTTTCTATTGCTGGTTCCTTTAAATAATAGAAATATTAAGGCAACAGACACCCCAAGGTCTTTATTAGGCTGTCAGTAGTTCTATTCCAATGCTAGTTGCAATACCATGAAATTGAGATAATTTTATTAATTCAGTTAGCTCCTGCTTTCCAATATACCGCATGTGGGAACTTCCTTCTTCACACATATTTACAGGAGTGAGACTGAAGAGGACTCCTGCTAAATATCCAGTGCCCTACACGAGCCTTGTTTCTTGACTTTTCAGCTTTTACATCAAATTAAGTCATTATAGCATAAAGTAATGAAAAGCAACATTTGAATTAAACTATAGTTGCATTTATTGACTGATGCTAAAACTCAGGCTTTGTATCTCCTTTCACTTTGGAAAATAGGTGAAATGGAAGTACCTTGTTGAGATCAATCTTTATTCTTTCAACAAAACCAAGAGAATTTCTCCAGTGTAGTCTGAAAACTGGATATCTATGCTGGCCTCCAAAGGAATAGAAAGATAATGCAGTGCTATGGTTCTCTTAAAGGTGTTTTTGGCCTGGCTTTTAACATCCAGTTCTTAATTACTCTTTTGTAAAGGGCTTTATTGAGCATTTCTCTTCCTTATATGCAACAGTATGTTTACCAGACAGAAAGGGTTAATATTCACATGCAGAATGAGATCTCTCAAAGGAAAGAAGTAAAGGAGCTGTGCACATCTCATCATGCTTTGCTACACGTTCAAGGAGCATAGCCTGACTTCTGCAATATAGCAAATTAAAGTTGTGAGTTGTCTTTTGGCATCTAGGATCTGTAGACAGTGAAAACAAGAGAAGCCAAAAAAGAACCGGAAGCATGTGTATTCTACATACACCCTGCATCTCTGGAAGTGTAAGTCCGACACCAGCCCTAGTAGGGGCATAAGCGTTACTTTGTTGGGCCTTTTATGTTCTGTAAAGTTAACGTCCTTCCCCTCCTAGAACAAGAAAGAGGGCTGGTATCCAGAATGACATTTTCAGCCTCCTTAAAAAGCCTTTCTTTTGAGGCTTACAGCAGATATATAATCATTTGGTATCTGAAATCACTGCCTGTCTTGCTGTCCAGTATCATCTCCCAGCTTCTGCCTGTGTTCTTATAATCTGTAAAAGTGTTTCAGGACAAAGCTATCACTCACTGTTTCTTACACTTGCCTCACTTCTGGCTACTCCCAGCGACGAGACTATGGGCCATATATTCTCATGCAGAAGGGCAGTGTTTTGGCTCTTACACTGCCAAATATTGTCATAGAATCATAGAATGGTTTGGGTTGAAAAGGACCTTAAAGATCACCTAGTTGCAAGCCTCCTGCCATGGGCAGGGACATCTTCCACTAGACCAGGTTGCTCAAAGCCCCATCCAACCTGGCCTTGAACACTTCCAGGGATGAAACATCCACAGCTTCTCTGGGCAACTGCTCCAGTGCCTCACCACCATCAGAGTGAAGAATTTCTTCCTAATATCTAATCTAAACCTGCCCTCTTTCAGTTTAAAACCATTACCCCTTGTCTTATTACCATGTAGGTATACACTAATTACCTACATGCCCTTGTAAAACAGTTCTTCTCCAATCCTCTCCTATCCAGCATATTGATTATAGCCTTTTTTTTTGTTTTGTGCTTGTAAAACAGTTATCAAAACAGGGATACGATCTGGGAAAGTAGTTCTCAGGCACTGGATTAGAAACCATTGATGTTTCAGATAAGTGCCAGTTCGTTGGTATCGGAGAAGCTTCTGTGTATTTCCAGGCTCTCCAATCATCCCGGTTTCTTTTAATTGTTACATAGTACTTAACTAACATTTTTTTTCAAAGGAAAGGTGTAATTCAGGCCCATTGCAAGTTAAGGTAAACTTGGTCAGGAGTGAAGCTAAGCAGTGAAGATTTTTCGGCAGGTGCAAATAGGGCCATTCTGCTAGGCTCAGTTGTAGCGCCTGACTTCACCAGGAACATGAAAAGGAAGATGCTGTGGCCCCACTGCTGCTCTTGGACCATCAATGTCTCACCAGCTTGAGACCTCCTGCTGACTCTGGGTGGGTTCAGTGCCCTACTTGTGGGGTGGGTCCCCTTCCTGACCCCATGCAAAACATCTTATGCCACAAGAGAGGAGGGAAGAGACGCAGCTGAGCTGAACGTACAGAGAGGAGGCTACCTTGGTATATATGCAATTCCTGCCTGCCATGAGAAGGGGTCTGGCCTTCCCAGGGTCCCCATGCCATCAGGCCCTTATCCTGGACCATACATTGTGCCCAGGGAAGGAGCAGGGCTTGGGAGACCTGCAAAGCTACACACTGTGCACGTCCAGCTGGGTGCTCATTAGAGTAAAGGGCTAAAAGTCAGGTTGCACCTCCATAAAGTAGTCTGCTGTGCTGGATAATGTCCTGGCCAACTTCTGCACCCATTCCATCCTGGGTGAGAGCCTCTTACTCCCTTTTGGGCTGCAAGGTTTTGTTTTATACTTCTGGTTTGTACAGCATGCATCTCTGCTGAGGTGCTGACTGAGATCTGGTACTGGGTAAATAATTAATAAATTATAATAATAATTCCAAGCTGTTCTTAGTGAAATACAGTGTGGGTGTTGCACAGTGCAGATAAACACAAAGGACCAGTTCAGAATTACCTGTTCTTATTCCATTTGTGATCAAAACTAGCTACAAGTTCATCTTCCTCCAAGGCACAAAGCTAGTTCATTAACCCACTGCACTAAGCAGACCTTACATTGACACCTTGTGTTAGTGATTTTTCATGCAGAACATGTCATTCCAAGCTAGAAGCAGGTTTGTGTCCTTGGAGCTGGAACTAGAGAAAATGTCATTGCAATTTAAGCAACAGTGATCAAAAGTTGCTATCTCAAATCAACAGGACTTGGTTCCAGCCCTTTATACTAATCCAAAATAAGTAAAGAACATCATGTTCAAAGAAACAATTTTTGTATAAGACTTGACTTTTAAGTCTGTGTGCAAAAATATTCTTTTTGATCTGAGTTCAGTGGTTTCCCCACATATCTAAAAAGAGTTAGCAGAATAGGTAGTAAATTAAACTGGAATATAAAATAAAGACAGCACTAGACAACTGCTTTTTCCTGGTTTTACCAGCTCAAGAAAGAACTGTGTTAAGAAATTATTAATAGTGCTCTTAGAGCATGTGATTTAGTAGATTATCATGGCAAGGAGAAGGGGGGGGAGAGGTTATGGACTCTGGACTGTGTTTTGCCCTTGGGGTTGAACTCTTGTGACTGGCAACAGTTTGGGCAGTTGCTCTTTTGTCTCACATGATAGATGCACTTAAAGATCATTTGTACTTTCTGTGTTAATGGCCCTTTGCATGACACGTTTATAAATCCATATAGGGGCTAAAGAGATGATATAGGGGTTTCCACCCTGTATCCTGTGGTGCTGAAGAACCAAAATTCTGGCTGCATTTTAGAGCAAATATAGCATGTTGGAAAGTATGCATTGCATGTAGCTCTCTGTGACAGTCAGAACATTCTAAATTAATTACAGGTTAAATGTCTGTACTACAAAATCACTGAGTAGCAGCATCTGCACCACTGCTAATTGCTAATGAATCAATCTATACATGTCCAGATGCTCAATAGAACTGCCCACTGGGCTTAAACACGGTGGGCTTTGTAAACTGACAGGTAGCAAAGAATTTCAGGATCTTTGGGCTCAATAAGTTTTTGGTCAATAGATGTTTCTGTCATGTTATGTTTGCACAATACTGCTAAATATGGTTGTAAGGATAGGGAGCCAAGTAGGAAAAGTCTATAGCTAAACTTCTCTTTGTTTCTTTGTCTTTTATAGCTGTGAACCTATACATTATAATGTCACTTCTTCATTTCGATCCAGTCTTGCCATATTTACCTCAGTAAGTACGTGCTGAGTTGTATAACTCCTCCTGGATTTACTCTGATTTATTAACTTTCTATTTTCTCTAGGATTTTAAATCAGCAGGGGATATACAAATCACAAAAATCATTTACTCAAGAACAAATATAGAGCTCACCAGGGTGAAAATATATATGTACAAAAATAAAGTCTTTGGAAAATATTCGGGACACATAAAATTTCACACTGAAGCTGATCTGGATCAGGTGGAAGGGTTTGTTTTTATAGTAAAAAAATGGCAGTAGCTGCACTGTGCAGCCTGTACTCTAGACAAAACACACAGCAGAAATACTGTCATGCCTGGACATTCAGCAAGGAAGAGAGTAACATCTTCCAAAGGACTACTTCTTTATTCAACCTGCCTTCCATTTTGCAGGTGATAACTTCAGCTCTCTGCTTGTCCAGCATTGGTTCCCATCTAAACACAAAGGTCTGGGAACAACTTTGTTGCAACAACTCCCCTTCCTAAATAATAAACCAAAGCTTTGTCTCAAAGAATACCAGGACAACTGTCAGAAAAGGTGAGGTTTGTTTACAAAAAGAACAATAAGAAGTAAATGGATGAGGTAGAAGCAGTATGAAAAGAAAGAGTCATATCTAAGGTTTAATGTAAAATGGAACAAAACTATTAGGGTGCATTTCATGGAAAAAATCAGAAGCATATGAAACATGAGAAGTTACATCAAAGAAAAAATATTAATCACCAGGTCATGAAATAGTGAGAGAGACTTTTTGTTTTTATTCTAGAATAGGAACTGGACTGGCTCACAGATCATTTCCCTATGTATTCAGCAAAGGAAGGTGTAAAAATGTTTATTTCCAACTTGCATTGAGTGGAGGCTGGCCTTACAAATGCTACTTATATTCTTTTCCAAATATTTGCTGTTCTTGTATCAGCACAAAGGTGTCTAAAGGTATAAAAAGTAGTCTAAAGTCACAGTGAAACCTATCTTTTGAGATCCCACTGAACTGGTGGTTAGATTTTCTATTTATGATTTAAATTTTTATAATGATTTAGTGTGGCGCAAAAGGGACTTATCTGAGCTTACACCTAAGGGTGAACAATCAGCACCAAATAACATTACTGACTCCAAATGAATTACTATAAATTTCTGGTTTGATAACTACATTGGTGAGTAACACCTAGGAAAACACAAGTCCTGGAAACAAGGAATCAAATCCATGGCAACTTGATGCTCAGTTTTTAGCTTTCTAACATGCAGAAAGGTAATTAGATTTTCTCTATGTTTTTATGATGTATAATAGCATTAGTGATCTCTGGGTCAGCTGTTTCCTGGCAGCTAATGGTAGGTTGGGTTAAGAGCCCCTGGGTTTATCTTAGACCTTTTACTCTTTGAGCCAGTCATTAGCTGCCAGGAAATGTTTGACTCAGGGGTCATTATTGCTTAAATATTGTCTCTAAAAGCTTCTCATTACTACCAATTCATTTTGCTTTTGTGTTGTATTAGCAGGCCTAAGTAGTAATACAATTAACTATAATAACAAATCAGGCAAATAGTAAAAGCTCTGCAGGCCAGGGACAGGGCCAAGACAAATTACTTTATTTTCTATGTATTTCTAGTTTAGGGTTGGATATTGACACCATAATAAATCCAAACAGGAAGAGTAAGTATCAAGTGATCTACTAGAAGAGAGTAAGGAAAAGAAGGTGAAAAGCAGAGGGAAAAACAGTCTCATGGAAAGAGAAAGAGAAAGAGAGACAGAATCAGAGGGAAAGAATAGTGTCATGCCAAATTTTTAAGTGAGGAATTTTGCATTCCCGCCAACGAGGTGCAAGAATGTAATGCAGTATGCCAAATAAATGCAGATATTTCATCACCAGTAACCTCTTTTTGTCTTTTTGTTTTTGTGTGTGTAAACAATGACTTGTGGCTGAGGCCACAGTTCAAATATGAAACAGGGTACTCTCTTTGATTTTGTCACAAGTTTCCTGCAAGGAAAGATCTCATCTGAAATTCCTAGAAGCAAATAAAAATGAAATGTCACCTCAGTATGAAACGAAAGTTTGTCCCTTTTCCACCTGACGAGATTGCAGCTCAGTTTCCCATCAGCCTGCATCCATTATCTTGTATATTCCTTTTTATGCTCTCTCCATCAACTATCATGCAACAAGGTCTTTCTACTCAGTAGTTCAGCTTTTCAAATTAAATCAGCATGAAAACAAATGTCAACACATAAGAACTAAGAACTACTTTCTGGGGAAAAGTCATAGGGAAAAAAATTGTGTTAGAATGCAATTGATGTTGAGAGGAAATATGAATAAGTTTAAAGAACAGAGTGATTCATAAATATGTTGTAAGTATTCCTAAAACAGAGTTACAATGTGTTGCAGTAGCTGGTGGTGGCGGCCGTTGCCAATGTATTGTCTCAGAAATGACAATGTTCCAGCTAAGAGACTCCAAAACTCATCTTATATTATCTCATATCATCTCCTGAAGAAAATATGGGCTGGTTCAGTAGCACAGACTCAGTCAGGTTTTACTCTCAGCAAGAGATGGTCCTAGAATGTGCATTCTGAAAAAGTGTTAGTCTATTAATGGCTGTGGGAAACAAGAAAATGGTGCAAAAATATGCCCTTGATAAAATCATAGAGTCATTTAGGATGGAAAAGACCTTTAAAATCATCGAGTCCAACTGTTAACACTACGAAGTCCACCACTAAACAATGACCCCAAGTGCCACATCCACCCATCTTTTAAATACCTCCAGGGATGGGAACTCAACCATGTCCCTGGGAAGCCCGTTCCAATGCTTGACAAAACTTTCGATGAAGAATTTTTTCCTAATATCCAATCCAAACCTCCCCTAGAACAACTTGAGGTCATTTCCCCTGTCCTATCACTTGTTACATGGGAGAAGAGACTGACACCCCCCCCCACGGCTCCCCCCTCCTTTCAGGCAGCTGTAGAGGGTGATAAGTTCTCACCTCAGCCTCCTCTTCTCCAGGCTAAACAACCCCAGTTCTCTCAGCCACTCCCAATCAGCCTTGGGCTCCAGACCCCTCACCAGCTTCGTTGCCCTTCTCTGGACACGCTCCAGCCCCTCAATGTCCTTCTTGGAGTGAGGGGCCCAAAACTGAAGATGGCATTTGAGGTGCAGCCTCACCAGTGCTGAGCACAGGGGAAGGATGAGTTCCCTGGTCCTGCTGGCCACACTATTTCTGACACAAGCCAGGATGCTGTTGGCCTTCTTAGCCACCTGGGCACACTGCTGGCTTGTATTCAAAAATACAAAAGGTTTTATGCTTTCTGGCAGTCTTTATATACAGTAATCAAAGAAAGGCATTGCAAGTTAAAAATATGGTGGTACACCACACACCCTCCTTATGCAGCCACTAGGCTACTGTTAAATTCCTAGCCCATTTTTTTGCATTATGTTCACATTTGTTCACTTCAACTTTTATTCATATAAGGTGTTCATGAATGAGTCAGTGCTCAGCAGTGAGACTTCCCACTGAGCTGTATTTTAGCAAAGCCTCTTTGTGAACACTCGTGCTTATTAACATTTCAGCAAGCTTTGGGCATATACATTTCTAAATTATTCCAGCAGCAGACTTAAAGCTGTGCTTAAATTAAGCCGATGTAAGCTAAAAGCACATTTAGGCATCTCAAATATCACGTCTGATCTATCCTGTTACAATGAGTTAAAAAAAAAAAAAAGTGAGAGAAGACATTATTTCTTGAGCTCAATGATAGTGACGATAGGGTTGAGTGCTTCTGGGTAAAAATCAGGGGAGAGGGCAATAAGGCAGATAGTGTGGTGGGATGCTGTTGCAGACCTCCCGACCAGGAAGAAGAGACAGATGAAATATTCTACAAGTGGCTGGCAGAAGTCGCTCAATCACGAGCCCTTGTTCTCGTGGGGGACTTCGGCTTACCAGCTGTCTGCTGGAAATACAATATAGCAGAGAGGAAACAGACTAGGAGGTTTTTGGAGTATGTGAAAGAGACCTTCCTGACACAGCTGGTGAGTGAGCCTACCAGAGAAGGCACCCTGCTGGACCTGTTGTTTGTGAACAGAGAAGGCCTGGTGGGTGATGTGGTGGTTGGAGGACAACTGGGGCACAGTGATCATGAAATGATAGAATTCTTGATTCTTGGAGAAGTAAGGAGGGGGCTGAGCAGAACTGCTACCTTGGAGTTCCAGAGGGCAGACTTTGGACTGTTCAGAAGGCTGTGTGACAAAGTCCCTTGGGAGGCAGTCCTGAAGGGCAAAGGAGAGCAAGAAAGTTGGATGCTCCTCAAGAAGGAAATCCTGGAGGTGCAAGAGCAGGCCATCTCCATGTTACGAAAGATGGGCCGGTGGGGAAGAAAACCATCCTGGATGAACAGAGAGCTTTGGCTGGCCCTCAGAAAGAAAAGGAAAATCTATGAGGTTTGGAAGAAGGGGCAGGCATCTCAGGAGGACTACAAAGATGAAGCAAGGTCATGCAGATGGAAAATTAGAAGGGCCAAAGCCCAACTAGAACTTAAATTGGCCAATTCTGTGAAAGATAATAAAAATGTTTCTATACATATATTAACAACAAAAGGAGAGCCAGAAGGCAGGGATGGGGAGCAGAACAAAGCTCCCATGATCCAAGAGGAAATTGTTGGGGACCTACTCTGCCAATTAGACATACACAAATCCATGGGGCTAGATGGGGTCCACCCAAGGGTACTGAGGGAGCTGGCAAAAGTGCTCACTGAGTCCCTTTTCCATCATCTATCAGCAGTCCTGGATGACTGGGGAAGTTCTACTTGAGTGGAGGTTGGCAAATGTGGCACAAGAAGGGCAAGAGGGAGGAACTGGGAAACTACAGGCCTGTCAGTCTGACCTCGGTGCTGGGGAAGGTCATGGAGCAGATCATCTTGAGTGCCATCATATCCATGACAACCAGAAGATCAGGTCCAGTCAACATGGGTTTATGAAAGGCAGATCCTGCTTGACCAACCTGATCTCTTTCTATGACAAGGTGACCCGCTTAGTGGACAAGGGAAAGGCTGTGGATGTGGTGTGCCTGGACTTTAGTAAAGCCTTTGACACAGTTTCCCACAGCGTTCTGCTAGAGAAACTGGCTGCCCATGGCCTGGACAGGCATACTCTTTGCTGGGTGAAAAACTGGCTGGATGGCAGTGCCCAAAGAGTTGTGGTGAAGGGAGTGAAATCCAGTTTGTGGCTGGTCACAAGTGGTGTTCCCCAGGGGTCAATGTTGGGGCCAGTTCTGTTTAACATCTTTATCAACAACCTGGACGTGGGGATTGAGTGGACCCTCAGCAAGTCTGCAGACAATACTAAGTTGGGCAGGAGTGCTGAGCAGCTTGAGGGTAGGAAGGTTCTACAGAGGATCTGGACAGGCTGGATTGATGACCTGTGGTCAACTGTATGAGGTTCAAACAAGGCCAAGTGCTGGGTCCTGCACTTGGGTCACAAGAACCCCACGCTACAGGCTTGGGGAAGAGTGGCTGAAAAACTGCCTGGCAGAGAGGGACCTGGGGGTATTGGTCGACAGATGGCTGAATATGAGCCAGCAGTGTGCCCAGGTGGCCAAGGAGGCCAACAGCATTCTGGCTTGTATGAGGAATAGTGTGGCCAGCAGGACCAGGGAATTCATCCTTCCCCCATACCCAGCACTGGTGAGGCCACCCCTTGAATGCTGTGTTCAGTTTTGGGCCCCTCACTCCAAGAAGGACATTGAGATACTGGAGTGTGTCCAGAGAAGGGTGACAAAGCTGGTGAGGGTTCTGGAGCACAAGTCTTATGAGGAGTGGTTGAAGGAGCTAGATGTGTTCAGCCTGGAGAAGAGGAGGCTGAAAGGAGACCTTATTGCTCTGTACAACTCTCTGAAAGGAGGTGGTATCAAGGTGGGTGTTGGTCTCTTCTCCCATGTAACAAGTGATAGGATGAGAGGAAATGGCCTCAAGTTGCACCAGGGGATGTTTAAATTGGATATTAGGAAAAATTTCTTCACTGAAAGAGTTATCAGGCACTGGAATGGGCTTCCCAGGGAAGCGGTCAAGTCCCCATCCCTGGAGGTATTTAAAAGATGGGTAAATGAGGTGCTTAGGGACCTGGTTTAGTAGTGGACGGGTACAGTTGGTCTCGATGATCTTAAAGGTCTTTTCCAACCAAATGTTTCTATGATTCCATGATTCTTTCAACATCAGTGTGCCTATTCTGCAGACCACAAAGAGTATACTACCTTCAATCCTATTTATTTGGCGTTTGAAAGACACATTTATTCCTAACTGTACTTGGCCTTTCAGAAGTAGATAGGTGTATAAAGCTCTCATAGCTTGAGGTTCCCCATCTCAAAGACAGTAAGAACAACACCCACCTGAATTAGTAAACTGCACTGAGACATTACTCTCTCAAGAGTTAACTGAATCAGTTTTCTAATTAAAAGAAAAAAAAATAGCTGTTTTTAACTACCTACCATGGTTAGACATACTGACAATAGTCTTGAACTCATAAATGTCCTTGCCCACCTCTGATTGACACTGGAAGACCACTAGGTTTGTGAAGTCTACTTTTCAGAAAATGAGGAACCATCACGATGAAGTTTGCCCCAGAAGTCTGCATTCACCCCCCTAATGCATATGCATTACTTTGCTATCCTTTCTTACATAACAGCATGCAAGCTTTTCCACAGGGCCCCTGACTCAGTCAGGGAAGGGTAATCATTCAGTATTCCCTTTTATCCTCACTGGAAAGGCCCCAGGCCTCACTTAACGCATACAACTGAAAACCTTCGGTGAATTCAAAGTTAATAATTTCCTCACTAATATTTCTATAGTGATTACTTCATGCTCTCAAAGACTGTGATTTTTTAAAAATGTGTTTAGATAATTTTCTGGGCTGCCAGGAGCCTCTAAGATTTTCAGAATTGGCTTTGTCATTAGGCACTGCAGCAATCTGGAAGCCACTGCAAGGTGACTGTCTCTGTGAGGGAGTTATCCAGAGTGTCCAACCCTCCCTCACTGCAGCAAAAGAAGATTCACTCTCCTATGGTACAGCCCAGATGCACAATCTGGCAGAGATCAAGACTTCTCCTTATATTTTTCTTGTCTTTATGCCATGCACAGCCAGTCCTGTTATGTCATGGGGACGCAAAGGGGCCAACAGGTTCAATGGTGGCTCTGCCTGCTGCTGTTCTCCCAAGATCAAGGCCTAGCAGACCTTCTGTGGGATGTGCATCCATCAGGTCCTGAATACAGCAGAAGTGCATCAGGAGAGATCAGTCTGAGGTATGAGAATCCTGGCTGGGAAAGCCATTAATAAAGTGAAGATTGCATGAGTGACAGGGAAGTATATGATATACTTCAATATGATAGCCCAGATTAATGAAAATTCATTAATAAATGCTCAGAGATTAGCATTTTTGGTAAACTACAGAACACAATCTAGGATTACGTTTGTATGCTTCCAGAACAGATCACAGAGATCTGCTGATATTTCAGCCATTTTCAGTTTAAATGTCTCATATAATCCTTTTGGTTTCCTCTTTTTTGTTTTAGCATTGGTCACCACCTACCAGCTATGCTTGCCTGATAAATTCAAAAGTGACCATTTTTTCTGCTTGTATTTTCTTGTCATCCTGATCTGAAAAGCAACGAAAACAATCAAACCAATGTCTTTAAACCTCAGTAGTCCATGGCTCTCCATGTCAGCCCTCTAAGCTGTAGAATGGTTGTTGTACAGCTTATTTGAGGACAGAAACTTGAATGCTGTGTTTCTGAATGCTGCACTGGGGTCTACAGTGCCATGCAGTTCTGCAAGGTATGTGGCTGACTGGTGGAGCCTGGCAAGCTGGTGTGTTGGTGTGTCCTGCAAGCCTAGGTGAGGCCTGCTTGCCAGAGTTTGTGCCTGGAATTTGGAGCAGCTCATTGGCTTGTCTGGCAGTGCAGATTTGTATTTGTGCTCTTCAGAGATTTTGGGTTAGTAGACAGTTGTTACAGTGAAACCTCAGGTAATCGTTGGTGATCCCCAACAGAAAAGGTAAAAGCAATTCTGTGCAAGTCTGCTAACTATTCTCCATTGCGATGTAGTTGGTCATCTATCTGTCCATTTTGCTTATCAAACTATCACAGCCTGTAACACACATTGTCAATAAATGAAAGGAAAAGAGAGGCCAGTCTTGCAGTGCACAGTGATTGATTATATCAAGTGAATTATGCATTAAAATATCCCAGTGTGGCTTCACTGAAATAAAGTTTGTGAATCTACCATTGCCTCCCCTCTTCTTGAGAAGAATCCTGAAACATACTGTTTCATTCCCTGTTTTTTAAAAAGCTAAGATAGGGTAGGATGCCCTCGTAGAAGATTTGCATGATCGGTTCTGCACATGCATGTAATAAAAAGACACTACTTACTCTAAGCAGAACAGGGGGAAGAAACACAGATCAATGAGGACTGGAGGAAAAAAGAAGAGAAAATTTCAACTCTAATTTTTTGGCATGAACTGACTGCATATAACGTGCTCCTTTCCTACGCAAGTGTTATGAACCGGTAGTTTTCTGTAAACAACCAGTTGAAAATGAATCTTAGGGAAAATAAGGTATTTTAAATATACATGGATGTCCAGGAGAATCCATATATACATAAGTGAAAGTCACTGAGCAGTGTACCTGTTTACTCCAGGATATTAATATGATGGATATGGTCTATAAAAATTACATGTAATAACAATGGATCTGCCTGAAGGACAGATATAAGTTAGAGCCCAAAATGAAGGACATTTTTTTCCATAATTTTAACATGCTATTGAACAATGAGTTCCCAAGGATTTGAAAAGCCAGCAGTTAGTAATAAACTCTGAAATGTCTTGCATTTAGTGCAGATAAGATAAATGTAATTTGTAGCTCTTAGGATACAAATAGGACATGTCAGTAATTACTAATTATTAACATGATCTTCAGTTTATATGGCAACACAGAAGTCAAAGAAATATTAATTTCAAACTCTGTGGGCACTCAGGACATTATTTAGTTGTACCCCCCACCCCCAGCCTCATAATGTACACAAAGTTTTAGCTTGTTAGAATCAGGTGGAACTTCTCACTTGCTATGAACTTGATCTTCTGACTGTGAAGCAGTTACTGGGTACCAAAATAATGTTCTTGATCTTGGCTAAGGAGGAGCACATACCAACACAACCGCCATGCTATTTTCTTTGCAGCTGTGGGACTGGGGTAGCAATTCCAACGGCAGGACTGTAAAAGCACTTCTTTCTGCAGGTTAATGAGATTTTTCTGTGTCACTTGATAGGCAAAATGGAGACATGGGCAGGGGCCATGAGGACATTAGCATAGGCAGTGCATGACACTTTCATCCCTACATCTCCTCATTTTCAACCCATGTTGAAACCTTACAGCAGTATTCCTCCAGGAGCTGCCCAGAAGAGATGGCCCTACTGCAGTCAGGGAGGATCTCCCTGCCATTTTCAGCCATGTTTCAGAAAGATAGTAGGAAGATACCTGGTTCTTATTCTGATTTCATAGACAGACATGGAAGAAACAGCCTGAGTGGGCTTTTCTGGGACAAAAGTATTTTTCAGGAAAGAGTGGAAGAGTGCTCGTCTCTTTCCTCTTCAGAGCAGAGGGACAGGACCAAATGCCTTGTTTCCTAAGTGGAAAAGATGATACAAGATTTTGGAATAATGTAAGTCTGTACCTGGGAATCTTGGTATCAAAAGTAAGGCCAAACACATTCACATTGCAGACAAAAAGAACCAACCAAGCCTTGCTTTTGGCTGTGCAAATCAAAAGTCAGAGCAGTCACATTCTGCATGGTTTTTATGTTTTCTTAATATCAGGATCCTTTTGCATAAAGAGCTTTTGCACTGATGACTTGTGACCATTAATATAAGCTGCTTTTAAAAATTGCCAGAGACTCAATGTATAAATGTGTGCAAACAGTAACTTTTCAAGCTACTTTAAACACTTGAAGTTATTGCAGACAATCAACAACCAGTAATTTGAATAATTCTAAAGAAAGTAAAGTAATCTTTCAAAATTTAGATGTTTTTATTATAAATCCTTGAAGGGTTTGGTTCTAGTGCCTTTTAAACAAGTAGAAGTGCTCCCTTTGATGTACATAAGTGCTGAGTCACTCTTTAACTAAGACAGACCATCTCTACAAGAACAAAGGGATTATTTACATATTTTTAAAAGTTCTGAGCAATTTTGATTTAAAATCTTACATAAATCTGGCAATTGGCAGTCCATATTCACAGAGCCACACAATCACCAATTTTCTGAAGCTGGCAAGCACCTCTGGAGATCATTGAGTCCAGCTCCCTGCTCAAAGCAGGGTCACCCAGAGCAATCCACTCAGGACCACTCCCTGCAATCAGGATTTGTATGCATGGCTAAAATATCCTTCTTTCCTCAGTTCTTTCACCTCTCCTTGTGTACGACATGCTTCAGTCCCCTATCGTCTTTGTGGCCCTTTGCTGGACTTGCTCCAGTATGGCCGCGTCCCTCTTGTACTGGGGAGGCCAGAACTGGACTCAGCACTCTGTAGGTGCCTCACCAGGACTGAGCAGACAGAAGGATCACCTCCCTTGACCTGCTGGCAATGATATTCCTAATGCAGCCCAGGATACCGTTGGTCTTCTTTGAAGCAAGGGCACATTGCTGGCTCATGCAAAAAAGGACCCCCAGGTTCTTTCCTGTCAAGCTGTTTTTCAGCCAGTTGGCCCCCAGTGTGTATTGATACCTAGGGTCATTCCTTCCCAGGTTCAGGACTTGGCATTTCCCATTATTGAACTTCAGGAGGTTCCTCCAGCTTGTCCAGGTCCCTCTGGAAGGCAGCACACCCATCCAGCCTATCAGCCACTCCTCGCATTTTTGCGTCATCTGCAAACTTGTTGAGAGTGTAGTCTGTCCTGGCAACCTGGTCACTACCAAAGAGGTTAAACAGTATTGGTCCTAGTACTAGGATAACTAGGATACACCATTGGTGATGGTCCTCCAGCTGGAGACGTTGTGCCTCTGGTCACAACCCTCTGAAGCCTATCTGTTCAATTTCCTTCTTCTTTTCCTGCTTTTCCTTCCTGGAGACAGGAGTGATATTTGCTTTCTCGGGGTCCCTAGGAGCCTCCCAGATCACCATGAGCTTTCAAAGGTCATCAAGAGTTGCCTCAAAATGCACTTGTACATGCATGCTGTCACACCCCATGAACTTGTGTCTGTCCAGTTTGTTCAAATATTCCCTAAACTGATCCTCTTCCAGTGAGGGTAAGTCCTAGTTTTGCCCTCTTCCTTCTTCTCAGGACCTTGAACTCCACCACCTCCTGGATTGCTTGTTCCATGTTCTATTGCCCTTCCCACAGATATTGGGGTGGTTCAGGTCACCCATGAAGACCTGCCAAAATGAGGTTTCTTCCAGTTGTCTGAAGAAGGCATCACTTACTTCTTCCTGATCAGGTGGTCTCTAGTAGTAGTGTGGTCCCACCACAAGGTTGCCCATGCTGGTCTTCTCTCTAACCCCAACCCATCACATCTCAGTGGCTTATGTTGCCTCCCTAGGTGGAGCTTCATGCATCTCCACTGCTCTCTCACTAAGTTGGGATGCACTGCTACACCACCTGTTCTGGACATGAACCATTGTTCAGAATCTGGGACTTGAATCTGCAACTTCTGGCTCTACAGAAAGAATGGCACTGAGTAGTCCAAGCTAGTGGCCAAAGTTGGCCCGTATATAACTTTTGGCTGTTGAGAACTGGCTTGTTTATTTGTTTCCTTGCTTTCACAGGCTTTTCTAATGTTGTTATTACATTTAACAAGTGTGTCTCCTCAGCTTTATGGTCCAAGCCTGGCAAATAGCACTACATTGAAAACAAGTTTTCAGTGTTAAGTAATTAATTACAAGCAACCTTTTTTATTTTTTACTGACTGTTTACATTTACACTTAGTTTGAGTCTGCTTCTCCTCAAAAGTAGAGCAAACTTCAGAGTGCGGTGGAGACACACAGCAGACTGGACATGTCTCATTTAAGAAATCTGGCCAGAGCAGATACTACTGCATATCTAATCCTATTTGTGGGAGTTGTGTATTATTTCAGAGTTTTGTCTGGCTTGGGAAATATTTAAAAGGTAATAACTAAGTTACATATAGCGATAGGGAGAAAAGGCAAGAGGAAAATGTAGTTCTCAGAAACATTAGTGGCACCCTTTTTAATCCGTTGGTAGTTTTTAAGCCAAGGCTTAAGTATAGGAAATTTTATAAAAGGCAAAACATGCTACTTTGATTATCTAAAATGTAGTAAATGGGTTAATTTGTATTTTGAAAGCCTTGTGCAGTACATTCGGTAGTGGCTAACATTTGAATACCAGCCATCTTCGCATATCAGCTTTTGAAACCCCAAGAGCTTTTGCCATTTGTTCCGATTAGGTCTGTCTTCAGGAGATAAGTCTCTCAGGTAATTTGAAGCACAGGCACAAAATGAAGCCCGTTTGATGGTCTGAGACTAGAAAATGTCTCTTACCCAATTAATTAATGCTGTTCTTTTAAAATTCCAGTTCATGTTTCGTTTTATATGCCATTCCCTCAGATGTCTGAGCCCCAGCGCACTTATTTCAGGATTTCTTTCTGTGGTTCTGAAGAGTTGCTTCTTATGTAAGTAGCTACACCTTTTACCAGTAATGGTCCAGATCCCTTTTTGCACCTGTGTGCACAGTGGCACACTCCCACCAGATCATTTCATATGATATCTGCTGCAGGGTTTAAAGCCAAACTGACCTTTTTTACTCCAATATATTACATCCACCAGACTGAGGATTATTTAACACCAGAAGCAAGCAGAGGATAGAGACAAAGGAGGAAGAGCTAAGCTCTCACTCTCTGTAGTGTTGCTGCTCCATCTCCCTTTAATATTACAATTGAAGTTACATGCTCTGAAGATTTCCTTTAACTTTCATACCTTTTTCCCCCCATTGAATCTGTGGCTGCTAGTGCTGAGTGCAAAACCGATTTCCAGCTATAAAGTCACTGCATTATTTAAGCTCTCATCTCTATTATGTAGTTACTTTATTAATACCTTTTTTAAGATCATGACCTTAATTCAATGTTTAAAGGAACAAAGGCAAATGCCTCAGTCAGTGACACATTTCTCATTTTAAGGAGAGATAAACCTCCCGCTCAGCCCAGAATTATGGAAGTTGGAAATGTAGGAAGCATTTCTCAGCATGCATATTCTGCAAAACGTGCTCCAAGGCAGCAAATGCCACTTCTGAGCCTACTGCCTTTGTCAGCCATTTTACACATAAGTATCGTTCTTGTGAGCATGGCAGACATCTTGCAGAGAAATAATATCACTTGTGCGTGGTAACCAGCAGGAGACATTGCTAAACAGTACCCATTCTTTGTTAGCGCTGCTTTAACGAGCAGGAAAAAGATACTGTTTTATTTTTGAGCACTGTGAAGGCACTAGGAAATTATTCTGCTCTTGCAGGTGGATAAGGATATTAAAGATTTTACTTTTATTACAGACATATCATAGCGCTGCGAGGTAGTCGAAGAGATATAAAATTAAAGTACTGCACCAGCTAAAGAAATGCTGATACTTGTCCTTAAGTCAGTAAGGGTTTTTTGTTGAAATGTCTGTGAAAGTAATTCACAAATAGCTCAGACTGGACTTAAACCTTGATTTTCCTACTCCCAGCTCCTCCATTCTCTTCCCTTTTTTCATCCACCCTGCTTTCATCTTACTGGTGATCTAAATGTGCACAGTGAGATGAGATACTGGAATCAGTAAGATAGAAGTGCTTCCCATTAAACTACACATTCTCAAAGGAAAATAAATAGGAAGCAAAGGATTCTGTTAGGGTTTGTTAATGCAAAAATTTTGGCAACTTTCACTAAATAATGTGGTTCTTTATCACCCCTGAACTTGTTTTTTCTTTTCAGCTCCTGTAAAATACAGCGGCAATGCTAAATCCAGTATCAGAAATTAAAACGGTGCACAGGGTGCTCTTTTAAAAGCCTGGTGCCGATGTTGTTCCTTGTATAACTGAAAGAACAGGCAGGAATTAAGAGTAAAAATAGAATTGAAATAGCCAGTGTTGTCAGATAAAATTTGCCAGACTTTTGATCAGAAAAATATTTTCTATGACATTTTTTTAATCAGTAACTGAGATCGGCAGTGCTATTGTTCACTGTAAGAACTGTAGGAATTATTAACCATATCAGCGCTTTACCGCAGCGTTTTTCCTGAGTTTTTCATTCCATTTATAAGACGACGCTTTTTTTGTGTCCATAAGATGACTCTTTGCTTTGCTGTTGTAAATGCATTATGTTTGCCCATCTTGTGTTGCTTCATGTTTGTATAGTGGCTGCCCCCACGTAGCTTCATCCTGACAGCTGTGACACAGGCATGGCACTGCTGCACAAGTCAAGCATTGCTCCCCACTGCAATGCCCAGACCCCCATTACATCATTCCTTCCCAATGTAGTTTTCCTCTTGTGTTGTACCAGAGTCTCTTTACTAAACAAAGGATTCCATGTTAGTTAAATTTCTTTGATTTTGCCCAAGATTTAGTATATGGTATAATCTAAAAAACTTGAAACTTGAGTTTTTGATTGCTGTTGTGCTTGGAAAAAGTAATAGCAGCAGATCACTGCGGAAATCTCAATAGGGTATGTTTGACACAATTTTGTGTTTATTCAGAATAGTTGGAACTCACAACTCTATATCCCTATCAGACTTTATGAATAAAACCCTGATATTCTTGCACTGACATGCTTGCACTTCTCCTTGGCTCATGCTGTCACCTTGGAAAGCCTGTGGAAAGTGCCATCATTTCATTGCCCACATTTCTTTATTATCCTTAGGAAGTGGCACCCATTTGTGCATCTATAATAAGCCCCTTGTGAAGCCTCCCATCCCACTGCTGCCCCACATTTTAAAGGCTCTCCCTGTGACAAGAGCAGAACCCCCTGCTCACTCCTCAGAGGCAGGAGGAAGACACCCATCCAGCGACAGACATAAACTAGCAGATAACTCCCCAAAGTTGCCCTGCAGGAAAGTACGAGGGCTATAAAAAGGACACATGTTGCTGGAAGAAAGAAGCTGCCTGGCCATCTCAGCCCCACAGACTTTGGGAGGGAGACACCCCCTCATCCCAGGAGAAGACGAAAGAGAAGGCAGAGCGGCTATTGCAAAAAAATGTCCATAAAAGTGAGGGAAATTGCTTTTTCAGATTCGTGCTCACCAGAAGGAGACATGCTGCAGAAGGCACTGTAATGTCAGAGGCAAAAGAGCAAATCAGTGGGGAGTGAGCTGAAGATTAAATGAGAATGTGAAAAAAGATTACTGGAAACTTCTGTGGCACAGGGGTTAATTGGAAGGGAGAAAAAAAATCAGGCTGCTTTGTAAACACACTGTCTACAGCATAGATATATAAGAATGAATAGAGAAGAAAAAGTGTTCCTAAAAGGCTAACAGCCAAACAAATGAAAATAACTGATTTTGCTCCTCTTCCCTGCCTGAAGAATTACTTTTTATTGCTCCTCAAGTCATATTTTCCTTAGCTAAATTAAATAAAAGAACTTTTTTTCCAATCCACCAAGAAAATGTTTGACTCAAAGTCAAATATTTTTAGTCGGGAGATAGTTTACTTCCTAAAATCTAGAAAATGTGTTTTAGAACATTCCAAAACAAGCCCATGTTTTTAAAGGAAAATTTAGAACATTTCAGTTTGGAAATATTAAAAAAAAGCAGCTCCCTTTCCCCCTCCCTCTCCTCTTCTCCCTCCCTTCCTCTTTCTCTCCCTCCTCCCCTGCCCATTTGTTTTATTTTATTCTTTCTTCTTTCATTCTTTTTCAGTCTATTTCTTTCTCTCTCTCTTTCCTCTCTTCTTCTCTCTTTCCTACTACTATTTGCTGTATTTTCAAGAATATGCCTGGTCAGCCTCAAAAATGATTTCTTTGAAATATAAATGATATGCCAGAAAAAACATCTGGCTGTAATAGCAGCATTTATTTGAGAGACTATAAACATACATGAAGGAAAAGTATTTGAGGTTGCAGGTTCAAAGAACGTATGTAGTACCCTCCAAGAACTCTTAAAAAGAAATGGATCCAAATTAAAAGCAGGGGGGTGAAAAGTGTTAATTGGCCTGGAAAATGCATAGAGAGGAATAAACCTGTGCATAAAATGTTCAGATCTTGGACTGTGATCAATGACTATTCCTATGCTGAATGTTGGAAAGCTTCTTTATCTATGAGTCTACTGCATGGCAAAGGATGTACACTTAAAATGGATCCTATACTGATCAGCAGAAAGCTTCATCTGTGAATCTGTTCTGGTGTTGGCCTGCTATATACTGGCAAAAGAGTAAAAAGAAGTGGAATTTAGAGAAGAAAAACTGAGTTAATCAGTACTCCTAACAGTTACAATATTGACCATGTGCAAATATTCAAGTTAATAATTTCTGACTGCTCCAGATCAGATAACCCTATGCTTTCAGACAACACCTGCGTCATCCATCCTAAAGTTACACGACACAGCTTCACCAGCGGGCAGCTGTAAAAAGCCATCTAAGCCTTAGAGAGCAAACCAGACTTTCTTCAGTCTCTTGAACTTGTAAATTATGTTGCATCTGTGCTGACGACCATTACACATGTCCATCCAGCCACTGATGCTGAAATACATTAGCAAATGCAGGCTGCAGGCAACCTGCTGTAGCACAAGATCAAACTGGCAGTGGAGAAATTACCTGGAAAAAAGTGTCTCTCACATCAGTCAGAAAAATATCAGGAGTCAATGATAGTTGTTACCAATTGGTAAGTCTATGGCTGTTATTTCTGTGTTTTATCTCTGTTTTTTTTTAGTCATCAATAGCATCAGTTTATGATGCATCATATTATGTGTTCTCTCCTAAGTGCTGCAGCGTCAACCCATGGCAGGGGACTGACCTTATGAAATAACTGTTCTTATGTGTGTACCACCCTCTCTACTTCTCTCTCTTTCATCCTACAGTTTTTGATTATATTAAAAGGTTTAAATCAAGAATTTAGTATTTTTAAACCTCTGATTTCTTTCACTGTGTTAAAAATGCTCACCATCTCCCAACACGGAAAGAGGAACTGGTGGAGACAGCCTGAATTAATTTATGAAGGTTAGCTGCTGCTTGTCACCTGTATTTGCAGAAGAACAGTTTCATTTATGGCCAACCCCAGGGACTTTCCACTGGTGAGGTGGTAAACCATTTGATGAAGCTAAGTATTTGAGGAGGGATGTTAGGTAGAATCAAACCTCTCCTAGCTTCACAACTTATGAAAGCAATTTTTCCCTCTGTAGAGCTTTAAGGAGGCCAATGACAGAGTGGGTGATTTGTCACATGAAATGCTAAAAGTGGAGAAAAAAGGATGGGGCATAGGGAAGGAGGCAGAGTGTGCTTGAAAGCAAGCCAAAACTTCCTTTATAGTCATTAGCAAGTGTCAGAACAAAGCTGACACAATTCTCTCAATATCTTAAACCTAAAGATTTTCACACCACTCAGGGTTTTCTGGAGCTGATTTATGCAACCTGACATGAGCTCCAGTTTTGCACAGACTTTGAGAAACATCTCAGACAAGCAATGAAATGTTGATCCTCTGCAAAAACTCCCATGCTGTTCTCCCCTCTTTCCATTCCATACATTACAACTTTCACTTTATTTGCACTTTTGGTTGGGTTTGATTTCTACAGGCATTTAGGTAAGAACTTTTGTGTGCTCATGTGAATCCATTCATGGCTACAATAGTTTTGGAAACTATCTAAAGGAGCTTGCTTTGGAAACCTCATTATAAGAGTCACACTCATCCAGAGAAATACGTAACTCAAGCCCACTATTCAATGAAGCAGAGATTCTGAATGTACTTTTTTCTCTTTTTAAACAATTACAGAAAAATAATCAAACAATTTTGGGTTACAAATAAATCTACAGAAGACTATAGCCTGAGAGCCTGTGAGTAGAGTAAAAGCAAAATCTAAAATGAAATTTACTCATTTTAAAACACTTCTTCAGTTACACTTATTAGATTACAAGGATTCAAACAATGAGTGATGAATGCTAACCCAAATGCCTTGGCAAAGTTCCCAAATCAATAGTAGAGACAGAAAATGTTTTAGTTTGTTGGTTGAGGTCTCATTGCGGGGAATCAAAATACCTGACTTAAATGCTGTTGTCTTTCCGAAATAATCTAATGGAAATGCACTCCTCTGATTGGAAAATGAAGTAAGAGATCTGAGACTAGCATGAGTTCTCAGGAGACCTTGCATGCTTTAGTATAACTTCTATTTGATACTTAGTTTCCTCATTCTGTTTTACTATTTGTTTAGTCCCTGTAAGAAACCATTTCATGTCTTTGATCATTCTTATCACCTTTCTTTGTAGCTTTTCTGTCATATCTTTTCTGTCTTTCTTACCCACTGTTCAAGATTCAGAGACATCATGGATCAGTACAGTGGGATGAGGATGACTTCCATTTCATTTCCATTTCCATTTCCATTTCCATTTCCATTTCATCCTTCTTTCCTTTGGCTTCTGGGACTCTAAAAGGGCCTTTGATGAGAGTGTCAACTGACTGGTTTTCGGCCTAAACATAGGCAGAATATATGAGCCAGATTTCCTTGTCCACATTGTAGGTGACTTCTTCAGCAAACTGTATTTTTAATATTATCACAGAATCATAGAATGGTTTGTGTTGGAAGTGACCTTAAAGATCATCTAGTTTCAAGCCCCTTGCCATGGGCAGGGACACCTTCCACCAGAGCAGGTTGCTCAAAGCCCCATCCAACCTGGTCTTGAACACTTCCAGGGATGAGGCATCCACAACTTGTCTGAGCAACTGTTCCAGTGCCTCACCAACATCAGAGTGAAGAATTTCTTCCTAATATCTAATATAAATCTGCCCTCTTTCAGTTTAAAGCCATTACCCTTTGTCCTATCACTACATGCCCTTGCAAAAAGCCCCTCTCTAGCTTTCTTGTAGGCCCCCTTTGGGTACTTCTGTAAGGTCTCCCCAGAGCCTTCTCTTCTTTAGGCTGAACAACGCCAACTCTCTCAACCTGTCTTCATAAGAGAGGTGATCCAGCCCTCTGATCATCTTTGTGGCCCTCCTCTGGACTCACTTCAACAGGTCCATGTCCTCCTCATGTTGGGGGCCCCAGAGCTGGACACAGTACTCCAGGTGGGGTCTCACAAGAGCAGAGTAGAGGGGGAGGATCCCCTCCCTTGATCTGCTGGCCATGCTGCTTGTGATGCAGCCCAGGGTATGGTTGGCCTTCTGGGCTGTAAGAGCCCATTGATGGGTCATGTCGAGCGTCTCATCAACCAACACCCCAGGTCTTTCTCCTCAAGGCTGTTCTCAATCCATTCTGTCAATATTATTATATCATATATATATATGTATATAAGTGTATATATATATATACACAGTATCAGTATCATTATAGCTTTCTTACCCATTTGTCCACCAATTACTCTTTAGAATAAATTATATCACTTTCTCCAATGGATATTGATATCCTTACCTCCAGTTCCCATCTCCTCCATCAAACAAATTTTAAAAAAGAAAAAGTCATAGCAGTAGACACCTCCCAGTCCTTTAGTACCAAGGCAGTTTTAAGAAGTTTCTTATGTTCAGGCATTCCACAGATCATTCTCTTTAGGAGTCCAGGGTTTATGCCTAGACCTACAGTTCAGCTGAAACCAATAGGAGATCAATAACAAAGATATCATAAGTGTTTAAGGATGAATTACATAGTCTCCCTTAAATCAGGGGATCCCCACACACACTTTGCCTAGACCTATGAATTTTAGTAAGAATAGTGTTTTAAAGATATTTCCAAATGTTTCCAAAAATATCTTTTTTTTTTCCTGCAGTCTTTATCAGCTTGTTGAATTTCTCCTAATGCAAGACGAAAGAGGTTCCGCCAGGAAATATGAGCTGACAAGTTCTTTGCTACTAGTAAATTCTAATTGACATGGAATAAGTTATGCCACATGAAAAACATGCTTATACTTGTGGCAAGTTAATTACTTAGCTTCAGAATCCTGAAAAGTCACCTTTGTACCTGTGTAAACTGATTGTTAATACTGCTCCAATTTTCTACAGCTAGATCATCTTTGAACTCAAAGTGCTTTTCTCGAAGGGAGGCAGAAATTAAATTTCACTGTCTGGATGTCCAGCATACAGAGTTTGGATCATAAAAAGTCTTTCTGAAGCATCTTTTAAATTACTAATTAAATTGCCTCTCTTCTGAGTAAATGATTTCTGCGATCTTTAAAATGTCTCTGTTAAAGCTTGCTGTCAGGATGGTCTTGCTCCGCTAAGAGTTACACGTTGGCAGACTTTAATGAGAATAGCTGCTTGAAGCTAATGACCCAGTCCAAGAAGGAGTCGGCACGGGAGCTGGTTACTCTGCTACAGTGACCTGCCTGCTTCGTGCAGCATAGCATCTTTCCCAGCCAGACAAAAATGTCTGCCAGTAGGTCGTTTGTTGCTGCAACGTTTCACTGACAACAGCGCAATGGGTCTTAGAGCTCAAACCTGAAGCTCGCTGTGGAGTATAACATCTTTTATCACTCTTTAATAGTAGCAAAATTTGAAGATATCATATTGCTTCTGACTTCTTTCTGTTTTCTGTGGCTTTCTGGCAGCCAGTTAATTTAGAAGAGTAAAAGTACTGTATTCCGAGTCTATGCTATAGTCGTACCCTAAAATTCACCAGTGAGCGATATCTGAGTGTTCTCAGCTGTTTGTCCTTCTGGGAGCTCTGCACAGGCCATTGCTCCCAAACAAGGGGTGAGCTGGAAGGGAGTGCTCATGGCTCAGGAGGGGGTGAAGGTTCACCACTTTTCCCCAGCAATTTACACAGGAGGAGTCTCATGGAGTTTTCTCAGAAGTACCAGTCTGATCTTCATTTGGTAGAAACCTCTAGGAAAGACAAGGTGTAACCAATCCCCCATCATCACCTTGGGTTATATCCCATCCCCAGCAGAAGTTTCCAATTACTTCTGTTTGTGCCCTTTTCTATGTTTGTGTCTCCATCTGTATGGTATTTTCTGAAATTACTGGCAAGATCTGTTTGGATAGCCTTGTCTTTAATTCCATTTCAACTTTAAAGAGCAAGTCCTGGCAGAGACAGATTAACTGAACATTTAATTCTGTTTCAACATTTTTTTATCATCAGTTGAAATTTGACTCTGTTGCATTTACTATAACCATCCTTGTGATGCAGCAAGTCATCCCTGAGCAGGCTTATGCATTTTTCAGGTCTTTATATGATCCTGCAGTATAAAAAAAAAGCTTTGAATATTTCTGCTACTTGACACAGGCAAATGATTCTTATTACTCCCTTTACTCCCTACATAGATAAAGAAGAAAGAAAAATGTTTCTTGTGGGATAGCAGTCATAAAATGTTTGACAGATCCTGAAACCACTGATTCAAAAATGTTAATGTACATGAGTAGCACTGAAATGAGGAAAGAAATTAATGTTTTAGGTTCAGACTGAGTGTTATTTAATCTCTTTCTGTATCTTTGAGGTAGGGATCGAGATTCTTTGTATGTTCAAATTATGCACACACTTTGAAGAATAAATAAATATTGAAACTGACTCTTTTTAGCTTGTCTTTTCAGAATGATTTTGAATTTCCAAACCTCATAAGTTTGCTTATTGTAAAATCATATAATCCTTTTCTATAATCCTGTGATTTCATTTTTTTCTCTATGGATCTACTAAAGACATTTGAGATTAATGACAAGAACCAAGAGTTCACTAGACAGGAGGAACATTGAAATTTCTACAGAAAGTTCTACAGAATTGTATAAAATGCATAAAGCGAGCAGTAGGAAAAAAGGTATTTTATTGTGAGGCTTTCAGTTACCACACTCATAAATTTTAAATGGAAACATAAATAGGTTAAAAATTAATATGGAATGACATACAAAATTAAATCAGCATTTTTCTCTTGAATTTTGGTCTTCAAAAAAATATTCTCTTACTAGACAACAAAATAACTTCAGATTTACCTGGTCAATATGATATATTTCCCAACTCGGCTTCTCAGAAACTTCTGGATAGGAAGACTTCTCAATAATCTCTGGTTGAAGAGGGTTTTGTACTCTAGTCACTGTCCAAAGTCAGTCTTCCAGGCAAAATAGTATAGTCCTAGTGTCTGAGTGAGTGAATGAATTGTACCCACGATAAAAAGATAATACTGTGCAATGACACTCACATCATTGTTTAAATTCCTGAGAAGTTTGGTTTATATGGGAATATACATTACATTATTAGTTACAATAGCTGTGCTTAACTTCATTTTATTGATATCCTGCTGCCGCCAAGTACCATTAATACTTCCTACCACAATGTAAGACCATTCAGTTTGTGCCTAAACCAGTAGTTTTAATGATGCTTAACAGTCATCAGAATAGTCCTTAAAATCTTAGATTTTTATAAAATTAAAAATCTTAGATTTTTTTTTATTCAAGCTTGTCTTTGGGAGCAAAGAGTTAAATCCCAAACAAGAATGTTTTTTACCTTTTTGTCCTTACTGATCTTATTCACAATAAAATAATTAGGGCCTAGCAAACAGAAGTGGAAATAGAACTTTATAAACTCAGAGGTTACAAAACAAGTTGAGAGTGAAAATGTGGTCAGCATTTCGGCAAACCGTGGAGTATGTTGTATCTGTAATCAAATGAAAAATATCAAGTAAGCATGATGAACTGTTTATATAAAAAACAGTTTAAAAGTAGAACAAGTGGTATTAAAGGAAATTAAAGCTGCTTAAATAAAATAAATTATGCCAAGATTTTCAAGATTTGTGTTTACTTTAATGTAAAATGTGCCCCCAAGTCCATAGACTGTCTTGATACCTACAGCGGGATCTCATATTTTAAAAGGTCTTATATTGGATAACAAAGGATTTAAAGTGATCAGATTGTGAAGAAGTTTTCATTTTGTCTGTAGTCTTTTCATCCTAAAATTGCTATATTTTCTTGCAGTTTTATTGCATGTTCTGTCCAAGGGAACTTTAAAATAAAGTATTTATCCAACAGTAAGGCATGCTGATGCACCACTGAGGACAGATGTTGCTGTGGTTATATACATCATGTTAAAGTAGAAAATTTACTACGCCCTGCAAATACTCATAATATCCTTTCAAAGAAGTCTTGAGAAGAAAAGGCACAAATAAATATGATAATATAGTTATCATATAGTAAAATAGTGAAAAAGGAAAGCTTATCTGTGACTAGACTTAGGAAACAACATAATTCATGCAACTGGAGGTTGTCCATCAAAGAAAAAGAGGTGTTTTTTCCCTTGGCTATGACACTATAGCCAGTTTCATATGCAACAATTTAGCTATTGCCTATTGCATACCTATGGGACAATAAAGACAAGAGGATGCTGGTGATCAGAGAGATGGAAGATTGTTAAACTGTGGTTAGCTAAAACCAGTTTTAGATTCTGAAATGTAATGTGTCAGGGCATGGGAAGAAAGCCTATTCCCTTCAATTACTCTTAGCAAGAAGGGTTATCTCTCATTTTTTACACCAAATGTTTCATGCTTCTTTTCAAATTTTACTGCTTCTCAATGTATTTTACACAGCAAGACTGCTTCCACTCACAAAAACTGGAACATTGAAACTTCTGCCTTGGTGATGGTTTTGCAAAGAGTGCAAAGTTAAAAAAAAAAGAAAGAAGGAAGGAAAGGAAGGAAAGAAAGAAATGAAGGAAGAAAAAAGGAAGGAAGGAACAAGAAAACTGAAGAGAGTTTTCTATATAAAACCATCCCTAAATACAATAGTTTCTGGGGAAACATTCTGATCAGACTGCTTATGTCCTCATAACTCAGTACATTACCCCATGGAGGAAGCTGGTCCAGTAATTTTCCTTTGCGCCATTGTATCGTCTTCTTCCTCTGAAGTCTGTAATAGCTGTTTTGTAGATCCTGCAGCACTGTGCCTGAAAAACACATTTTCTTTCTCTGCTGCAATTTAATCTCAATAATATTGTTTGCAGCCTCAGTGAATGTACACTTTATCTTCTTCTTGAACAGATGATTTTGAGAGCTCCAAATATGTATTTTCATCTGCTGGACTGTTTGAATAAAGTTTTACAAGGGCAGCTTGACTTTCAGGATAGTACAAGTCAATGAGTTTCCATCTTCATTTATTTGATCCCTGCCATTCCATGTCTCTTCATTATACTCGGGTCAGCGATTTTATCCCCTGTTTTAGAACTGAAATTCCCTGTAATCAGAGGATGCTGAACAAATTCTTCTCTAGTGTAACTCTACTGTAGTCAAAGTACTTACACGAGGGATGAATTTGGCTCAGAATATTTGGCATAATGTCAATGAGTTACTATAGCTGCTCTAGATCTCCTCATTTTCATCATCCTTGGCTGCTCTACTTGGTACTTAAACTTGAGTAGTGGTCAGATTTATTGGGGTTCTTTAGAGAGGGATTAAAATAAACTTGACACAGCCCAAATTATGTCCTAATACATGGTGCTCCTTACTCAGATCTCTCTTATATCTTCACACACAGCCAACACCAAGTGGGAGGTAGGAGCTGAAGATGTACAACATCCAATACAACTAAAGGAAACAAGAAGGATAATTGTATGTGTTAAAACTTGAGGCAAAATTCAAGGCATAGTGTGAGCTTTTTTTGGAACACATTATGAATTGCAGAGTTAGTTTCTGTTAAAAAATGCCAAAAGTGCTGCCATTTTCATCCTTGCATGATGAAATTCCACTTCACTACAGACTGTTCCATATAGCAAAATGATAAGGATTTTGTATTCCCTGTTCCTCTGCTGACATCACTAAAAACTCAAAAAAGATTTGGTGGTGTTCCATTACTTTTGTCTGCCCTATGCAAAAGATATCATTGATATATCTTTCCGTCAGCAAAGAAACTCCCACAAGGGGTAATTATGTCAGTGATAGCATTAAAATTGCAGTGTGGCAATATCTGCAGAAGAGTTAGAAGGGACACCAAATCATTATTTTAGTGCCATATATACCTCATATGCAGGTACTGATATAGTGCTTTCCTTGGTCACCTGTGAGGGCCTTGCAGGATATTTTTCCATTGTAATATCAGGAGATATTTATTCCTTGATGGGAGAAAAATACAGGCATATTTTTTTTCCTTTTCCTATCACAACCTCTGAAGCTTGGGAATAGGTCATATCAGGGGACAAATTATCTAAACGCCATTAAAAATCTCAGACCTATCTGGCCTGTACACAACCAAGTTTTTTAGAAAAATCCCTAGGTATTTAAGTCAGGAAGGAATCCTTCTCCAGGTTAGAGCAGCCACCTTCTCTGCATGGTTTGAGAATTTCACCTAGCGTGTCCCTCCTATTAGAGGAAAGTCAGATTTTTGTTAGTGATTCTAATACCTGTGTATCTGTCTCTTATTTGAGAAGCACATTGTAACTGCAGCTCTTGTTCTGTCATGTGGGTTTTTTTTCCCAAGTTTATGAATTTATTATAGGATATCTTTGATATTGCTCCAGTGTCTGGATATGTTGTAGTAGGCTCCAAGACAGAGGGCCCTGCTAAGCCATTATGTATTTGAGTTTTTTCATTCCATCAGTACTTATTGTTTGCTCTTTCTTCGTATGTGGCATACTGGGTCCATAGTGCCTGATGGCTCTGAAACAATACCATACAGGTTATGTGTACGATCTGAGAAGATTTAATCTAGCAATTTCCAGTCAGCATGTGTAAATTCTCGCTAAGTATTGAGCTGAAGCATATTTAACCATGACACCTTACAGAGCCAATCAAATACAGAATAACTGACTGGCTGATTTGATGAAAAGTGTCCAAATTCATCAAGCCATTTCTATAATTGGCTTGCATCTGGTTAAGTATCACTAAAAATAATTTGCTGAACAAACTGTAAAATAAAAACAAAACAATAGAGTGAGACAAATCATATTGAACATTCCCAGAGTGATGGGTTTGAGGTTTGTACTGAATGCCTTGGTAGGCCATCACAAGCCAGCTGAAGGACTAAACTTTACCTTTGGACCCTGAAAATAGGCTTGAGAGTGAAATGGAGCTGGTTTGGGTTGATTACTTCCAGGACAAGTCAACAAGGAATGGGATGAGGAGAGCAGGGACTAGCTAGGACTGTCTGCCATAGACATTTGGCAGAAGATCTGAGATGGCACCCAGAGGTCATATTTCCTGCTGCTGACCAGCAGTAAGTGGCCATGGTTCCTCCTGGGGACCACCGTACTGGAGAGTTATCTCCAAGGTGGAAAGCCCTCCAGAAAATGACAATATCATTCTGTGGGGAAAAAACATAAATTTCACTGTAGAAAGGTCAGTGTGTGAGAGTCTGAATTCTGTCCCATATTCACACACAGGAAGAGCAGTGACCTTGCTGGGCAAATAATGTCTTGATAGAAAAATCAGCCATTTCACAGAAAAGAAGACAAAAGAACAGATGTGGTTTGGTGTACAGAAAGCACATTCTTGCTGAAGATCTATCCCTAAGAATTAGGTCAGCTTTGTAGTTTACCTTTTTTATGTAGTGAAACACAGGAACATCATTATTTTAGCTGAATTATTAATGTACTTTATATTCATGCAAAGAAGCTCCATTGTATTTTAATGTAAGTTTCATTTAGTTAATAAACTCCCTTTCATGGTTATTTTCCTTTCATAGATGTTTGTGGGAGTCACCAAATTCTCCCTTGAAGTCAACCACTCACACAAAAGAAATAATTTATTATTTGGGTTTATGTATGTATGTATGTTGGTGGTTGTACATAGGCTTTTCTCTGTGGAAATGATATACACAAACACCCTGTAAGTAGCAAACAATGGTCATTTTGAGACTTAAAATAGAATTATGGGGAAAAGGTTTAGTTTTGTAACTCAAGGACCTCTAAAATAGCAAATAATTATCCACCTTGTCTACAACAGTAAAGATGGATAATATAGCAATGTGATTTAAAAATTGATCTTAGCTCCACTCAGCTGAGCATAAAGGAAAATATATGACCCGCTGAGGAGACATAGTGAGCCTGCAGCATAAAGTATATCACTGCCAAAAGTTAGAAAAGGCTTTAGAAGATCTTGCTACTAAGAATGGAGTTTTCTGCCTGATGTAAATTTCCAGTTAAACTTTTATTTGACCTTGAAAAACTGTAATTGTAATCAATGATCACCTCATACCAGCAGCGCAGGTGCAATAACCTGCAAAATTTATTCTATGTATGTACTGCGTCCAGCTCTGGAGCCCTCAGCACAAGAAGGACATGGAACTATTGGAGCGGGTCCAGAGGAGGGCTACAAAAATGATCCAAGGGCTGGAGCCCCTCTCCTATGAGGACAGGCTGAGAGAGTTGGGCTTGTTCAGCCTGGAGAAGAGAAGGCTGCGGGGAGACCTGATTGCGGCCTTTCAGTACCTAAAGGGGGCCCATAAGGCAAGATGGGGAAAATCTTTTTAGTAGGGCCAGCTGCGTCAGGACAAGGGGTAATGGTTTTAAACTAAACCAGGGTAGGTTTAGACTAGATATAAGGAAGAAATTCTTTACAATGAGGGTGGTAAAACAGTGGAACAGGTTGCCCAGAGAGGTAGTAGAGGCCCCATCTCTGGCAACATTCAAGGACAGGTTGGACGGGGTTCTGAGCAACCTGATCTAGCTGGCGGTGTCCCTGCTCACCGCAGGGGGGTTGGACTAGATGACCCCTAGGGGTCCCTTCCAACCCATAACATTCTATGATTCTATGATTCTATGTTCAGAGAAGCACCTGCAAAATGAAGTAACTGTCCCTGATTCAGCTGGAGAAGCTGGAGACCTTTCTTTGACAGTATCATAGGTTTCCATCAGGTTATTTTAGACTATTACAGCTTCAGGCTACTGGCTCCATCAGAACTAGTCCACTATCTATTTGTATCTTCTTTAAGCAAAATATAAAGGACTGGATTTACAGAAGAGATTAGCAGTTTGCAATTCCCAGCCAAGCAACTAAAATAGGGGATGGATTTTCTGAACTTACCTCTCATTGATAGAGCTAAGGATTTCAAAATGCTGCTTAACTGCTGCCTCAAAATTTGGCCAAAAAGAACTAATGTGTGCTTGAAACTGGAAATTTAAATGTGCAGATGTGTTCTTATGCAGATAAAAATGGGAAAGAATTAAGCAAAACCTCAGCAAAAGAAATTAAAGCTAAGGTGCTTTACATGTCATTTGCCACCAGCTCTGAGAGCATATACAGTCAGTTTCTGCATGCTGGCTGATGCATGGTTATTTGTTAAAATATGATACCTTGGCAATGTGTCTCAAATGCTACTATTCAGTTCCTCCACAGCTGTTAAGAGGCTGGTGGGCACTTCTAAAAAGGTAATAGCAGAGCACCTCTTTGCTGAGTACATTGCCAGCTGGCATCAGTTCCAATAGCAACAACAACAAAGTGTGTTGGGTACGTACCTGGCAGGCACACAGAAGATACTCAACAGATCTTTACCTCACATCAGGCAGCAAAATTTCATCTTCATTCACTGCAGCTATGTTTGATCTCTATCAGGTAATGAACATGAAGCAGTTTTTACATCTCTTACACTGCCTAATGTTGCTCCCATTATAAATATTAATAATGCAATAAAATGTAGTGGAAATAAATAATAAAAGGTTAAAAAAATAGAAATTTGGTATCATATACTTTCCTGCCCATGTACACTGCCTGTCCCGCAGTCTGGCACTAATTATACGAAAGAGAAAAATTCTGAATGGTACTTTTAGTAATCAGAGGATAAATCTGGGGAAAAAAATTTTGTTCAGAATTTTGGTGGAATTTGTCCAAGCCAGTGTGATCCCAACTTTTTTAATTATGTGTTTTACATTGTTTTAAAAAAAGGTAAGAGACCATCTTTTTTTCCCTCAAGGAAGTTGTGACATTTGGTCCTAAAATATCCCACTTCTTATGACTTTGAAGGGAGAATTCTTGCAATCTCTAGCTAGCAAAGATTACCTATGAAAAGATAGATGCCATGTAAAGCTAACATGGTAGAAGATTTGTGCTGTCCCTGGCACTTCCAAGAAAATCACTACTATACAATTTCTTTTTCTTTCTCCATAGTTCTTTGCTGGAGTTGAAATGGAGAAAATCTTTCTTCATCTACACCCTCACTACCACAAGTAAGAAATCTGTCCATATTTAATCAGCTGAACAGCCATGGATCAGACCAGGGCTCATACCATGCAGCAGAACATCTACAGAAGAAGCCTGCTTAATTTCCAAAGGTCAAACACTGTTCCTGTTTAACCTTTATTAATTATGAACTATTAGCTATCAACTGTGAACTAACATTGACAGTAGTTTATGTGAGTTATGATTTTTCTGTAATTCTGTTGTGGTTCCACAAGTGTAATGGGAAGCTGACTTTGGCACCATCTCATCACTTTGGGCTGTTAAAACAAATTTATTAATTTAATCACTGCTACTTTGCAGCTTAATCTGCCAGGCTAAGGGCTGTGGGCTTTTCTCTGAAATGGAATAGCAAGAACCAGATTAAAGGTGGTTGAAAATGATGGTCTCTCTTTCTCCCTTGAGATCTGCTCTTTGACTTCAGACTCCCGATAACAGTATTGCTGTCCTTGGTATTGAAGACCTGCTCACTTTTTTTTTTTTTTTTCTTTTTGGTATGTACATATCCCATGAGACTATCCTGCTAGTCATTCTGTGAATGCTTGCCATTAAAATTTTTCAGTGTTTATTGATGGGGGTTGTCTGGATACAACTTAACCATTTTTCAACAGAAGAGAAAAATTCCCTTTCTCCTGCCCCCCTTCATCACTAAAGAGTTTCTACTCCACATTGAAGTGGAAATGGTGAGTCTTTGCTTCACTTCAAATAGTTAAATAAATCAAAAAACAGTAATTCTGGTTATGCTCTCATTAATGCTACTTTTAAACTGAACAAATCTTCTGAACTCAGTGGAATTAAACTGATTTTGGACAGGAGTGAGAGGAAATTCCACTCTTTCCAGAATTTTTTTACATAGGTCAGAGTGACTTACAGCTGTCTGAAAACTGATTAAGAAAAATGGCTAACTTGAAAAGTGTGCTCTTAAAAGACTTTTAGAGGCACTTACGGAAAGCTCTACGTAATTTAGTGGGGATGGCACCAGAGCAGTTATGCAGAAATTACTTTTTGCACCTGTAAAACTAAATAGCCTGCATAATCTCTTCTATATGATTTTAACACATCCTGTTATTAGCACAGCAATCTTTTATCTTTTTCAGGTATGTTGATTGGCTAAAAATATGGAAGATCTATTACATTGCCTTTCTGTTAACTTTTCTAGGGTTTATATTTAGGAAGCACAGAGAACATGCCCATTCAAAAGCCTGGAAATTAATTTCTCTTAGTTTTGCTCACTATTTACTTTTCCTGTTTGATTAATTCTCTTTGGGAACAGTTCAAAGCCCTTCTTTTGACAGTGCTGTCAAAGCAGCCTGGAGAAAAACACTTGGTAGAGCTTGTAAGGGCTGTTGTCCACGTGGGTAGCTGTGCTGCTGCTGGACTACACATTCAAGAGGCCGAGTGTATCGTGTTGGGATAGTGAGACTAACCTGCCAATGCAATGGGGGCACAGGGAAATTTCCACTGCTTTGAGATTTCTGGCTAATGAATTATGAAAGACATACATAGCTTGGCTTAACCTTAGTGTTTGTACCGAACCATGGGTGAGGATTCCGTCTGGAAGGCACAGCTGTGGTATCCTCACCTTGGCCAGTGCATTGTGGCATCCTTGCTTCATGCAACTGAATGTGAATTTTGCTGTGAATGGTTTCAAGCTGAAGTTTTCTCTCATGCTAAGAAGCTAATTCAAATCCCAATGATTGTACCCATACAAGAAACCTCATTGTAATAGTAAAAATGGGGTGAGAAAAGATTCCATCACATGACTATGTTGTTTCTGCTCTCATTCCCTTCATTATGTATTTGCTATATTATTTCATCTTTGTTAGTTTCCTGTTTTTGCAATCTACCTATCACAAGCTTACTGTTGTATCCACAGGTGTGCTTCCCGCTCCTCTTCAGCAGCTGAACACAGCAGAGCTTCACCGTTTTTACCAGTGAAGCATCCAAACCCATGTGCTGGTTTTGGCTGGGTAGAGTTAATTTTCTCCACAGTAGCTAGTATGGGGCTATGTTTTGGATTTGTGCTGAAAACAGTGTTGGCAGTACGGTGATGTTTTAGGTATTGCTGAGCAATGCTTGCACAGAGCCAAGGCCTTTTCTGGAAGCAGGGGGGGATGTGCAGAGTGATGGCGTTTGTCTTCTCAAGTCACCGTTACACGTGATGGAGCCCTGCTTTCCTGGGGATGGCTGAGCACCTGCCTGCCCATGGGAAGTGGTGAATGAATTCCTTGCTTTGCTTTGCTTGAGTGCGCACAGCTTTTGCTTTCCCTATTCAACTGTCTTTATCTCAACCCACGAGTTTTCTCACTTTTACTCTTCCGATTCCCCCGTCCCACTGTGGGGGGAGTGAGTGAGCGGCTGCATGGGGCTGAGTTGCTGTCTGGGGTTAAAGCACAACACCCTGCTTTTTCAACTGCTAATTCATTGAGTTCTGTGAAAGCCACTTCAGTGATTACCATTTCAGGAAAGGAAAATGGGAGGGTTTTTCATGTACCTGACTGAACTGTTCAGATGGAGAGGAAATACGGAAATGATCTACACACCCATACAGTGCATCGTCCATATGTGTACTCATGACATGAGGAAGGCAGTGTGAATGCTGTCTCATCCTCTGAGCACACAGCTGCCGCATTCAGAAGCATTTCACAGGTGGCTGAGGCTTTTTTCTGGTTTTAGTTCTTACTGAGGGTGTCAAACCGCTTCTGATTTAGGTTTTCTTTTTTTTTTTTTCTTTTAACAGGAACTAGAACCTGAAATGACCTGAAATCATCCTTTGAAATGCTGCAAGTATGGCAGCTGTGCATTGGAGCTGGGAGGGAGGAAGGAGGAACTGGAGATTACAGAAGGAATATTCTTGTGTTACAGAAAATCTGCAATATTGAATGTATTTTCTTGTTAGAAAGGCTCCCAAAACTTTTAAAACATTATTTTTCCTCTGCAGGCTCAAGGACCCATAAAGAGGAAAAAAAACCCCACACGACCAGACCTCTTACGCTTAAACTAGAATATAAGAACAGCTGTCCTGAGTTAGAGCAATGCTATGCTAAGGCCTGACCCTGTCTCTTGCAGGAGCCAGCAGAGCATGTCTAGGGAAGAGTGTAAGAGGAGGGTAAGCAGGATGGGCTCCTGTTGCATGGGCCCTGCCTCCACTGAGCTGAGTCTTAATGACTTCTTGATGCTGAGATGGTGTACACCTATTTAAGACTTCTTCCCAATAAACTAGAACAACTGGTTTCAAATGCAAATAAACTGTTAGCATCCACAGCATACTAGAGCAAAGAGTTTCACAGCTTTGTTATATATTCTAGAAAACATTTCCTTTCCTTGCACAGGAGAGACATGGACCTGTTGGAGCAGGTCCAGAGGAGGGCCACAAAAATGATCAGAGGGATGGAATATCTCTCCTATGAAGACAGACTGAGAGAGTTGGGGTTGTTCAGCCTGGAGAAGAGAAGGCTGAGGAAGGGACACCTTATTGCAGCCTTTCAGTGCTTAAAGGGGACATACAAGAAAGATGGAGACGAACTTTTTGGCAGGGCCTGTTGCGACAGGACAAGGGATAATGGTTTTAAACTAAAAGAGTATAGATTTAGACTAGATATAAGGAAGAAACTTTTTACAATGCGGGTGGTGAAACACTCAAACAGGTTGCCCAGAGAGGTCATACACACCCTGTCCCCGGAAACATTCAAGATCATGTTGGATGGGGCTCTGAGCAACCTGGTCTAGTTGAAGAACTCCCTGCTCATTGCAGGTGGGGTTGGACTAGATGACTTTTAAAGGTCCCTTCCAACCCAAACTATTCTATGAGTCTATGACAGTCAGCTAGTTGCTGGTATTATTGCTTTAGTTGCACCTCATGAAGTTCACATAAGCCTACTTCTCGAGCTTGTCTGAGTCCCTCTGGATGGTGTCCCATCCCTCAGGTGTGTCAACCACACCACTCAGCTTGGTGTCATCTGCAAATTTGTTTAGGGTGCACTCGATCCCACTGTCAATGTCATTGCTTAAGATATTAAATTCTACCAGTCCCAATATGGGCCGCTGAGGGACACCACTTGTCATGGATCTCCATCCCAACACTGAACTGTTGACCAGTACCCTCTGGATTAGATTATCCAACCAATTCCTTATCCACTGAACAGTCCATCCATCAAATCCATATCTTTCCAATTTGAGAGAAGGATGTTGTGGTGGACCATGTCAAAGGGCTTACAGAAATCCAGATAGATGACATCTGTGGCTCTTCCCTTGTCCACTGTTGTCACACCATCATAGAAGGCCACTAGACTGGTTAGGCAGGACTTGTCCTTGGTGAAGCCATGCTGGCTGTCTCAGATCACCTCCCTGGCCTCCATGTGCCTTAGCATAGCTTCTAGGAGGATCTGTTCCATGATCATCCCAGGCACAGAGGGGAGGCTGACAGGTCAGTAGTTCCCAGGGTCCTCCTTTCTACCCTTTTTAAAGGTGGGCACAATGTTTCCCTTCTTCCAGTCCCCAGGGACTTAACCTCACTGCCATGGCTTTTCAGGTATCATAGAGAGTGGCTTGGTGACTACAACAGCCAGTTCTCTCAGAACTCTGTGATGTGTGTCGTCAGGTCCCATAGGCTTGTGCATGTTCAGGTTCCTCAGGTGGTCATGAACCTGATCTTCTCTTACAGTGGAAGGGACTTTACTCCCCCAGTCCCTGCCTTGAGATCCATCCATTCGAGAGGTGTGGGAAGAGAGGTTGCCAGTGAAGACCGAGGCAAAAAAGTTGTTGAGTACCTCAGTCTTCTCCTCATCTGTTCTTACCAGTTTGCCAGTCATATTCATCAGGTCGGTATGCTTTCTTTGACCTTCCTTTTCTGGTTGACATACCTGTGGAAGCCCTTCTTATTATTCTTTGCATCTGCATTGGGTCAGGCTGAGATAAAATTAGTCTTCCCCATAGCAGCCCTCATGGTGTTGTGCTTTCTGTTGGTAGCTAGAAAGGTTTGGATAACACACCAGTGTTTTGGCTACTGCTGAGCAGTGCTAGCACAGCTTCAAGGCTGTCAGTCCAACATCCCCCTCCCCCCCCTCACCAGTAGTCTGGGGGTTGGCAAGGTCTTGGGAGGGGACATAGCCAAGACAGCTGACCCAAACTGATCAATGGGATATTCTATATCATATGATGTGCTCAGAAATAAATGATAAGAGAAAGGAGGAGGAAGGGGGGCCATTCATTATTTATGATATTTGTCTTCTGGAGCAACCGCTATGCGTACTGAAGCCCTGCTTCCCAGGAAGTGGCTGGATGTTGCTGCTAATGGGAAGTAGAGAATAAAATCTTTTTGTTTTGCTTTCGTGCACGGCCTTTGCTTTTGCTTACATTAAACTACCTTTATCTTGACCCATGAGGTTGTTTTTTTTTCTTTTCCATCTTGTTTTCTCCCTGCCTGTCCTTCTGAAGAGGGGAGTGATACAGTGGCTTGGTGTCACCTGGTGTCCAGCCAAGGTCAACCCACCACAGTGTCCCTTGCCAAGTTCAGCTCCAGCCACACCTTGGTCTTCCTGACCCCACCCCTACACAACTGGGCAATGTCCCTACACTCTTCCCAGGACATGAATTTATTTAGCTGCAACTATAGTGGCTTAATAAGAATCCTGTTTTTCCTCTTTATTGTATGGGAGTGAATGCCTAATTAAGTCTAATTAAGCTTTACATATAATCATAGAATCATTTGTTTGGAAAACACCTTTAAAATTATCAAGTCCAACCATACCTGTCCACCACTAAACCATGTCCCTAAGCACCCACCACATCTACCCGTCTTTTAAATACCTCCAGGGGTGGGGACTCGACCACCTCCCTGGGCAGCCCATTCCAGAGCCTGACAACCCTTTCAGTGAAGAAATTTTTCCTAATGTCTAACTAAAGCTGCCCTGGCACAGCTTCAGACCATTTCCCTTTGTCCTATCACCCATTACCAGGGAGAAGAGACCAGCCCCCCCCTTCCTACCCCGTCCTATCAGGCAATTGTAGAGAGCGATAAGGTCTCCTCTTCTCCAGGCTGAACAACCCCAGTTCCCTCAGCCACTCCTCATAAGACTTGTGCTCCAGAGCCCTCTATGTATCTATGCAAAAAGCCGAGCCTAAATGGAGACAAAAAAGGTTTTTTCATGGGATTTCTTCTACATGTTTCTTCAATGAAAATATTTTTGAAAGATAGGAGAAAGGTAGAAGATGGGAAAATATATATACATTTCTAAAATTCTTGGAATTCTAAGTTTCTAAAATTCTTTCTTGGAAAAGACCTTTAAGATCATCGAGTCCAACTGTACCTGTCCACTACTAAACCAGGTCCCTAAGCACCTCATTTACCCATCTTTTAAATACCTCCAGGGATAGGGATTCAATCACATCCCTGGGAAGCCCGTTCCAGTGCCTGACAACCCTTTCAGTTAAGAAATTTTTCCTAATATCCAATCTAAGCCTCCCCTGGAGGAACCTGAGATCATTTCCTCTCATCCTATCACTTGTTACTTGGGAGAAGAGACCAACACCCACCTTGCTACACCCTCCTTTCAGAGAGTTGTACAGAGCGATAAGGTCTCCCCTCAGCTTCCTCTTCTTTAGGCTAAATAACCTCAGCTACTCCTCCTAAGACTTGTGCTCCAGAACCCTCACCAGCTTTGTTGCTCTCCTCTGGACAAGTTGCAGCAACATAACATCTTTCCTGCAGTGAGGGGCCCAAAACTGAACACAGCATTCGAGGTGTGGCCTCACCAGTACCCAGTACAGGGGCATGATAACTTCCCTACTCATGCTGGCCACACTATTCCTGATACAAGCCAGGATGCCATTGGCCTCCTTGGCCACCTGGGCACACTGCTGGCTCATATTCAGCCAGCTGTTGACCAGTACCCCCAGATTCCTCTCTGCCAAGCAGCTTTCCATCCACTCTTCCCCAAGCCTGTAGTGTTGCATGGGATTGTTGTGACTCAAGTGCAGGACCAAAGACTTACCCTTGTTTGAACCTCATACAATTGGCCTCAGCCCATTGACCCAGCCTGTCCAGGTCCTTCCTACCCTCAAGCTGCTCAGCACTCCTGCCCAACTTAGTATTGTCTGCAGACTTGCTGAGGGTCCACTCAATCCCCATGTCCAGGTTGTTGATAAAGATGTTAAACAGAACTGGCCCCAACATTGACCCCTGGGGAACACCACTTGTGACCAGCCACAAACTGGATTTCACTCCCTTCACCACAACTCTTTGGGCACTGCCATCCAGCCAGTTTTTTACCCAGCAAAGAGTATGCCTGTCCAGGCCATGGGCAGCAAGTTTCTCTAGCAGAACGCTGTGGGAAACTGTGTCAAAGGCTTTACTAAAGTCCAGGCACACCACATCCACAGCCTTTCCCTTGTCCACTAAGCCGGTCACCTTGTCATAGAAAGAGATCAGGTTGGTCAAGCAGGATCTGCCTTTCATAACCCCATGTTGACTGGACCTGATCTTCTGGTTGTCATGGATATGCTGTGTGATGATCTGCTCCATGACCTTCCCCAGCACCGAGGTCAGACTGACAGGCCTGTAGTTTCCCAGATCCTCCCTTCAGGCCTTCCTGTAGATGGGTGTCACATTTGCCAACCTCCACTCAAGGGAAACTTCCCCAGTCATCCAGGACTGCTGATAAAAGATGGAAAGGGGCTTGGTGAGCACTTCTGCCAGCTTCCTCAGTACCCTTGGGTGGACCCTGTCCAGCCCCATGGATTTGTGTATGTCTAATTGGCAGAGTAGGTCCCTAACCATTTCCTCTTGGATCATGGGAGCTTTGTTCTGCTCCCTGTCCCTGCCTTCTGGCTGAGGGGGCTGGGTACCCAGAGGACAGCTGACCTTACTATTAAAGACTGAGGTAAAGAAGGCATTAAGTACCTCAGCCTTATTCTCATCCTTTGTCACTATGGTTCCTCCTCCATCCAGTAGTGGATGGAGATTATCCCTGGCTTTCCTTTTGTTGTTAATATATTAATAGAAACATTTTTTCCTATTCGTTCACAGAATCGGCCACTTTGAGTTCTAGCTGGTTCTAGTTAGTCAGTTCTAGTTTCTTTACATGTTATTTTATACATGCCACAGGGATCCTTCCCAGGCTAAAAGTCAATGTGATTTTCCAGGGCATGAGCTTATTTTTCAGGTATGCAGCAGTATCTATCACTCTATCAATTCTCATCTGCGCAACACCAGTGACTACTGCTATCATTCATTTTGACCACTAAACCATCTGGCAATTCCTGTCCAAAATAATTGACTTCTATATCAACCAGTAATGCACAAAGACCATAAAATTAAACACCAGAGGACCATTACATGCATCATCCACTAAAGTCATGTTAAATTTTCCTTCCAAATTCCACCACAAGTTGGTATAAAATACCCTTTTACAGCATGTGGTGTCCAAGAGGCCTAGACATTTCCTTCTAAATTTCAACTTGCTCTTTTTCTTTACTTCTAATTTGAAAAAAATTACTTTAGTGAAAAGTGTCTTTTTTCAAAGCAGGGATTTTTATTTGTTTGAAACTTACATAAAGTGAAAAAAAAATCACTGAAGATGTGTTTGAGAGGTTTTATTAATTTCTTTTTAAGGTGACGTTGTTAAGGCTTTCATTTCCTTTTATGCCTATGGCTTATGAAGACACAGTGGCAAGAAGGCTTAAGAGAAACCAGTCTTTATCAACTTCTTTTTATGACATATTTTATGCAGCACATTACTTAAACCATATAAAATAAACCATAGTGCTTCACAATTGACTACACTTGTGGTCTTCCAGAAGACCTATTTTGCTTTTTTTGCTGGAGCAGTAGGCAGTAGGAGGTGCACTGTTGGAAAGGTAAAAACTAGAGTTCCTTTGATGTCTAGCTTCATAGTGAGAGGTTGCTAGGAAATTATCATAACTGCTGCCTGAGATAGGCTTGTTACTTGTGTCTGCCCTCTGTAAAACACTGTCCTGGTTTCGGCTGGGATAGAGTTAATTTTCTTCATAGAAGCTAGCATAGTGCTGTGCTTTGGATTTAGTACTACAAGAACGTTGATAACACACTGATGTTTTTAGTTGTTGCCAAGTAGTGCTGAGACTACTCAAGGACTTTTTGAGCTTCTCCTGCTCGACCAGGTGCATAACAAGCTGGGAGGGAGCACAACCTGGACAGCTGACCCAAACTGACCACAGAGCTATTCCATACCATAGAACGGCATGCTTGGGGGGAGTTAGTCGGTCGCGGGGAGGGTGATCGCTGCTCGGGAATTGCTTGCGGCTCGGGGACTGATCGCTGCTCGGGATGGGCTGGGCATCGGTCAGTGGGTGGTGAGCAATTGCATTGTGCATCATTCATTTTGTATATTCTGTATATTCTGTTATCATTCTCATTATTACTATTATTATTATTTTTTCTTATTGAACTGTCTTTATCTCAGCCCTTGGCTCTAACCTTTTATTTTCTTCCAAATTCTCTCCCCCATCCCACTGAGGGAGGGGGGAGGAGTGAGCGAGCGGCTGCGTGGTGCTTAGTTGCCAGCCGGGTTAAACCACGACAAACACCTACTAGAATTGCAATGGGCCAATATTTTCATCTTCAAAACTTAAAGCCAGAAAGAAGGGGATTTTAGAAACAATCAGTATTTTACTTGGTTTGGAGAAATGATCAGGAATGTGAAAAGTGGTAGGATACCATACAAAGCTTCATCTCAAGAAATGGGTCCAACAGCTTTGTCTTTTCTCATGAAATTTCAGAGTTCTGAGAAAAAAAAATCCACAAACTTTTGTCCAGCTATCATCAGCTGGAAGAGTCTTCACTGACAAGCAAGAAAGAGACGGATTGGAAAATGACCAGGGCCCATCCCAACCAAGCTGACCCTGTAGGCTAACACGGGAAATCACTGAACATAAAAGGTTTGATAAAAGATACAAAGCACCTAAAAAGCTTCAGACGCAGACAGTGCTAAAGTCATTTTTGTTGCTCACATTCAAAGATGGCTGGCCAAGACACACTTGCATCTGGTGCTGGAACAAACCTTCCTCATCATTAGCATTTCCCTCCTTAATTTCACTTGTGCACAGCAGAGTGAGTTCAGCTGCAGTGTGTTTGCCCATGCGCCATGTTTGTGACGTGCAAGTGGTTATACCTCTTGCCAGAATGGGGCTGCACAGTCCTGCTCACTGAAATCTGTCTCCTAAACAGCGGTGTTGATGGGGGGAAAGGCTGGGCTGCGTGAGCCTCACACTCAGTATTTCATGCCTGGTCAGCTGCATTCCAGTCTACCAAAAAACACTTTATGCAGAACTAACTTTATTGTGAGAAAAGCATTTCAGGGGCTGTTACCATACCTGTGATATTTGAAATATGAATTCAAAATTCACAGCTTATCAATAAAAACACATTGACTTTCATAGAGGTTGTCTGGCAAATTCAAGTACAGCAGTACAAACGTTTACTTACATCATGTTCACAGCTGATAAACTGCAGTTGCTAAGTTTGTTAATTAGATCTTAGTTAAGCTTTGTCGTTCCTGCTTTTGTGCAAACCTTTAACATTTGAGGATGCAATTTGCATGCATCAGTCAACACAAGCACTGAAGGAAGCGCTTGTTTAGGTAATAAGATAAGGAGGTGCTCTCTCCACTTTTGGGTTTTAACTGCCACAGAGGTACCGGTTCCCAGGATTCATAGCTGCTGCCTATTCAGGCAGCTCTGTGGTTTGTGCTGCATATTAATTTCTGTCCAACACGGGAATTCAATTTGTACTGTACATTTCATTTCTTCACAGATTTAGATTTATTTCATGTTCTCTGCTTTTAATTAACTCTCTGGCACAGCTGCTGGACAGGATATAAAAACTCATTGCTCTCCCTGCATTACGAGTACACCACCAATCATTTACCACTTAGATGGTGGTGCAGGAGCTATCAGTTTCCATGGCAACCAGGGCCGTGGTGATTGATTCCTTGCCAGTATGGCATCACCACAGGGAGCGAGGCTTGTGATTTTTGTATGCTTGCAACATCCATCTAATTAAAATGGGATTAGAGAATCATCCCTGTATATGTTCAACAACTGCACTGCAATCCATTTATGTAAATGTCAACTCTATTCAGCACAGTAGTTGGAGTGTTTATGAAGAAACAGTTGCTTTGCTCCCAGTATCTTGCAATAGGTTGGGGCGGGGGGGTGGGGGGGGAATAAAAAGAGAAAAATGCATACAGCTTTATTTTGGCTACTAAAAAAAAAAAACTTAAAAAAAATATCCTTTCACTGATGCTCAAGTACTATGCAAATCGTATCCTGTTTCTGAATCTGAATCATGACTATAGGGAGCAAAGATGGCAGAGCTGTTACAGCTCTGCTGATGTGCTGATAGCTAACCCAGGAAAATGTGCTGAGCCTGTCCTGGAAATTCATTAATTAATTTAGTGTGTATGAATTATTTATTTGTCAAAAGCCTTTAATTCGTATGATTGATTTTAGTTCAGTGGCATCTCCTGAGAGCAAAGTAATCCTTGTGTTCTCATAATTTTTCTTTCATAGAGCATTCCTCAAGTCTTATAACGGTTACTTGGAAATTTGTGAAGTCTTTAAAGATCAGGCAAGATGACAGATCTGTAGTATGCAAGGAGACTCCAGATGAAAAGAGAATCTCACGGATTTTTTTGAGGGCTAAAAGTGAAGCCACGTTCTTTAGAGTATCGCTACATGTAAATGCGAAGGGAAAAAAGAGAAAGGAAAGGACAGAGGATGACTGATGTGTTAGGATTTTTTCTTTATATGTATCAACGTTTCTTCTGCATACCACTGACAAAATAGTCTGCTAACATGAAAAATGACAGTTTGCAGTACCTAATGGTCTCATGTCTGTATGCATTTTATTTTGCAATCTACTTCTGTATTATAAAACTTAGAACCATTGTATAAATTATAGATAAAATTAATAGCCCATGGGATTTTATCTAAAAGCCCATTGATACTAGTCACATGGGTAATTTTTTTTAAGATGCTATTTCCTCTCACAATAGAAAAAGACTGGCTGTATAGCAGGCAACAATATACAGATGGTAGAAATGCCATGTAGCACACAGGAATGTTGTGTTTTATCATGCTTCCATAATAAAATCCTCCCTTGTGAACAAATCCAGCCCTGGTCTGGGAGGCCAGAAATCACAGTGTCAGAGAACAGAGATGAATGATTTTGGTACAAAGGAATCATTCTGGTGGGGCAGCAACCTGAGAAACTTGTTGGAAGTACAGAACCAGAATGAGAACTTGGTGGGTGTTTCTGAATGAAATCTCCCTGAAGTTTCTAACAAATCCACCCTGACAAATTACCTGAGGGGACGTTCATAATGCAAGGGCTCCATCCTGCCCTTCTTCTAGCTTTGGGTCTCTCTGGGAGAAGACAGGTTCTCTGGTTGAACATCAGTCCCCAGGACTGACACAGGTTTCACACATAACTCCTTTCACATCCAGCTGTACCTGAACTTAAGGAATAACTCCTTAGCCCAACCCAAGCCTGCAGAGGGAAGCAGGGATTCATCACTTCACCTCACAAAATGCGGATCAGGCTCAGGATAAAAACTCAGCCAGACACAGGTTGTATGTTGCCACCTCTTCCATGCCGCTTTGACAAGTAAATCACTGCCACCATGGCTGTGATGCTATTGCAAGCCCTTCCACAGAAACTGTACAGGTATGGGACTGAAGATGGGTTGTATGTCATACAAGCTATGATAGTAAGTACCACAACCACTTTGGTTCAAAATTGCTTGATCCACCTTATTGTCCATCCAGAAGAAAAACCCTGAAACAGCAACAACCAACCAAACCAACAAAACCAGAAAAAGGCAAAGCTATTACCAACAAAAATACTCTAGACATTTTCCTGCCAAACCAAAAGCCCTGCCTTCCTCCTTTGGGTACGCCCAGGAGGCATGCGATGATCTTGCCTTTTGATGCATTTTACCCTATAGAGAACAATCCTTCCTTCAGGACTGAATGCCTCCTGGGTGGGAATCAGTCTTCAAGAGATTTCTGGCACTTGAACTTGGTTTTCTGATAGAGAGGGGTAGCGTTTCTCTCAGATCCTTAAAGACAGCACTCCCTGTACATTAAAACGGCCCAAATACACCTGCCTGGACTTTATTCTCCTTCTATGTCTCACAAGTTGTTCCACTTGAACAGGAAAATATTTTGGAACTTTATTATCCAAATATTCAAGAAGCTAGAAAGTAATGTCTCAAACTGCAACATCTAAAATTTAATATATAGCTTAATAAATCCTACGTTTCTTAGGAAATTATGATCAGTTACCCCCAGAATAGCATATTTTAAATCTACAGATGGAGGCTGAAGGGCACTAAGGAGAAAATTTTAAAATTTCTTCTCCGCAAAACAGAAGGAACATTTTCCTAAACAAATACATAGAAAATTCAGTGTTCTCTTCAAATGTTACTACACCAAATTTGCTGACTTGATTCAACTACTGAAGTGCAAAAGCAGATTCCCAACCCTGCCTCAAATACTTTTCACAACATAACCACCTTTATGCTTTCAGCACCACCAGCTCTAGAATATCCTGAAATTAAAGAATCATAGAGTCATTTAGGTTGGGAAAGACCTTTAAGATCATCCAACCGTTAACCTAACCCTGCCATCCCACCACTAAACCATGTTCCTAAGCACATCGTCTGCCCGTCTTTTCAATACCTCCAGGGATGGGGACTCAAGCATTTCCTTGGGCAGCCCATTCCAGAGCCTGACAACCCTTTCTGTGAAGAAATTTTTCCTAATATCCAATCTAAACCTCCCCTGGCACAATTTAAGGCCATTTCCTCTTGTCTTATGCTGTGTTAAATGTGGTCAGCATCTGGTTCTTCTGTGTAATGCTTCTGCAGACAATGCAGCTTTTCACCAGCAAACAAGATTGAATTTTTGTGCAACTTCATGTGCTGCACAGCAATGAGCACTAGAAAAGGTCCCCCAAGCATTCTGAATAAGGTTTCAGAAGTTTAACAGTATGCTGCCTGGCTTTTAGGTGGACAAATAAAGCATTAAAATAGGAAACTGAGATCTTTACATGTAATTTTAAAAAGACATAGATTTTTCCATTCATTTTACTCCACATTGACCCAATGCTGCATTAGGATTAGCTGCCTTGCCTCTCTCCCTTGGCTCAGTATCAGAGGCACTCCAGGTACAATTCTTACCAGTAATAATTAAAGCTGATGCTGAATCAGTCCCATATTTGCAAGTAGCACACTCTTGCTGTTATCCTCTGCGGAAACAGAACTAACTCAAGGTTATGTATCAGTATGTAAAAGATTGCCATGAGGCTGAGTAGAACAATGTTGCTGAAGAAAAGAATCTTGGTAAATAACTGTTCAAATTATTTGCTGAAAAATTTTGAAGATTTTAAACCAACAAAAATCGTAGAAGAAACAAGGTTCAGATTGTAAAACAGCCATGTAAAATAATGGCAAGAAAGCTCAGTATTTTAAAGCAAAATATTGCAATGAAAATAAAATTATGCAGAGAATGGAGACTGGTTCTTCTTGTGTGTAGCCGAAATCCTTCATTTTCCAACAGACAAAATTGTCCATTGCAGTTTTGTCCCCCCACTTCCTTTCCCAGCCAAGCAGTCCTGCTGTCTTTTATCCCTTATATTTAGCTGAATATGCTGACCAGAGAAAGATGCCAATCAGACACCTGCATCCTCTGTCTGCAGAACAGCCTGCGAGGACAACACACCAACAAACTTCTTTGAGGGCTACAAAGATGATGAAAGGACTGGAACATCTCTCGTAGGAGGAAAGGTTGAGGGAGCTGGGCTTGTTTAGCCTGAAGAAGAGAAGACCGAGAGAGGACCTCATCAACACATACAAATATCTTAAGGGTGGATGTCATGAGGATGGAGCCAGACTCTTCTCAGTGGTGCCCAGCAACAAGACAAGGGGCGATGGGCACAAACTGAAGCATAAGAGGTTTCAGTTAAATGTGAGGAAGAACTTCTTTACTTTGAGGGTGACAGAGCACTGGAACAGGCTGCCCAGGGGGTTCTGGAGTCTCCTTTGGATATATTAAAAACCCGCCTGGACTATGTCCTGTGCAACCTGCTTTAACAGGGGGGTTGATATCTGGAGATCCCTTCCAACTCCTGTCTTTCTGTGATTCTGTGATTCTTTAGCTCCTTGCTGCAGCTCAGAGGTGCTCCAGAGGAAAGACTGGAAACAGTGTTTAGTATTTCTTCTTAAACCAGTCCTTGGTGTTCCTGATGATCTTGGAATGCTCCTTACCACCTATTAACATCAAATACAAGTAGCATTTCTATTTTTATTTTTGAGTGTGGGTAACTGCCCACTCTGAACACAGCTGAGACAACACAAGCCATTTAATTTAAGCCAGGAGAGAGCACATAGATGCTCTATTTAGGCCTATTTTTAAACAAAGCATCCTGTGCTGGCAGCACCCTGACGTCTCTGCAGATGGTGTTTTAAGTCTTTCACACAGATCGAATCCAAATGCTCTTTACCTTTTTATTTTTTGAACAAACTTTTACTTACAATGCCGATGGAGGATTGTTTGCAGTATATCTTTTAGTACCCTGTTGTGTATCTCTAGGAGTGATCTGAGTGTAGGTTGACTAACCATCATTGTTAATTAATAGCAGGAGAGATCTTGCTAGTGAAGTGAAACTGCTGATCTCAGCTTATTCCCTGGTGTGGAAAATTATTGAATATTGAAAGCAAGTGAGTTTTTTCTAGAGGTTAGTTTTTGTAGGTTCATGGCTGAAATATTAATGCAAAACCTAATGCTCATATTGCAGAATTTTGCAGTTAATATAAAGGCCCAGCCAGGGGCACACCTGAAATAGGGTTTGAAATGTGTGTTTGTGCCTCAAGTATGGTTTTCTATTTCTATTTCAGCCATGGAGCTGTTAGTGATCATAACTAACACTGGGCTGGAAGGGAATATAGAGAGCTGAAAGAGGCTAAGAAGAGAAAATTAGTGACTAATAACTGATCACAGGTCTTGCCTCGAAGAACCTCATCTGCCATGTGGTCCCATGTTCTCCATATCTGATGTCTGACAAGGGGTAGAGCATGATTTTACCTCAAGCTGTGACATTAAAGTCTTTTGGCTCACTTGCAAAGCACAATAAATTTTACATTTGATATTATTTTCTGCTACTAGAGCCTGCCAGACCAGCCTGGCAGAAGTACGGCTTCATCAGCCCTGCTACTTGTCCTCTTTGCACAGGACTTTTGATCACAGCCAGTGTTTGTGACATTTTCAGGGCTGGATGGAAGTCACCTGGGGCAGGCAAGCCCCCAGTTTTTTTGAGAACACAGAACAGAGCTACAAATGTAGCATCATCCACCACTGTGCACATTTCAGGTGCCTCGGGCTAGCTGTTTCCAGTAAGCATAGGGGAAAGTCCTAGCCAGGAGTTCTCAGTTGGTAGGGTGAACAGCAGTGGGGCTCTCCTCTTTACTGTCCCCCCTCACTGCTCATTGCTCCCAGCCCCAGCTCTGTGGGCATGTATACAATCTGATATGAGATCTTAGCAGTAACGATGTTTTTAAGAGACTTCACATGCCTGAAATGGAACAAAAGGTATTGCTCATTTTTCTACAGCTTTAAGAAAAATTTTAAAATCTAGGTGAAGTATCAGAAAGTGAAGAATTGAGCTTGCAGAATCTGCAGAGCAAAACGAAGGTTCATAAAGTGTCACCAGCGGTGGTTCCTCTATGTGCTAAGGTAGGACTGATTGGGTTTTGGTCATTTTGGCACAGCTTTCACTAAATTCTTCTACTAGCCCTCTAGGTGATGAAAGCCATTGGTGTCATTTGCTAACTGAACTACCAAGGTAGTTCTTCTCATAAGATGAAGCCTCTGCCCTGCTTGCTGCTGTCTTATACATTACCAAGCAGAGATGGTTCCTTCCACCTTGCCACGGCTTCTTGCATGCTCACGGTGACCATGGCTGCCTCACAGAAGCCTCACACATCCTCTTCTCTGCAGATGCTCTATTCCCTGTGGGTCTGCTGTGCCACTTCCATGGGATAGAGGAATTAGTATGTAGATTGACTCTTCCTGGGGATGGGATAGCTTACAGCAGGCGTTGTTGGGAGGCTCTGTGATGGCTCCCTTTGTAGGACCTAGCCTATGGGACTCCTTACACAATCACAGCTGAGGCTTTTTCCTCTTGTAAAGCTGCAGAAGGGGGCAAGGTTTTGGCTTTTAAATTTCATTCATGGTTTTCTGTTTTAATTCACTAATATTACTAGGGCCCTTTTTCTGGGTTCCTCCCTTATGTCATGGAAAAAAATTATCTGCTTCATCCTTTCTTTGTCTGTCTATTACAGTGATCCCAATGAATTTTTTCAGTGCAGAAAATAAATGACCTTCACTCACTGAAGCTTCAGAGGCTTCTGAATAAAGACAATACACTTGGCCCCTTTCTTTCATATTTGTCTCTCTTAACATTCATTTTCTAGAACAAATTTCTAGAATAAAATATGTCCCCCTGTATAGACCAACCCAGCCAGGCATTTAAAGTTAAAATGAAAACTGTATAAAAAGTAAGCATGTGATGACTTTCCTACCTTTTGCCCTTATGTGGGTGATAGAAATAATTACCTCTAGACATATCATTGCACTGTGCAGTCGGCACACAGGAGATTGCCAGGTGTTGGATGCGATAGGAAATGTGCAGCCTGATTATATATGCTAGAATCCAAGTGCTGCAAAATATCTCTTTTAAATGAGATGAGGAGCAAGAATTTAAAGATACCACTTAATTTTTCAACTGCAGTCAAGCAACACCAGTGTTTCAAGATGAATTTGTTAATCACATGGGACTAGGGATTCTATGTGGTAATAAAAGACTATAAAAACATTTCCTAGCAGACAGCAATAACTGCTCCAGTCTGTTTAAGTAATTTTTTTTTCCTTTGCTAGTTTAATTTCCCCCGGCCTGCTGCCTGCTAAGTTGAAAGTGAATGCAGAGCTGGTAGAAGGCACTGGATTCATGACTTTGGAAATGAAATCCATTCGGTTGCAAAGGCTGTATGAAATTTATCCTTAACACAGCAAAGCCACACAAGATCTCAGCACCGCTGAAGATCTCTGCACTGCTGCCTTCAGAGGAGGTCTGAGTGGTGTACGAGCCTCTCTCAGCCCAGCTCCTCATCCATGGCTGAGGCGGTGGTGGCAGGGCAAGCCCCACGTGCTGTGCCATCAATGCCTCCCGGCACTTGCTTGGGCGGGCAGGAACTCCGTGCTACAACTCACTTGGTTTCACCTCCCCATGTGGACTGCTGGCAGGGACGCTGAGAATTGCTAGCTGGAAAGGCAGCTGTGAGGGTAGGAGCACCTCATTTTCGGAGCCCATCATCTCATTGACAGGAGCCCTCAAGCAGCTCTCAGGTGATTATTCAGACGCATCCTCCATTTGAGCAATGTGATCCCTCCTGTAGCTCTACACCATGCTCAATGTGTTAGTGAGTGACCGACCATGCAAGCTAGTCGATAGCACACTGCTCAAAGAAATCATCTGAGAGCAGAAAGTCTAAACCAAACTATGTAAATTCACTGCATCTCATTTCTCTCGATGCAGAGACAGGCTAAGCAAATTCACCCTCAAGGATGCCTTGATTTTTTAGAAACACAATGACTAAAAACTAGTGAATACTGCTCAGGCATGAAAGAACACATTTTCTTGAAATTCTCCATAGCTATTTAGCTAGATTCATATTTACATCCTTTTTTATGCATTTATTCCTAGTATGTATACAAACAGATGCTGAATTCTTCTTCCCTGATGTGAGTGTTTGAGAACAAGGGAAGTTTCTCAAAACAGTGTTTTTGTACATTTGCAAGTGTATCACTGAGCAAACAGATTGCATCCTTCATTACTGTCTCTTAAAAAAAAAGAAAAGCTAGACATAATCAGAAAGTGTCAAAGAAACCACATAAAAATACAGCTTTTCACAGTATATGTTTTTTATTTCTCAGATAATCAGTCATCACAGAAAGGCTTTTCAGGGCTCCTCACCAGCTAATTTACCCTTTCTGCTCATTTAAAACTGGCTCTGGTATTGCTGTGCAATAGCAACACTGAATTTCCCTCTGCTCTTCTGAGACTAATAAACCTTGTAGCAACTAACTTCAGTAATAAACTTCTGTTCACATTGATGTTAGATACTTGGCACTCCTTTCCCTTCGCCTGCACCTTTTTTTCCTTCCATGCTCTGCAAGACAAGAGCCCTTCCACTCTTTTATTTCAAAATCTGCTATTGTTTCTGTTTTTGTTTTAAAACTGATGTTATAAAAGGCAAGGCTTAGTTGAGTCAAGATACTGAGAAAACTCTATATGCGAGCTTTTCTTTTTTTATTTTCAAATGGGCTTCTGATGATTTCTGGGTATCACCAAGTACAGAACTTATTATAGAGGTCTAAATAAGTGCAGGCAGATATACATACATTCATACAATCATTTGGCTTTGGAGAACCTGAATGGAAAACAGCACATATTGTTGAGGTGAAGAACTGTGGAAGCACTAATGTAGAAAATTTGTTCATTGGGCTGTAAGCAGGGAAGCTTTCTATTTCCATAAGATGCGGCTTGTTCCATGAAGTCACAAGATGGTAAATTAAGATTCACCGAAAAAAATTGTATTTGCTGATCCAGGATCTTTACTATGTGTTCAATGAGGAAATTAATCTGCCTTTGGTGTATGACATGTAGGAATGGAACACTCAGCTCCCCCCATATTTTTAGAGGCAGGGCTCCTGTTTTCTCCTGTCTTCTTGTCAGTGGTCAGTGCTGTGGGAATTACAACATCTGAAGCTATTAGACTTGTGGTTGTTTATCAGCACAACACCAGCAGAAGGAGGTTAAATCGAAGTGTTTGGATCCTCTGAGACTGGTGTAAACTGCACACTGAAATAACAGCAGGTATGTATCAGAAGTCCAAGATCAAGGAAAACAAAAGAAATTTCTATCTCACTACATTTCATGCTTTGGTTTCCTGCTGAAGCTGGGGCTGGATTCTTTCTCATTCATTCAGAGAATTTATCCCCCTTGCTTAGGTGGCCCTGTTTATTTACTTTTCATAAGCTACCAGGCTCTCATCTGAGAAGAGAGGAGTTACTTCCCTGACGCAAAATGGTGCTCAGTTTCCAGAGCTACCAAAAGAAGACACTCCATTAATTACCTTTAAGCCTTATTATAGAATTAAACAAGTGTTAGAATTTGGATGCTGGTTTTGGTCAGTTCATTTAGTGGTCTTACTGAAGCTTTGTAATTTTTTTCTCTGAACTCTGTAGCCCCTGATGAGGGTTGATCCAAATGCTCAAGGAGACACAGGGACTACCCATAGCAGGAGAGAATGACAGGGACCTGTATAATACAAAGCTGAACTACTCTGGGTGCTAATCAAAATGCTGTATATTGTGCAGTGCAAGCCTAAGGCAAACTTCTCCCTCCCCTTAAAAAGCATAGCTAATTTACTAGCAGTCTTACTAAACATCAGGGAAGAAATCAATTGATTACATCTGAGCACTGTGAGAGGATTCTTAATAAACAAGGACAGAAAAATTAAGTTAAAAGAAAGATAAATGTTGATTCCAGTTAAAATCATTGGCAAAACATGAAACTTATTTTCTCTCCGAAACCTCACCTCATTTTGCATAACTCTTTTCTCATACAACCAGAAACAATCAGCTTCAGCCACTAACAAAGTTCATATCTGCACTTGGCTATGACCAAGACCTTCCAAAGATGTTTACTAGAGAAATCACTATACTTCATTCACAAATTCTGAATGGTTAACTTTTGTGTTGATTTTAATGCTCATATGATGAAGTTTACTTCTTGGAATTTGAACAGGTACTACTCTTCTCATCTCCTTTGGCTAGGGGATTATTTGCCTAGGATAATTACTTAGTAATTATCTGTGTGATAGATATTTTAAGATGACTCTGAAGAAAAAGTGTAATAAATGCCCAGCTAGGACAAAGGGAATTCAACAATATGCCAGCATAGTTATCTGTTATGGTCTAAAAAAGTTGATTAAATAACAGAAATGTCAAGGATTAATTCTGGCCCAAGAGGGTTATTTTTTTAGCACACAAGGCTAGTGGCACTCCGCATAGTCTGTGTGAATAATAAATGCAAAAAGTGTTCAGTACTACAGTGGGAGCTGGTAAGCAGCATTTCCCATGCTTTCCAGGGTAATGGGTAACGAAGAGACTGTTGGGTGGATGTGAAATTCATATTCTGGAGCAAAACCCTTACAATAGGCTGTGGTTTCTATGGAAAAACATACCAAAGCTTATTTTTTTATGAAAAAAAACCAAAGTGTGATGGTATGTCTGCATATCATTCATTGACCAGAAGGGCTGAGAGAAGCCAGTCAGGTACTTAGAAATGTTTATAAATATTAGTTTACGGAAAGCATTAAGGCCCCAGTCTTGCAAACTACTCCCAAGCACTTATACATGTACAGGAATTCTTGAAAGGTCAAGATCCACATGTGTGGGACAGTTTGCTTTATGTCACCTTGTTCCCATTTCTACCTCTTCTACATTCAAACATTTCTATGTCTAGTTTGTGAAATATCTTCAAGGGGGCTTATTAAAACATCTGATGTTACAGAATATTCATAGAAGAAAAATTTTGACTCATATACACAGAGTGACACTGATTCTAAAGATTATGCCTTTTTAGTCAGAGAACAAAACCAGTACCAACAAAATCCAGTAAGTATGTCTCCCATTCTGGTGGAAGGTTGTTTGAGGCTGAATTATGGGCCATGAGTTACACAGTACATGAGCTGAATCTTTTCAAATAACTAACAAGAATGAGAAAGAAAGTAAGTATAAATAAATCAAGAACTGCAGCATATTTTAGAACAAGGACAAATATGCATAACTACTAGTGTCACACAGTATTCAGAATCTAGAATATAAAATATACAACGCAGTATAGGAGACCCTTCCATCAACTCCCATGTGACATTGACCCTCTGCCCGTGAACGCAGATAATGTTGTTTGCTCACCTCAGGGATGTGAAAACACTTATGGTCAAGATAGCTATCCTCTAAAACCCGTAGTCATGGAGGTTGACCATATATCAGAGAGAGCTAGATGGTCAGGAAAAAGCTTCAGTTTTAAAAATATTATAGCTTTTTGGCCTTTTTTTTATGTCAGGTAATTAAAAAAGTGGGCAGAATCAGGCCATCTATGAATTTGGATGAGAATGCTTTGTGTATAAGAAAGCACAGCAGTATATGAGTAGTTCCACTGAAGTCGAGCAAGTGTTAAGTAAGACCCAGATGTTGGGTTTTACCTGTGAGTGGTCCAGGAAGCCTTTTTGCCCTGTCCTTTCCACAAAGCATGAGTGCAGTTCAGGGGACGAGGCATCAGAATTACCAGCATAACTTCTTCTAAGCTGCAGCGTCAAGTGATTTCAGAGCAGAGTCCACAGCAGGTGGGAATACAGCAATAACGGAGGAGAGGAGTAACGATTTTCTGTGGGTTTTACTGCATCATTTGCACAGCATATAAGCAAAGGTGATCTTGAACCTCTCTTCCATTTCCCCTCTGCTGCTCTTTTTTATTCTCTACAGTCAACAAAATACAATTATGCACTAAAGACTAGGTGAGGATGTGAGCAAAGTTTAAAGCTGGGGAGAATATCCCATGTTATTATTTTATTATTCAAAATTTTGCATAGGCGAATCCCCATGCTTTCAGTGATTTGTACAAAACAGCAGTGGGTTTTCTCTGCATAAGGGTCTGATTGAAAACAATTCTGGAAGCTAAGATACCATCTCAGAAAAAGTCACTGATACTGACCTGAGGTTCCCAGAAGTAATTTCCTTGCATGCTCTCTCTAACGATGCCATTTTAGACGTAGCATATCAGAGCAAATGAATCATGTTACACTGTGTGTCACACTTTTATTTACCTTTCTGAAGTCGACCTGCACAGCCCAGATACCTGCTGTCATCTGTCATAGGGTTACTATCTCCCAGTGCAGAGTCTACTAGCAGAAGAGTGGGTGACAACTGGACTTTGGGTGGACAACGCAGAGTAGGAAAGCATCTTAAGTTGCTGCTTTTTATGATTTGAGTTGGAAATCTATGTCTTTCTCACAATTTAAATGAGCAAGGAGCTCACAACCCTTTCTAAAAGATGAGGTGCTTTTAAACTGATGAAATATATGGTGTCTAATATTCCTTTCATTGGTAACTTATATTCCTGCACAATCTTTTCTGTGTGTTAACTAATGGTTGTTGTATTATCACAGTAAGTAATTTATACATTTAAGGCACTTTACATTCTGTTTACCACTTTTGTGCTTCAGTTCTCTTACTGAAATTAGGACGTACCTTTCTGTTCTTTTTCAGTGTTAAATTTCACTTGCTGTATTAACAGAATGCTGTTGTGTTTGGATTTCAGTTTCCAACAGTGTGGGTGGAGGGGACTGTTTAAATGTCAACTTAAATTAAACCATTTCCAATGGAAAGTGAGCAATTACATTTAGACTTTTCTATTATCACTGGTTTTGTTTGTTTGTTTGCTTGCTTTTAATCTTTCTTCCACATTTCAGTAAAACTCAAATATTAAAACTACCTGACAAAACCAAAACATTTTGGGGCAATATGTAATTTCTCTTCCAAAAAATATCCCATTTTCCTCTCTTCACCTCCCCCCACACACACTTTTTCCCCTCTTTCTAATCTTATCACAGCTATTCATTTTTAAATCAGATACTGGGATCTATAGATAGAGGCAGTAGCTGCTTTGCTTGCTAGTAAACTTGTATATCTGTTGCAGTACATAAGACGAATTTTGTAACACACAATCCACTCACGTACAATGAAGCACTGAAAGCAAGGAGCCTGGCAATGTGTAATTACATTTCCTCATTCCTTCAGAAGAAACATTCTTGAGAATATGCTCTTAGGATTTTGATGGATCAGTTGTTTTAAGGGGACCTATTGGTTTTTTATGGTTTGAATGATCAATGAACAGGGCACAGAGGTTAACAACTTCTTCAGCGCAGGTTACTTTCTCTTAGCTGCTTCTCTTAGCTGCTTTGCTGAGTGGAGGGAAGTCAGGGTGGGGAAGGTATTGATACTGGGGGGAGGCACTGTAAATGGGAGAGTGTGCTCTTACTAGCAAAGCTTTGCACCTTAGTTAGCCTCCAGTATGCATCACACATTTCCACTACTGGAAGCAAGAAAAAGTTGAATAAGCTGCAAAGGAAATTACACGTGCAGATGGTGACAAGCTAGTGTATAGCATCAGGCTCTTACTTAGTGCTCACCAGCTGCATCGGATTAGTGGACCATGAGTATTTCACAGCCCACCTCATTATTTTGGCTTTCTTATGTCAAGACCAGAAGATCTTACTGGAGATCACCTCACCAGACCTCACTCACCAGTTACCGTCATGGGCAAAACAGATTTGACTTGGGGAAATCAGTTTAATTTATTAACAATCAAATCAGAGTAGGATAATGAGAAATAGAAACTAAACCTTAAAACACCTTCCCCCCACCCCTCCCTTCTTCTCAGCTTCAACTTCACTCCCAATTTTCTCTTCCTCCTCCACCCCAGCAGCACAGGGGGACTGGGAATGGGGGTTGGGGTCAGTTCATCCCACTCTGTCTCTACCGCTCCTTCCTCCTCAGGGCAGGACTCCTCACACTCCTCCCCTGCTCCAGCCTGGGTCCTTCCCATGGCAGACAGTCCTCCATGAGCTGCTCCAGCGCGCGTCCATCCTTTCCATGGGGTGCAGTCCCTCAGGAGCAGACGGCTCCAGCGTGGGTCCCCGTGGGGTCACCAGCCCGGCCAGCAAACCTGTCCCAGCCTGGGCTCCTCTCCCCACGGGGCCACAGCCCCTGCCAGGAGCCTGCTCCAGCCCGGGCTTCCCAGAGGGTCACAGACTCCTTCGGGCACCCCCCTGCTCCAGTGTGGGGTCCTCCCTGGGCTGCAGGTGGGGATCTGCTCCCCTGTGGGCCCCCCTGGGCTGCAGGGGCACAGCCTGCCCCACCATGGGCTGCCCCAGGGGCTGCGGGGGAATCTCTGCTCCAGCGCCTGTAGCCCCTCCTGCCCTCCTGCTGCACTGGCCTGGGGGGCTGCAGGGCTGTTTTCTCTCACGTCCTCTCACTTGTCTCTCCCAACTGGTGTTGTGCAGCAGTTTTTCCCCTCCTCTTAAATACGTTATCCCAGAACTGCTACCACCATTGCTGATGGGCTCAGCCTTGGCCAGTGGTGGATCCATCTTGGAGCCGGCTGGCATTGGCTCTGTTGGATGTAGGGGAAGCTTCTGGCAGCTTCTCACAGCAGCCACCCTGTAGCCCCCCTGCTACCAAAACCTTTCCATGGAAACACAATACACTGTGACAAGCCTAAGAAAAATCAGGAAATCTCACTTTATCGGGTTATTTTAACAGAAGACCATTTGCATGAGAGAGTTCAAAAGCTCAAGAAAATCTGAGAGTTCAAAACCTCAAGAAAATCTGAATGGCTGTCACATTTCATAGATACAGCAGCCAAGATACATTTAGGAAATGGACTGACTTGCAGATGCCCAGCAGGACAGGACCAGTCCCAACCAGGACCAAGGAGAGGACAGCCCACTGCAGCTCCAATAGGAAGCAGTTTCAAAAGGGAAATACCACTTTCTGGTTGTAGGCAGGTCTATGCTTCAGATACTGGAGTCCGGGGTGCAGAAGACTGGGAAAGATACGACTACCCTGGCTGCAAGCAGGCCATCTCTAGTGTGGTTGCAGGATCACTGGGTTCACATGTGCTTGGCACCCACGTTGATGTACCCCGCTAGACTGCTAGACTGGGAGAGAGTATCAGCCCAACACAGTCTCCATGCAGATGTGCCACCAGGAATTCTCTGATGGTGAATAATTCATGTCAATTGACTAGTTAGACAAATTACATCATTTTCTGAGTCTGCAAAGAGAGCATGATCATCTCAAATGTTCCTATTCTAAATTGTTCAATGACTTTTTCTCCTCGTGAGAGATACTTTTCCGCTTCATTTATAAATCCGTGCTAGGATTGTGATGCATGCAGATGAGTAGCAGGTGCTACAGTCCAGCCCTTGCTCTTTTTCTGGAGCAAAAGAAACTCTAGGTAAATTTAAACAGCCAACATACATGTTATCCACTATTCATAAATCCTTTTTCTCAGCTAAGAATATTTTTTCCCCTAACAGGCTAATGAACTGAAACCTTTTGCCCTGTTATTAAAAGGTGTATTAATTATTCAGTTTTTCTTAAATCTCATTTTAACTTTTCTGTAGTCTTGTAACCACAGACATCTCCAATGTTAATAAAAACCCATGAACTTCTACGTTTTATGATAAAGTTTTGGAGGCCTAAGTAAAATTTTAGTCTTTCATTCTCTTACAACTCCTTCTCAAGTCTTATTTTGGCCCTTATGCATAATGACATCATATCTAAGGATCAGGGAAAGGGGATGTTTTATTCAGTGTAATAAACTCAGTTCTGAAGGATTCCCTCAACATGAAGATTCATTTCAGCAATTATAGGGCACCATCCAAAAGAAAAGAGACATACAGTAATAAATCAGTTGTGAGTTATGTTGTGAATGTATATTGAACTTATAATCAAACCCCTTCGATTCACATTTTATTTGCTATTACACAAGCTCTTTAAAAATGATTATTTTGAGCAAGTTTTTTTCACATTGTGCAATGCCTCCATCACTCTGGAAGCAATGCCTTTGTCAGTGAATGTACGCCCCAGCTAATTCATGTCACTCAGGCACCTTGCATCTGTATCACTTAAGGTAAGGATCTGGTGGTGTTGTTACACTGCCCAGTTATTTATCCATATTTCTTCTTACCAACCAACCACACAGGCCATAAAAGGGGCAGGAGTCCTTTGGTCCCATAGCAAAATCCAAGAGGTATAGTAATTCCTTTTCTTTCTATGAGTACAGAACTTTTTTCTTAACCTCTGGCTTGCTGCCAAAATTGATGGCTGCCGCTGTGTTTTGCAGTCCAGGCTTGCTCCTTTCTCCTGCTCCGAAAAGTCACACTGAGTATTTCTGTGATGACTTACAGGATCTCTGCCGTTCCCTGTTTTTTGACAGGCTTACCAGCTGCTGCACTGCTTGCTTTCATAGCTGGTATCCCAAATCTTCTTTCCACAAGGACACCCTTGGATTTGCTTCTTGAGTGATCCTCCCAGATCCTGAAAATCTGCTTGTCTCACACAGTGGCAGTCTGGTCAGAGCAGCAGCCTCTAAACAACACCCCAGTGGGTTTCCTTCTCCTATCTCCTGTCCTTACCTTCAGCAGGTGACCCCTTTTCAGAATAAGTATTTGTGTGGCTTAGTACTGAATACAGGCAGTTCAGACCCTTTCTTTGGGTTAAAATATTAACCCCTTCAGCCCTGGTACTCTGCAAGACTTACACTGGACATGGTCATGCTAACATTTTGTTGGATTCCTCATTCAAAAAAGCAGCCCATAGTGAGATTTCAGTGGATGTCAAGCCCCTAAATACAAAACTGTGAACAAGATAACCAATATTCACATGCTGTTTCTCACATTCAATGTACTTAAATTCAGACAGCTGAAGATACTTGTCCTGTTGCACGTATCTTAGGTGTGATGTCTGACCATGAGTCTATTTCTGAAAAATAAATTCCTGTACTGCTGTTCTTCTCTGTCCCTAAGTGGCCTTCTCAGAGCACTCATTCCTTGGGTCCCAATGTGGTCACTGCTCCCCTGGGCTACCCAGGGAGTCATCTAGCTGGGACCTGCAAATGAAGAGCTTATGTGCTAAATCCCTACTTCAAAGTAGCACTAAAAATTTACTGAGGCAAGCATCATACCTTCAGTATTTATGAAAAATAGTTTCACTTTCTCTGAGTAAAATGCCCTAGCTATCTTCATGTTACCATCTTTCAAATTGCAATAGTAATTCTTTCCTCCCTTACATGAACACTGAGAAGCCTTTAAAGTCTACACCAGGGCTCTATTATTACACTGTTAAACACAGAAAAAAACTTTCTCTAATCAGATCCATAACTGCTCTTCTGATCTTAACCCTAACAAAGCCAGGAGTAACATGTTTGAAATCAAATAAATTACTGTGATTTACCCAACTTGTGATGCAAGCTGGTATTTCTTCTCATGAACTTGTGCCCACATAGTTGGCTACCCAAGGTGATCTCTAATAGTTTCCAGTACACCCTTGCTGGCTTTCTTCACTAAATGAGCCAATATTCAGGCAAGCAAAATTTCAGTGAAAGAAGCTGTCTGGACATCTTATCCGATCTTCTCATGATAACAGTGAAACACTTTCAAATTTCTTCTTGTGCTTGAAAGGAACTGAAAAATAGTCCTAGGAAGTAAGTTATCTGACTTTTAAGACTCTCCTTAGTCCTAATAGGAGTTTCTTACATACTTGGACTTAAAAAGACTTTAAGAGCACAGCTGGTTGGAAAATGTCCACAAAAAAAAAAAAATATTTGTGTGTTTTAAAGGCCAAATTTGTTTCGCTTGGCAGTACACTGTCAAACGTGCTAAACTAATTGTTGAACCATAAATTGTGAGTATGGTTAGCACTGTCACTTTAATCATTAGAGAGGTTTTTATATGGTGAAGATAGTCCCCTAGTAATCACAGACCAGGTGATTCAGTCTTGCAGTTGTACAAACTGTGAGGGTTTGCCTAATTGTGAAAACAGGTCTTTTAACGGCATACCACAGTGGCAACAAGTCAATGCTGCAGTTTCAGGTTTTGTTTTTTGACAGAAAGCGTTGAGTGTCAAAACAATTTCTTGGCTGTTATCAAACTGATGAAGCTGGGCAGTTGGGATAAAGCTGTAATGTAGGCATAGGTGATCTCAGGTGGAGGTAAAGGAGCAGAACACTCACACAGGGCTTGCTCAGAAACCACTGAAAGTACTGCAGAAAACCTTTTTATTCATTTCTCGGGTCTTATCTCTGGAATATGATGTGTTTCAACTCTGCTAAACAGACTGTTCAGAAATTCTCAAAGGGAACAATTTTTCCATCAGAGAATGAAGTTTCATCAAATTTCAAATGTTTGCAGAGACATTTTGATTTCTGTGAGGGTGTGATAGGCTAGGCAGGGTTTTGTAATGTGCCAACAACTCTTTCTAACATGTCTGTAGCTTACCTGCCTGCTGGAGATTAAATAGCTCCCAGACTCTTCAGTTCCTGGCTCAAGGGGGAATTGCAGGTTTTCTGGGATTTTGAGGTTTCAATTATGACTTTAGCTGCCAGTCATATGAAGGAGCTGGGAGACAAGACCTGTAATCTACAGGCTCAGAGCATGGAAACTAGCACTTCCAGGGTTTCCAGCCGCCAGCTGTTAATAAAGACCCAGTTTTCCCTCACACCAGTTTGGCTAGAATCCTTTAAAAATCACATTTTGACATTTCCAAGAGGGGTTTGTTAGGTTTTTTTTTTAAAGTGAAAATTGACAACTTCAAAATTATATTGAGTTTCAAAATTCCTAAACCCTCTTCAAAATTAAATTATTTTATCCACTCACTTCTTTTAATCACTTTGCAGTTATTTTCAGTATATTTAATTTATATTCTATAAGATTTTCTCATTAAAGTTCCCAGTTCACCCTGCACTTTTTTTTCTAGTCATGGTGTCTAACTGCTGATGTTAATACTTTTTTTTCTAAGTTGTGAAATTGGTATTTTTAAGTGCTTAGGTTTTCTTTTTTCAAGCCATTGTTGCTTTTATTTCTTAATGAAACTTGGCCTTTCATATCCTCTGGATAATCACCAGGATACTGAGACTCAAAGAGAGATGTGCTTGTTCTTGGTTTTGCTTTTTGTTCATCTTCTTCCTAGACTCCTTATAATTCAACAGGCTTGTGTTAGTGTACCTCCCTTTCACTTCTAAGTCATCTTGCCCCAGACTCCCAGAACCACCTGCAGGTCTTGCAGCCTACACCAAGTGTCTATCATTAGCCTTTGGTTTATCTGGGCTGTTTCATAGATTTGTTCTTTATGACTATGGAAGCCTGTATCTTCCAATCCTGTTCAAGCTGCAGAAGACAGACTCTTTCTGCTCATACACAATCGGTCAAGCATATTTCCAGGAAAACTGACATCCCATAGCAGATCATTGAAGTAGAAATGTCATTGTTTCACTTTGGCTGGGTAATAGTCAAAATTTGGAGAAATGTGGAGCGCCATTCTTTCTGGGTGAAAATCTATAGCGCAACATCTGGGCCTTATCATTACCATTATTTGCTCACTTGGAAACTGTACTCCCCTGACTTCTCCCAGCAGTGCAGGGAAGGTTTTCATTTGCACTCTTGTTTGTCTGCCTCTGACTTATTTCCCCTTCCTCTCTGGTTTCTCCTTCTTCTCTTCTTCCCTTATTTTCTATTCCTGCCCCATGCATCCTTAAGAGAACTTCTGCAAAGCTCACCCTCTGCTAATTGCTCACACAACAGTTTTGACTCAAACCCTGATTTTGAAATATAAGAAACCCCATTAACTCCAACCGCCCACCCCATGGAGCTTGATGTTCCTGCTAGATGACTCCAAGCATCAACCATCTCCTTTGTCTGTAAATATTTTCAACTGCACAAAAGAGCTTCCTGTGAATGCTTAACACACCTATTCAGTCAAACAAATTCTATGATTATCTTTTCTTCTTTTTTTTTTTTTCTTTTTCCCCCAGGACCATTATTGCCTTTTTCCTAATAATTAGAAGCAAAAGCAAAAATAGGAACTCTTTAAAACAAGTAGTCTGCTTAGTTATCTCTGTCCTGCAAACCAACTTTCCCAGCTCCTGTTTTCATGTCAGGTTCCTGTTTAACCCTTTGGGACTAGCAGGAGCTAAAACTCAGCAGCCTTGGCATAGGCAGAGCTCCAAAACATCATTTTACTTAGGACACTGGCAGGTGCAAAACCAGGGTGACCTAGTTTACATTAGAAAGATGGGAGCAGGGTACAAGGTAACATGTTATTTGTCAGAACAGTGTCCTGCAGTTTTGCAGAGTCTGGGATTCTCTTGCCCTGTGGATTGCACAGTTGCAGTAAATTATAATTCTAACCAGCAAGAATTTAAACTATGGAGCACCGAAATTAATTTAGATGCCAAATGGCTCTTGGGTTATTTTAAGAGCGTCTGTTCAGGAGGAAGCAATGAACTGTTTCCAGGCACCCTGCTTTTATAGCTGGGAAGTGTGGTGATGTCTGTTAACTGGTTCTTCACAGACTAGAAAGACAGAAAGAAATGTGAAACATCTCACATGAAAGTGTGAGAATTCATACATCCAGGGTCATGGCAAAGCCCATGTAGGGTCTATATGGGACGGCTCTCAGTTCTTTATTCAGGGTTCACTCTTCGGTAGCTCTTGACTAAGTTCATGCAACAAATATGAATTCTAAAGTGAACCCAAAGGCCCATAGGCATGCAGAAGGCTATTCAATCCATGAGTGGCACAAATGGGGACAGAGCACAGGCTGGACTGTCTTAACTCCCATTTGGTGTCTTACTGCTGATCTGTGCAGTCGAGTGTTTGGCAGAAGATGGTGCTGTCGGTTGACTGTATTCTACATATGCTGATCTGACACGGTGCCTCTGGCTTCAAGGTAAATTTCCTGGATTATGAAGTACTGTAGGAAGAAATGCATATCTGTTAGTATTATTACTTTGATTTTTCCCACCAGTGAAACAGTACAGACCAGTAATTTTTGCTGTGGTACAATTACATTTTTAGGTCTCTCAGGTTTTAAAAGTAGAATAAAATAAACAAAACCAGACAAAATCACAATACTGGCAAATGTAGCATACCTACAGGACAGAAAAGTTGCTCCACCTTCTGTTTATACTGGTCACATGTTTCTTAAAATACTTAATAATCCATTAATGAAGAGATGCACTAACAGCATTAGTATGTGTATTGCGAACAGATTCTTGCTGAGCCATTATTCCACAGCCGAGAAATAGAACTATGTGGCATTCAGCTGAAAGAGGAAAGTGTCTTCTAGAATTAAAGGGTGAGTTATTCTCAAACTGGAGAAACACCTCCAGGGGTGGAAAGGGATAATACAGAATCTAAACTGCCCCAAATCTCAGTGAAAGCCTGTACAGGTTACAGATTAGGTTCACCAATAGCACTGTTCTTCAATACAGTCCCATTTTCAGAGAATGACAGACAGAATAGACTATTCTCTGCACGTTTCCTTTTCATTTTTCCATGTTTTTTGACCTCTGGATGGTTTCTACTTATGTTGTTTGACTTCCCGTAAGAATCTTGTGTTGGAAACAATAAAGCAAATGCAACTTTGGGTGAGCCTCCTCAGACTACTTCTTAAGGGGGCCTGTCTACAAATGGTTGCTTCTTTCACTCATATCATGTATTCTTGCTCCAAGTGATTTAATTTAAAAAAGGAAAATTGCTTCACTTCAGTGAGAAAGGTCTATACCTCTTCAAACCACTTTCAGAGTCCCAAAACTAAGTTGACCAGATAAGGTAATTTAGAGTCCAATCTTTGACTTGACGTAATAAAACACTCATGGGGTTGTCAATGCATAGTAACGTGTTGTCTTAGCGTAGATTGTAATACATTTCCACAAGTGTATATAATGTACTTTTTTTATCACAGTCAAGAAATAATGATTTCAGAGGAAAACCAGGTTATTAATAGCTTTCTTACAAACATATGGACTTTTTACCATAAACATTTTTTTTTAATATGAAGCATATAGTTATGCACTTAACAATAACTGCCCAATGGCTAAACTGGATTGAAGTGAGTATAGAGTATTCAACTTGTTTCAGTGGCTTTGAAAATTTTTAAATTTTGCTTGAAGAAAACATGACAGTCCCTCTATTTTTTGTTTAAGCCTGCTGAAAATAACATCTTAACAAAGCAAAACACACTCGCTTAGCTGCTTCACATAAGTTCTCCTGGGTCATACACAGACGTCAACTGAATTCTAATTCTATTGTTGTTATTATTACTGCTGTTATTATTGCTACTGTTATTGTTATTAATTCTCTTCTATGTATTCAGGTTCCATCTTCTTTTCCCTTTGCTGCTGATTATTAGTGGAGAAAGATGAAAATGCATGAGTGACTGAATAGTCTTAATATTCATGTCTTCAATATAAGCTTCATTACTTACGGTTTACTGGAAACAAGGATGCAGTTAACACCATTAAAGCATTACCTTATGGAAGATGATGCTCATAGTCTCACAGGAGACAGCCCTGTAATCTTATTACTGGTGATCTCTGAAGTCTCATCAAAAAGTAGGAAGAAGAACCTAACCTATCCAGTTGCTGCATAGACATCAACCTCCCCTTGATGTCATGCAAGGTTGCTACTTGCATCTTCACCCCAGGTCATGAAGCCTGCTCACTGGATTTATAGAGGAGGAAAGGAAGGGTAGGTGTGGTACTGTGCCCATTGGACTTCACCAGGAGCATAAGGATAAGTATGAAAGTTTCTCATATGAAAGAGGGAAAAAAGTATTTTCAACTCCTACCTTTTTGCAACCACTCACTACTAACAAAGTCCAGATCTTTGGTGGTGTTTTAAGAGGGGACCCAAGAAAGACTGAGAGGCAGGCATTACACTTATTCTCTAAAAAGGTGGCTTTGCTTGCTTTTAATCCCAAATAACCTAATTCATCTCCAGTTCCTTTATTTTTCTTGTATTCTCTGCCACCCAGTTGTCTTCCCTTAAACTGTAACTCCCGTCTTGTGCTTCCTCATGATTTTCCCCTGTTTCTTTTACTCCCCCAGCTAAGGCATATCTTCTATTAGTTTTCTCACCCCTTAATGAACAGATCCCCAAATTTCCTAGAGCACTGTTGCATAGACAACAAAACAAGCCACAGCCAACATCACTGTCTTAAACAGATATTTGCTTTCTGAGAAATCTACCTACTATTTCTGTTCCAGCTGTCTAAAATATTCAAGGAAAAGAGGGTTGAGCAGGTTATATCTGTAGGACTTGGAGAAGAATAGCATTGCAAATAATTGCTTAAACTATTTGTGCTGACTGACTCCGTACCCATAATTATGTGAAATCCAATACTACTGTAAACTCCTTCAGAGGTAAATTTAAGCATCCATTTCAAAGATTTGTTGAGTGTATTTCTGAGCACCCTGTTATAGAATGTACACAATGAAAATGTTTAGCATTTAGCTTCTTCGTGGCTGCTATTAGAAATTAATCTTTATTTTTCTCCTAAAGTAAGGAAGTGTGAGTGGATGCATAATAAAGAAATTAAAAGAAATGTATTCAGATGAATGTAATGCGATTATTGGAGAAGTAGTCAAATGATTTGTTCTGATGTTCAGCTGTTGAGTGATGCTACAGTGACTTCTTCTTAGTCACATTATTTCTGTATTTCAATTTCCCTCAACTCACATACAGACTTTCTTTTCCTAGCAACACTCCAGTCTTTTGAAGGATCCTCATCTTGTTTATTATCATTGACCGATTCTACCCCTGGAATTACTTCAAGCAATTTTTTTATTGATTGGCCTTTTAAACCTTGTAGCCATTGACTTTGAATTTATATTCTTACACTGGCAATCATGCTGGCTTTACGTACTTTTTCTATGGCTACTTTCCTTCTGTATCTGTCTTCTTGTTCTTCTGTTTCTTTTGTTTCAGTGTCATTCTTTCTCCCTTGTATTATGACATTAAAAATGGTGACTGATGTTTGCCAAGTTGCTGCTTTTATGTTGTTCCTTAAGATTTCCAATAAAATTTCAGAAAGAGGTAAACACAAGTAAGAATCATACAGCTCCTAGGTCAGCAAGAAATGTAATTGCATATGTAAATCTGTGCGCAACTGACACTATTTGCATGTTTAAAGTTACCCATGTACTTCCTTCCTCTTTAAATCTGGGTCATAGGGATGGGAAGAATATGCTCGTGATTAGTTGTTTCAGAAGGCTTCACTAGCATTTATTTGAATAGAAACCATGAATCAGCTTCTATAGTGTTCAGAGCTCCTTTCATTTGCATTCTCCAAATGTTTGTGAAAGCAAATTTTTGTTCAGAAGAATGTTCAATGCAAAGTAAAATATCAGAAATAAGGGTGTGAATGCATGTTTGCATGAGTATTGACACTGGATGCATTCACATGGCCATCTGGACAGCTCTGTGGGTTTGGGAGCCGTTCAAAAAATAGCAGGCAATTTGGAAATTATAAACAGAGTGCAAATAGCTAGTAGCAAGGTGGTGATAGTTTCAGCATCAGTACAGTGAGTCACTCAAGAGCAACCCATGGAATGAAGTTTCACTAACTGCTACTCTTCCTAATCTACTATCAGTTGAGGTTTGTCAAGCTGGAAAAAAATGATTTTAAAAATAATAAAAATTTCTGTAGAATTCCCTATTTAAATAATCAGAGATTTGAGTATATGTGTAAGAATCTCACCATTATTCAAAAACAGTTCCACTTTTTGCAAAATTATTAATCACTTCACTTTGAACAGCAAATAAGTCAGTTAAATACCTATTTCTGAACTGAGTTACTGTGATACACCTCAAAAAGAAAAATCTCAAAATTGTATCTTTTTCATGACTTTCTCATGGCATGCCTAGCTGCAGAAAGAAAATGCTGTAGCAAAACCAGATGTACAGTATAATTGTGTGTAAAATTAGGCTTTAGAGAGTTCATCTTTAAGACACCAATTTACAGATGTCAGTAGCCAAAATGAACATGCCATTTGGCTTTATTATAACCGCGACTTTAGTAAATGTGATTGACTAACGTAAACATTAATAACTTCCAGAGTTACTGGGCCCCAGGCTGCGATTGCCTGTTGCTGACAAATTGTCCCAGTAATCTCTGGCACAAATTTGGCCTGTTACAACCAGCATTTTGATCAAATAACTCCTGGGCTTGGTTTGACACTGAGATCAGTCCAGAGTTCATTCTGAGTACGCAGTTCCAAAGCAGCAACCTTGTTGCGGAGACTTATTTGATTTATTACCATAGTTGTGGGCTTTTTCGAGCCAGATTGCAATGATCTTACTAGTACAGATGTAGCCTAAAAACTCAGAATGCAGATTAGTGCTGTATTCATCATGTGTTCTGTGGAGGACAAATCTGTTAAATTTCACAAAATGTGCAGTAATGGAACTCAAGCACTGTATTAGAGCTAAGGAGGCTAAGCTGCAGCAATCTTGAGCATGAATGTCATAAAGCAAAAGCTACTCTACATGGATTCCTTGCCTGACCCTTCTTAGTAAGTACTCAATCTCAGCTGATACTACAGGAAGCAGCTAGCGTTGCCAAAGTGCATGCTGCTTTCCTCAAGTGGACAAGCTTTTAGCTAGTGCTCCTCTATGGGCAGAACAGGTGGCTTTTTAAAATATAATCATTTCAATGTTAAGCCATGATAAAATGATTCTTAAGTAGAAACCTATATCAATCCATTACTAACAATAGAAGAAACTTTCAGCTGAGAAGAGGAAGGAAGTAACTGAAGAAAATGGCCCATTGATAAGTTGTTTATGAAAATTTGTTATTATTTCTGCATATTTTTTAGAAATGTATATATATTTTCCCATCTTCTACCTTTCTCCTATCTTTCAAAAATATTTTCATTGAAGAAACATGTAGAAGAAATCCCATGAAAAAACCTTTTTTGTCTCCATTTAGGCTCAGCTTTTTGCATAGATACATAGAGGGGTCTGGAGCACAAGTCTTATGAGGAGGGGCTGAGGGAACTGGGGTTGTTCAGCCTGGAGAAGAGGAGGCTGAGAGGAGACCTTATCGCTCTCTACAACTGCCTGACAGGACGGGGTAGGAAGGGGGGGGCTGGTCTCTTCTCCCTGGTAATGGGTGATAGGACAAAGGGAAACGGTCTGAAGCTGCGCCAGGGCAGGTTTAGGTTAGACATTAGGAAAAATTTCTTCACTGAAAGGGTTGTCAGGCTCTGGAATGGGCTGCCCAGGGACATGGTCGAGTCCCCACCCCTGGAGGTATTTAAAAGATGGCTAGATGAGGTGCTTAGGGACACGGTTTAGTGGTGGGATGGCAGGCTTAGGTTAATGGTTGGACTTGATGATCTTGAAAGTATTTTCCAACCTAAACGATTCTATTATTCTATGATATAATGTTATACTTTTTGCCATGGCCAGTGCTTTGAGTAAGACATAAGGGATATATGGTGTTTGGCTCCAACTGGAAATAATCACTTTTTCTTAACACCTTTCACATTTTGCATCTTATCCTTCAGTCTGCACCTCTTGAAGGTATATATTAGCATTTTTCCAAAACTTGGATTATTGATATGAAACTACTCTTGGACTAAAATTGTGTAGCAGTTCCACAGAGCAATGGAATCATGAAAAAGGTCTAACACTTTTTAAAGTCATTTAAAAGACACCACAGAATTACAGCAGCAAATGTATTTTTAGATCTTCACAGAAAAGGAAATGAAGGTGAAAGCAATGATATGTTCAATAGCTGTTGCTTTGGTACCCATGGACACACCATGACTGAATGACAAAACAGACATAGACATAGAGTCATCTGGGGCCCAGATCATCTTTCTGTTAACAAGTTCTCTGGGAAGTTCTCTTGGTATTTTAGTTACTCTCTTTAAGTATTTAAATTGCCTTTAATCTTCCAAGTAGTTCCAGTTCTAGGAGCTTGAGGACAAGCTGTTCTTCAATGGATTTTTTTACTCTTCTAAGGAATCTGATATTGCAGCTAGTTCAAAGATGCAAAGCTCCAGGACCATTACTGTTGGCTTAGTTGGAGCTGAGTTGTTTGTAAAACATTACTGTATTTCATCAATGTCGACTACTCACATACCACCTGCTCCCGAGGTCACTCTGGTCCACCACTGCAAATAGGTTCTTTAATTATCCCTTTACATGCTTCTTGGGAGTGACAGCCATGTTCACAAAACCCATAACCTTAAAATTGCTTATGCTAAGGAGGAGCATTTTCACAGGTGAAAAAAAACCCTGGAGACAAAGCAAAGCTGGGGAGATCCATGAGTCAGAGTCATGCAGGAATGGTGCTTTGGTTAAGGAAGGATAAGCTTCAAGTGCTGGGGTTTCCTACCCTGAAACAGTATTAAACTCACATGGTTTAAATACATTAGTGTGAGTAAACAGATTTAAACATGTTCCAGTGTTTAAAATGTTAAAAACCAGCCTCCCTCCTACCCCTGCACCTCCTATGATTTATGACAGCACAGCTGTTTGGCAGCTATGCCACGATCTGTGTCATAAAATTAATCTGGCAATAAAACCTCAAACCCTCTTTTTTTCAGTAAAGGTTTTCAGCACCTGATTGAGTTCCCCCAGTCTGGTTCTCAGCATTTGCTCAAAGGCCTCAACTGGCAGTAGGGAGCTGAAGCAGTGGGGAAGGATGGAGAAAGGGTCAGCTCTCTGCTGATGAAATGCCTGTGGAGCCATAGCTTGAGACACTCTTTGAAATATGACTTTTTTGCCCACCCATTTCTCTAGAAGGATTTTATATTTGAGTTTTTGGGGTGCCAGAAAAATTTGCTTTAACTCAATGGCTATTCTGTCTAAAAAAAAAAGATGAAAAGTGCTGATTAGCAAGTACTGCCTCCCCCTCCACTGCCCTCCATACAAAACCCATGAAGTAATCCACCAGAATGCCTACCTAGCAAGCTAGTCCCTCACACCAGTATCCAGCTGGCTGACCTTGCCATCAGGTGATCCATCTCTGGTTTTGAATACGATTTCTCTCTCCCGTTTCATTTCAAAACACTTGTCTGCTGCCTTGCGCTTAGTAGCATTTTTCACTCTTGTGAGTTGGGTGTTGCAGGTCGACTTGTGGATTCAGTGCCTATTTTTTTTTCCCCTCATTTTAGTTGTCAGCAGTGTAAAGAGCCTTAGCAAATCATATTTTCATGCTGTCACCTTGTTTGGCTGTTTATACCCAGAAGTCCCATGGTCTGCCTCTTGATGTCTGCACTGGCAGGAAAGCATCTGTGCTGCCCTCACCCAACTCCCTCCATTGGTCCTTCTTGACCAAGTGTCCCTGGAGCTCTTCCAGTGCAGCCCTTGCTGCGGTTGTGCTGCATCAAGGAAACAACATAGCTGAAAAGAAAGCCTCTCATCTTGCAGATCAGCTCCTCCATCTGGTTCACCACGCAGCCTCACAAAAGTAGGCGCTGACACATTTCAGGGGTAGATGGGCATGGAGGGGCAAGGGCTGCTGAAGCTGCTCCTCCACAGAGGAAATCTCTGCAAGATTATGCATGAGGACCTCTGCCCAGGGCATAGTCAGACTGAGAAATGACATTTTCCTTGTTATTGCCATGGGGATGTCACTCAGTCGGATCACATCCTCAGCCTGGTTATCCTCATGGCCACACAGATATTATCGTAGCTATTTTTTCTAAAGATGCTCCAATAATTTCACCTCTGAAAATCAGCCTGCTTCTTCTTTAAGTCTCCTTCATGTTGCACTTCAAAAGCACAAGGGACTACATAGCACCAGCTAGGTGTCTAGTTCTATCCTCAACTTTGAAAATGACCCTTTTTGCACTTAAATATAGCATTTGGGGAACATAGACAGTGCCAGTGAAAAATTTTTAATAGCATAGACATTTTCTTCCACAATACAATTATTCATTTTTGCTGAAAGCTCAAGTGATCTTCCAAAACCTGAAAGATATACGTTCTTTTTTTTTTTTCCCAAAACAAAATAAGCTTATTTTAATTCATGTTCTTTTGAGCATGGAAAATATAGTTACCAGTCAACCTTTTCCTCAGGTTGTTTTTTATGTGGTTAATGTTTTTGTTTTACATATGAAAAGTGAGGGAAGTGCCATAGCTGTGTAGCCTTGAGGGGTATTTTTAATATCTGAGCGTGGCAACTTTTCCAGACAGTATTAATAAAGATCGTTACTGTCTGTAGTATAATCGCTTTAAAGTGTGTCTCCCTGCTACTGCAGCTGTGAATTATTCCCTTCAGGGAAAAAAAAAAAAATCTTTTTTTATCCTGGTCCTTCACTACTATCTAAGTATTTGCTTTACAGCAGTGCTGCAGGTTTCTAATCTGAGGGTAATTAAATGCAGACACTTATGAAAACCATGCGTGTGATTTGCAAGGAGCACAACAGTTTTGTGGGGATGTGAAAAATGAAATAAAGTAATGAAACCCATCCATTACAGCTAAGGCTACAAGGCAAAATTCTATGTAGGTGTCACTCCACTGACTTCGGTGGGGTGATGCTAGAGGAGCCTCTGGCCAGGAAGCATAATTCTTGATGTTGGTGAGCAGCAGCACATGAACAGCAAGAGCAGAAGCAAGATGTTTCGCCTAAAGGGTCGATGGTTCTCTGAGGGCTGCACTTGCCCAACTGCAGCCCATCATCTTGCAGGGACTCCAAGGACCCATCAGGGACTGCAATGCCTGGGGCGGGGAGCAGTCCTTGCATGCATTTCGCCATCGTCTTTGCAGTACATCCCTCTCCCTTGTTCATGTAGGTGTGCTGCTTCTCTGACCTTCGGCACCAGGGAGCAGAGAGCTCCCTTCCCTCTGGCTGTGGGTGGGTGGGCCAAGGAACCCACAGGCTGCTCCTTCGTGGAGCGGGGCACTGCAAAATGCAGGCTTTTCTTCATTTGGCCCAAAGCCCTTTGTCATTACAAGTGGAAATGGACAGCTTTGGGATGGATTAGCAAAAGCTACTGCACATCTTCAGCTATGGAGCTGAACCAGTGGTAGTTGAGGAAGAGGTGAGTATTCAGGAGGTTTGTTTTCTCTGCCATGGCTGAGTTAATAGTTACTTTTGGTAAAATCTGTCCACTTTTTAAGCTAATGAATATCTTGTAACAAAATTACTACTAGTCACTTCAGCCCAAGATAAAAATTAAATGAGAATGTATTTTGAAAGCTTTTTCATTTTCTGGCTAAAGGATAATTACAAGGAGTTACTTGATTTTACTTCACTTCCTTATCTACTGCAGAGGACGTCAGCAGTAGAGAATATTGGGAAGAAAAGGTACTTAAAGGTCACAGCTAACAGTGCCTTTACCACTTTACTGTAGTCTGCTGGTACTGGAGTGGTCTTCTTTCCTTGTTGTGAGGATGGCAGGCATCGTCATGACATACACAGCTGTGCATGTGAAGTGCTGGCTGTGAGCAGAACATGGGCAATGGAACCATTTAATGCAACACTGCATGAAGCAATGCCAAGTGGTTATGTGACTGGCAAGCATTCTCATATCTTTTTTTTTTTTCCTTTTTTTTCTTTTTGATAGTTCTATTAACTACATGGTTTCAAAAGGCTTCTTCCAAAGAGACAGCATTTGGAAAGAAGCCGGGGAAGCATGATCCTGTTCCTGCTCATACAGCTTCACACATGTAAACATAAATGCCTTTTCTGGGAGAGGGAGGAGGTAGCCAAGTTTTCACTTTGTATTTTTGTGGTTGAGGACATCAAGGCATGCCTGAAAAACAAGATCAGCAATGATGGCAGATTGTCTGAAAATTGTACTCACAGTTGTACAAGTCAGGATGCCCACAACAGGCTGAAGCTTGTGCTATTAATGCATGGAAAGGGTCAGCCGCCAGCATCAGCAACCTCAGTGGCCTCTGGGGAGCTATTTTTTATGCACAATGAGCATGGGCAGGCAGGTGGGCTTGTGATGATGTTCAGACCAGAGGTGGGGATCTGCCTAATGATCAGAGCCACCAGCTCACCATGTGTCTGTCATCTGCCCTGCAGCGTGGACGTGTAGCACATGGCTGCTGCTGCACAGGGGTTTTAAAGGAGTACTCACCCTTCCAAAAGTAGTTTACAGGTTTTTTTCATTTGCATCTTATTGTACTTATACCCATATGGATGCAGAAATAATCTTTCCTGTATGTTTTTTTTTTTTTCAGCAGCCTACCCTTGTCCCATTCACTTCTTCTCTTGAGAGAGCTCCAGCTTATGTAACTTATCCCTTGACGCAAAGCATGTATAGACCCACACAAATAACTTGTAATGTTTAATTAAACTAAACTGTAATCAACAGGCTTTATCTTTTGACTACTGTGTACCAGGGAAGCTTTATCTGTTGAAAATTAACAGTAAGATTGTCTTGACTTTTAAAGGCACCATATGAGTTTCTCATTAGCCTTATTATAATTTCTGAATCATAAATATGTAAATGATGAGTTTCACATGGGAGATTTAATTCTGTGCTCTTATTTCTGATTAGCTGGAAATACACTCTGGCTCTGTCAGATAATTAGTAACACTGCACACCAATAAGGCATTTCCCTACACTTCATCAGAAGAAGCTGAAATCAAAGAAGGCAGGAGCTTACAGTTTTGACAGTGTTGTAACACCAACTTGTTGAAAGTTTAGCTCAACCATTAATATAGTCTATGAATTATTAATTTTTTCTTATGTCGAGAATTAAAAAAACCCCAAAACTGAAGATCTGAGCCTGGAGTATAAATGCTCAGGGAACCAGATTTCTCTCTCCCCCTGCCCCCCAATTTATTCTCTGATCTATTCTCCAGACAAAACACACCCATTTAGTTTGAGTAAAGAGGAGAAAAGTAGTATTTTCAGGGATTTGGAATTTAAATACGCATCCCAAACATATTTTTAACTTGTGGGATTGTTTGGGGAGATTATTTTTCTCTCTTTCTGTTTTTTGGGGTTGGTTTTTTTTGGTTTTCTGGGTTTTTTTAGATGTTGGCATAGATGTACCTGGCTACATGTTAATTCAAAATTTTATTTATCAGTTTATTTATTTAATTATAACTGACACGGCAAATGGAAGATTCCAAGCAAATGTGAGTGTGGTAGTTTGTGCAAATTGTTACTTGCATGAATTTTACTTTTCTCAGCTAAATGCAATGAAAGAGGCAGGACCATATGCAGAAATGGTAGTCTATCAGCAGTAAACTATCAAAATGCAAAAGCACCCCCCTTCAAGAATCCTTAGTTTTAACATGTTATCCTTCTGTAGACTTTATTTTGTTGCTTTAGTAATTGACTTCAATATATATAATAAAAAACAAACCATAGAAACAGAAGTTGTCTACTTAGCTGAACAAAGTACCCACAAGCAGAGATCAGTTATTTTAGTATTTCATGACTGTAATATTTAAGAGATTTGGTGAACCTTATATTCTCTTCCAGGTTTGAGAACAGATGCTTTTTTAGTGAGCATGTGGATATCCCTACACCATTCTTTTTGTCTTGTCCACCTCACCAGGCCAGCTTCCCAACCAGTTCCCCTTTTTGGCAGTTTGAGTTCCAATTTCTACCAAGCACCTACCACCTCTGCTCCACACAAACCGTCTCCTTGACTCATGAAGGCCCGTCCTTCCCTATCCTGGGGCAGTTTCTCCCTTCCACCAGTGGCAGCTCAGTTTTATAAGCTTTCCTGTCCTGCTTTTATGTTCTGCTTTTCTCTTGATGCTACCCACTCTGGTTTTTCACAATGCAATAGTCAGTTTTGCTGCTTGTCTTCACCACATTGTAGAAAGCCATAGAAATAAAGTTCACTTGAACTGCTCAGACTGGAGTGTGCTTGGTCATCCATGAAAAATCTTCTGACTCTGTGAAACCAGCAGAACGGAATCAGGAAAGGTTTTAAAAATAAAGGTCTGGGAATTGTTCACAGAACATACACAAACTCTGATTCTCAGGCTCATCATATGCCCAGGGTAGGTCAGATGTTCATATTTTAATGTGATCTATTTCAGGGAAAAGATATCTGGCTAATAATTATTTATTTAATCATTTTGAGAGAGGATTAAGCAAGAAGTTTTTCTTTGTTCTAGTTTTCCAAAGTTCTTAGATCATTTTTCATCCACCAAATTTGAGCTTGCCTTCTTGGAAAACCACCAGCTACAAGCCATTAAAACCTGTCACATGAAAACAAAGTCACATAAGGAAATATTAAAAAATTGTGTTACCAACTCAGCCTCTAATAACAAATTTTGATAGTATATGTCATTTTTTTGATGAGTTTGTGCAATTCTCCATTATTCCTTTATGGGTGAGCCCGTGTAAAATAGAGGAGGGATTATTATTGTTGTGCTGCTAACATCAACCCTTATATCATTACCATTATTGCAGTGATTATTCATCATCAGTATTATGATAATTTTAATAAGTTTAAAAAGACCATTCTTTCTCTGTTCCTCAGCTTTCTTCTATCGTTATGAGCCTCTTGACATTTGCAATTGCTAGACAGTCGATTTAAAGTCTAACAGAGATGGAAAAATTCCTTAGTAAATCAGATGAATGTAAGCTTAAGTTTTCTGATTTATAGTCACTCTACAATGCAGTAAAATAAAGCCTTTGCTTTAATCCATATTACTTTTTTTTTTTTTCTTTTTGTATTTGTTCTGAAAAGTGAACAAGGGTGCAATCCCTTGAAAGTATTCTTTTTCCTTTTGGTACAGGCAGAGGAGTATGAGTGAGCCTCTTAATTTACAGCCTGTTGTCACAATGTTTCTTAATTTTAGGAGCACTCAGCTCCATGAGACACAACAATTGTTCTTTAAATGCTTCTGAGAAACAGCCTCCTGTGAGGATGGAGGTAGCAACCCATGAGTGTCAAGCACTCTCTGTAAGGGAAGGTTTAAGAGCAACTGCTGGGGTCCACCCCAGGGGTTGTACAGAGCCAGGCTTGGCCCTTGGATTTGTGTAAGAGCACAGCAGTGTGCAAAGATGTGGTGCAAATACAGCAGCATGCAGCACGTGTATGCTGTTACTCAACATATTGTGACCATGTTTTGCAAGTGTATAAAAACAAGCGCAGATAAAAGCTGAGATTGTGGCACAGCCCATGTGATCCACACTGAGGTATCTGATACCAGAGGTACCACTGAAGAAATGTCATGCACAAATGTCCCAAGCAGAAGGGTAAGAAATTGCCTCTCACTGGGAAAACACTGTTAAGGCTTCACTTCTTCTCACTTCCAAGGATAGCCAAAAATATTCCAGGAAAATGGAGTTTAAGACTTGGTATAGGAGAGCCATACACAAACTTCAGCTAGCACAGGCCTTTCCTGGGTATAAAGGCATAATTTAGGCATTGCTTAGATGTTGTTTTGACTCAGGATTGTTGGCCCTTCCTTTGTTTTTCAGGCCTCTAACTGCAGCTGAATGCAAAGCCAGTGGAAGAAAGAATGGCCATACAATTTACCCATGCTTGGGGCAGGTGTTAATTGTTGTTGATTTTCAGAAAGGCATGTGAAGGATCACTTATCTTTACATCTGATCAGAAAATGAAAACAACAACTAATTAAAAATTCAAGGGTTGAGAGTTACTGTGGGGCCAGACGTCTTTGTGCGGTCTGGAAGTGAGTGTCATCTTCAGAAACTCACGTGAAAGGCTCTGGGAAATTGGCCAGATTTTGAGGGGCTGATTTTATTGAGGAGAACAGACATAGTCACATCAGCAGGATGCAAAGACCACGTGTGTTAGTGAAATCGGTGCTTTCCTTGCTCTGCCCTTGTGTGTTTTACAAAATGCAAATATTTGCTGCAGTAAAGCGGCATACTCATAAATAATCTGGGAAATGTTAAAAACACAGAAATGGCAGGGCTGGCCAGAGCCAGCAAGTCCTTCCCCAAGCTACTGGAGGCAGCTGCATTTTAATCCTTTACATAAAGTGATCAGCCATCTTATAAATAGTTCCCTTCTGCCCCGTCCTTCCTGCTCCATCCTTCTGAGAAGGCAGTCCCAGACCTGCACTTCTTTATGGGTTAAAAGTCTTCTTGTTTCAAGTTTAAATTTATTTATGACTGCATATACTGCCATGGCAACTGTGTGTCCAGTAATGTCCTTCAGCTCAGATAGCTGTTTCCCTCCCTGGGCTGTGTTGGGAACGTACACGATTGTTAGAGACCATCATATTGCATCTCAGGCTTTGTTTTGCTAGACTAAACACAACCTCCTTCTCACAGGACAGGTTTTCTGTGCCCTGCATTCCTGTGAAGCCCATTTCTGCTTCAATTCTGAGTGTTTCTTTCTTGAAAAGAAATCACCGCGAGAGTACTTGGCAAATTGCTCTATTTAATTTTTTTATTCTCTGCTCTACTGGTCACCAGCTTCCCTGATCACTGACTGCATGGCATTTTAAGACTCTTGCTTAGGTCAGCTCTGCCCCACATTTAGACCCAGCAGATAATTGCTCATCTGCTGTGATAAAAGACAGAAAATATGCCCCACACCTTTGGCAGCCAAGCCGCTGTCCTACTTAAAATGTGAAAACTGAACCAAACAACAGGAACCATTGCCAGAAAATAAGCCGTGCTAGGCAGCAGTGCAAGAGCCAATCTAACACTTCTAGAAACATCTGAACAAAATCACGTATCCCTCCACATTAGAGAAAGCCTGGGTTGTTTTCATTACGGTCCCTTCCCACCCTAACTCCATACAGGAGCCACATTCCTCCCCAGGAGGTTACGATGCAGACTTTGCTAGGCTGTCAAATTTGCTAATTGAGCTCCTCGTGAAGACAAAATGCTTCATCTATAATCTCACGACGATGCGAGCAGACTGCAACATCGCATACCCAGGCTTACGGATTTTCCTCGCTGTCTGGCCCTTCTCATCAAAGGCAGCCCTGAGAAGGGTCTGCCATGGTTGTGGCACTGAAAATCAAAATGCCTGTCAGGACTCAATGGTCAGCCAGCTCTGGCAGCAATGGAGAACTTGTTCAACCCAAAAGGCAAAAAATGCAGAAGGAAACTCCTGTGTTTATAGGCTACAATAACAAAGATTATTGATACACTGTATGGACATTTAGGGTTCAGTATAAAGCATAAAATGAGACTAAGGATTATGATTACTATTTCTAGCACAGACTGTGTTTTCGTGTGGTTATATTCCATCTTTTTTTTCCATTTCTAGTCTTGCAGACTGTCTTCCTAGGATCGGGTGACCAAGGTCATGGCAGCAGCCCACATGGACAATTAAAATCAACTAAACCATACCTTACATATTTTCCTAGCTCTTAATTCATCTTGCAGCATGGAAAACTAGGCAAACTCTGACTGCAAGGCCAATGGTTTTCTGCAATGTATGAAGACACCTAGGAGGCCAGCAAGAAAGTCTGGAGATCATGACATGAGATAGGTGCACTTTTTTCTTAGTTGTTTTCACATCTCACTCACTAACCAACAAGTGTGTGTTTTGTGTGACTACAGTGACACTGAAACTACAGCTACAAGCTTTCAGTGTGCTGTTGTTGAGAAACAAAGGGTTATCTGTCTATGCTAGTTCAGTCTTTTGAGAGTGGTGAAACATATCTGTAATTTTGAAGCCAGGTTTTCAAATATTGCTAGTTCAGGGCACGTTCTAAAAAAACAAAGCCTGAGGTTTGTTCGGAAAAGCAAGAAGGAAATACTGTCATTGAAAACTGCGTGCATCACCAAATGTCTACACAGACATATGGTTACTGAGACATGAAGACACAGGCTTTGCCTTCATAACTGATTACTACATGAGTAAAAATAAAGACATAGATGCGGGTTTTTATAAATAGGAGATTGAGATTCTAAGCAGTTGACAAATTGGCCTTTCATGCTGTAGCAGTAAATACAAGCAATTCAAAGATGCTTGAAATGAAACTGCCACGAAGGCAGAGCCTTGGTCCCTCTGCAAAAGGCCAGGGGCAGGCACTGGTGTCCCATCATGAGAGCTCGCTGCAGAGAAGACTGACAGTTTTAACCTCTGCAGAGCTGCTGCTGCTGTCTTGGTCTCTCCTTGGTGGCCCTGTCTGTAGGGCTGATCTTGGTAAAATTACATTCTCTTGGGTCTTTTTACCTTTCTTTTAATGTTTACTCATCTTGCCAGTGCTGCTCTGTAACACATTTTCTCTCTTTTCCCTCTAGCCTTGTTCTTTAATCTTTATTCAACAAATATGTGTGAGATCATTTCGGGGAGATAACAATCTAATTTTAGTGAACACAGAGAGAGAGAGGCAGAGAGAGTGATGCACTCACAAGTCAGGTTGAAATTGAAGGGGCTTGCTGATAATCAGGGTAACATGGAAGCCCTGGATCTAGTCTCAAAGTATTTTAATGTGGGTTGCCTGTGGTTGCAGGATAAAAGAATACATTTCCTTTATGTCTGCAGAAACAAGTTCATGCTAGGATTATTCGCTGCACTGTGTTTTTCATGCATCGTCTTTTTTTGTGTGTCCCAGGCATAATTACTAGATGCAGTAAACAAAGCAGTAAACAGTAATTCTGCCTTGCGTTACATTTGTTTTAGAATCACAGTCCATCAAGGGATGTTTTTTTCCTGACCTTCAGCACACTCTCATCTTCCTCACTTGTTATTCCAAGGAATGAACGTGTGTGCGTGCTACATGGCTGAATGACGTGGAGCAGCAGAAATAACCAAGCTACCACGAACTCAGGCAATTCCTGCATTGCATTCCATGTTAACTGAGAGTATTGCTTGAGGAAGGTTGCTTCAAATGTGAGAAGAGGCTGTATATTTGTTCTCCTTTTTTTTTTTTTTTCCTGACATGCGCTTTTTTTGCTTACACTCTTGTTCTTCTTCCATAATAAAGTCACCTATTGTCATGTTTCATTTATGAAGAGGCAGGAACATCTTTCAGGCTAAGTCGTTCTTTTTGCCTACCCTTTGTTGAATTTATCTATAAAATATGGGTGAGATCTAGAGACTTATCCTGTTCTTTTTTATCCATGTTTCTTCACTGATACAAAGTGCACAAAAATCTTCAGATGAAGAGGAATTATCTTAAATAATATTTCTTTTCATGACACACATAGAAGAACTGGCGTTTATCTAAATCTACCCTAGGAGTCTTTTGTTGGGTTTGCACTGGCTGGAATAAAGTGTAGGTCTCTCCACACACAGTCACATGTTTTCTCCTGGACAAGTAAGTGGCTTCTTTGAAATTGGTGTTTTCATCAATAGTTTTCAACAGTTTGCTGGATTTTGAAGCTGTGCATTTCATGGAAACATTTGAAGACCTACACAGTGTCCCATACTTCTAAAAATACTTAAGAGAGAAGGTGTTCATTAGAAATTTTATTTTTTTTGTCAGGAAAGAAATTAAAGAAAATAAATTACAAAGCTCTTCTCCCACAGTAGACAGGAATGCCTTTTTCAGCCTTCTGAATTCTTGTTTCTAGCATAGTGTCATTTGTCCTCAATTTTGGGAATTTCACCTGTACTGGAGTCCTGGAGAAAATGGGCAGAATCTTTCCCAGCACCCAAGAAGAAAGTTTGTAAAACGTTCATGGATGCTAGTGTACAATGCTGGAAATACTAAATTTGGTAATTACAAACCATTATAAAACTAAAAGTATTTAACCTTCAGCCTTTTCCTCATCCATCATCATTCTAAAGTTTCCAAAAAACTGAGATTGTGTGAGTATTCTTTTTTTTAATTGATCTATTTTTAGACAGAAAAATAATAAAGCCGCATAAGTGACCTTCAGGTACCAATGGCACAGACAACAAAAGGCACAGCAAGGACCGTCAGCCATTCTGACACATCCTGGTGAGGGTTGGCAGTTGAGGGATTTACATCCCGTTTTCAAAAGTAAAAGCTGGGTGCAGACATTGAAAGATCCTAGACCTTAGGTATTTAGTTTCCTTCCTACCTGAGATCCTAGGTGTTTAGGTTCCCTGATTTTCTAAATGAACACCAGGTGTCTGAGTGCTTTCAATGATTTAGGTATAATGATGCTTTTGAAAACTGCACTTTACATCTGTTTCTGTAGCTCAGCAAAGTCAACATGCATAAAAATGCACCCAGGGTTGGATGGGGAATGCAGTGAGCTGCTGTTGCATCTAGCATTGAAAGAACAGTGCCATGCTGCTCAGGAAGAACTGTGGTATTTTTACACTTAGCTTCAGTCAGAGTTGCAATGAAAACTAATTGTATTCAAATTATTTTAGCAAATAGAACATAATTGTATTTTGAGTCCACAAATGTGACAAAATCCACCAAAAAAGATACCACAGCTGGAATTTTCTGACTGAAAGACTCCTGCAGTGCAATGGCTTCCTTATGCATGGGCGGCTGTGTACAAGTGATATAAAAAAATGGTGATGAAAGATGCGCTGAGATAACAGCTTGGAGTGGGAGCCCTGGACTCAAGACTGGATTATTCCACAGTTTTCTTGCACGGCTTCACGCAGCTCAGGTTACTCTCTGTGTCTAAGTTTCCTACCTCTAATAGATGGATAATAGCATTTCTCTTTCTCACAGGGCATGTTCTGCAGATAAGGGCATTAAAGGTTGTAGGGTTTTTGAAAACCATAGTGTGGAGGAGATGGATGTGCTTTAGAAATTCTCTGAGGACGAAGTAGTTAAGAAAGTGTTTTGACAGCAGGAACAATGCATAATCACTTTATACTGTCTTTTTTCTGTGTCTAACATTATGTAGAAAATTGCTTTGGTAGTATTTTGGGCACTTAGAGGTGGACTTGTAAAAGTGTTATTTTATGTGGCTATTTTTCACTTCCACTTTTAAGGGATTGTACTTAATTACCCTCAGGCCAGTGCAAAATAGTCATGGGAAGTCAGAGATTTCAAAGTTGTCAGAGTAACTTCAAGTAGCTTTTCTGTATGTAATACATGCCTGGGTAACATAAATACAAAATTTACATGCATAACATAAAATTCCCATTTCTTGCTACCTGCAATACTGCCAGTGAATCAGACCTTGCATCTGTTAGTTGTCCAAAAGTGAGGATTGCTCATTGCCTCCTTCCCAGGCAGCTGTGAAGGAAGGGAGGGAAGGAAGAAAAGGAGGGCAGGAAAGAAAAGGGGAGTGAAGCTAAGCAGGAGAACAGAAGGTGTCAAAAAACCCAGAATAAGTCGAAAGGATGACATGTTGTGCTGGGAGACTGAGGTCTGTTTTTTAAAAGTTGGCAGCTGATAGGAGCTGCTTAGTAATTTGGCTATTAGAGGCAGCCTTTGTGGAGGCAGACCAGTGGGCAGAGTGCAGGTGAAGCACCTGAAGGGACGTGATCAATGGATGTTTCACAGGGCACTGGAATCTCTAAAATACATAACCCTAAATGCGCATGAACATTAACACATATATTTATACACATAGACACATTTATGATTTCTTTTTAGAATCTACGCAAATCAGACACCCAAATTGCACTTGCATTTAAATATACAACCCAGATATACAAAACTGTGTAATTCTTTTTTTTTAATTGGAAATATTTCAATGCCAGTATTGTTCTTTTCAGATCATCAGCTTTGTGGTTGTTATCTACATGGGTCACTTTTGCTTCAATTCTCTTCTTGTCATGCAAATCATTATCATGGTCCACAATGACGGAGTATTTCTGATTGTAAGATAAAGTAATAAAGACAAAAATCAGTAAAAGACTGACTGAAGTGAATTTATAATTAATTTAAAGTGCAATACTGTCCATTTAACCCTTAACAATATTCATTTTCTTTAGTATGTAAACCTTGTCTGTGGTTAGAAAAGCTATGAATTTAAATAACCTTTAACAGTCTGAGAAATGAATAATTCAATAGGTATATCAGGCAAAAAGTTGAAATTACATACTTCTCCACCTTCTTCTAGAAGAATTCATTGCAGGCTTTCTGCCAAAATTGCAATGGGAGTGGAAGGCAGTGCTAAATAAATAAACAAACCTAGAAGGACTCAAACAATAAACATTTGTTCATCTGCCAAATACCACCATTGAGGTAGCTTTAGAAGTAGAGTCTCTGCTGTCCCCTTGTTTCCTCCCTCTATGGCTTGCTCTGGAAATTAAAGAAGTCTCAAAAAAGGGCCTTTTCAGATCTTATTGAAATGAACATTTAATCTGATTCAGATTAAACTGGTGGGGTTGTTAGCACCTCTCAAGCCAGACTTTATTGTTTTGTAAAGCTTAATTCTTCCTTCAATATTAATGCAGATATGGACAGCCTTGCTAACTCACTTTGACTGGCAGCGCATGTCGCGGGGCTTGCGGGAGAGGAGGGGAGCAAATCCTCTCCGCTGGCTGCCGCCTGGGAAGATGGGGAAGCCTTGTCCCTGTGGGCCCGGAGGCCGCCGACCCTGGAGTGCCGGGCTCAGGTGGACGCAGCCTGCCCGCGCCCGCAGAGGTTTGCACCCCGGGCTCTCCGAAGGGCTTGCGGAGGTCCTGGGCACAGCGGGAGTAAGAGCAAAATACCGCTGTCGTCTGCTGAGGCTCTCTGCGGCACGGCACAGTCAGGATTTTTTCCGAACGCAGAGGACTGAGTAGCCAACACCCGCACACAGGATATGTGGAAAAAAGCCCTGCAGGCAGATCTCTCTGAAACGTGCTCTGCTCTGTATCCTGCAGACAGCGAGGCTTGTGCGCAAGTGACTGCCGTGGGGGCAACGCTTTTGGTACAGAGCTGTAGGAGCGTGGCAGAAACCCGCTTTTCAGCCAGCAACAGGAGGGAGAGGGGGAGAATTTCAGTTTGAGGAATCCGACATGTCAGTGGGCGAGCTGGCAGCAATGTCTGTGGGGATTGGTGGTGGATTCACATCCCCACTTTACAGGGGTTAAGTTTTCCATAGGCTTTGTAGGAGCCCATCTAGTCCACCTTTGTGTTGCTCTGACCAGAGCTCTCAGCCTCCCGAGCTGGGTAGAGTAACAAACATGCTGAGCAAAGGAACACTGTCTTGGTTTTGCTCCTTTTTTTTTTTTCCAGCTGAAGCTTCAGTGTAAAAACCACATCATGTTTGTTTATGTTTTCAGAGACATTTGCAGTTTTCAGTGAAAGGCCCCAAACAAAAAGATAGTTACTTGTCAAACACATTTTTATCAGACTTGGGAGGTTGCCATGCATATATCTTTTATGGAGTACCTTCTGGTTTTGCCCATTTTCAAACAAAGGAGGAAAAAGGGAGGAGGAGAACACCAGTTAATGTTATATTAAAAAAACTGGGTTCATGTGCAGCTCAATTTCAGTGGAAAGATTTAACTAGCTCTAGTTAGACTAGGCTAATCATTTTTTGTTTGGGTTACCCTGAAATTCTGTTTAGGTACTGGGATGCCTCAAGCTTGCTGATGGGAATTTTGTATTGATTTTGGCTGAATATATTGAACAGTGTTGGGGACGACTGGTTCGTGAACTCTTGGAAAGGATAGGTCTGGTAGTTTGTAGGTAGCGGGTCAAAGGTTTCAGTGGATATTGACAGGGAAGGACAAAAGCTAGTTTATCACTGGGTGTGTAATTTCCACCCAGCATGGCAATACAGTCTCCCTTTACAGATGCCCCCTCTCACCCTGCAGTTCTTGTACTTGTCCCTGTGTATCCCAGTTTACTTGGAATTTCTGACTGGATTTGTCCACTATTGCGCAGTGAGGGAGTTTGTTGAGCCCTGCTTTCCTGCTATTGAACACTGTTCCTTACTTTAATCAGAATACAACCTTCTTTCCTCTAGTAGGCATGGGAGATTTTTCACCTGGGTTTGTGACTGAAACAGCTGTTTACAGCAGAAACAGCCAGATGCTATGTCATGTCCTGTCATGAAAGCTGTGCGAGTGCTCCTCAGTCTATCCAATTCTTGCTTTGTCAGCACTGACAGGAGGTACCTTCACTTCTTCCTTAACCCTTTCTGTTACGGGCCTACCTCCTCACAAGTTGAGTATATGTGTGGTTTCAAGTCAGCATGACTTGTGGCTGATAATGTGAATAATGGTCATGGTAAGATTACTGTGAAGAAAGACACAACAATTAATTATGCATTAGGGATGAATGATGTGCACTTTTGGAAAAAGGTGAGAACAAGAAAAGTGGCTGGTTATGATAAAATCTTTCCTCTAAAGGTCTTTTTTTCTCCTCCTTCTCCCTCTGGGGCCAGCAGCGTGGCACACCAAGCTGCCAAGAGGGAAGGGAGCAGGACTCCAGCCCTGCTCTGAGAGATAAACAGCACCAGAGTCAAACAACTGTAAATCCCTGCTCTTCCCCCAGCAGTCCTTATGGTCATCACTCTTACAATCATCTCCATTCCTGTTTCTAAAAGTTCCTTTTAATTATTAGTCCAACCATATTGCTTCTTGCAGAAGACAACATAAAGTTTCTACATAAAGGTAAAACTTTATTTAACATCTCATGAAACCTGTTTTAAGCCGGGGGGGGAGGGTTCTTTCTCATGCTAGTGTGTGCCTTTCACTTTCACCCAAAGGCTTTTTGTAGCAACCAGTAGGTGCCCATTGACGTTTGTGGTCTTTGAGCTGCTGGGCTGGGGAATGCCGGAGAAGGTGCAGATCCTACAGCCAGTACTCTCTCCCCCACACCACAACTACAAGGACATTAAATTTAACCCCTCTGAAAGGTACTGCGAGCTGATCTTCTCTTCCTGTGATAAATGTTACAGACTCAGTACTTTGGTTGTAGACATTCTCTATTTCCTGGTTCTCGCAACTTTCAACAGATCTATTGAATTCACACTAGGAGTCATTTTCGTTCGCAAATCAAACTTGCCAGTGGTATGTTTAATGTAAGTAGATCAAAAAAAGCTGGATTTCTAGATTCACAAAAAGCCCCATGGGTAAATGCACGGATTTCATCCAACCACACAGGCAGCAGAAGGGACTGTGTCAACTGTTAGACTGCAGAATTTGCTTCTCCCCTGAACATGTTTCACATTACTTTGTTGGCCAAAGTTATCCTGGAGATTGATGGAGATTTAGTTGTTTCGTTGAAAGCTTATTATGGACCTTGTAAAGAGTTTTAAAAAGTGGCTCTGGTATGTAGAATGGAATTCCAGAGGAAAAGTTCAGCAGAGCTCCTGGTCGTTTATGTAAGGAAAGATCTACTCAGAGCCCATAAAACGATCTTTCTGCGAGCAGTATCTCTCGTCCTGTCATGAGATCTATATGTAGGGACAGCTCACACAAGATATTACTCACACTATGTCTGAAGACTGGATTGCCAGCATAAGAAAGTTTAAAGTATTTCACTTAGCCAAGGATAATAACAAAAAGAGAGCAGGACTGACTTCAGTGCAGGTTGGCAACCAGAGCACGTTCCCAGGTGCCCCAGGCTTGTATGGCCCAGCTTTGAAGTTTGTATTCCTTCCTGCTGCTGTTATCTGTCTCAGGTAGATGAGCAAAATTTCTTTGCAGCTTCCAGTTGTGCTTCCCAGACCCACACTCCCACTTTAAGCCTTATTCATGTGGGTGAGCAGATGCCATAAAAAATGTGCTCTGTGAATGAGCTAGACAGAATAAAAATGCCTTCTGTTTTGATTTTTACCTGATCAGAGGTAAGAGTTGCAGAAATATTTCCAAAATGGAAAAGAGCGTTAAGCAAGAGAAGTCTGTAGAGCTTCTTTCACTCCTTCTCATGGCTGAAAATGGAGCTGTGATTAAAAACTTGCAGCAAGACTGGAAATGGCATGATATTTTCGGTCCTAGCCTACACATGGATCAAGCTTATATTAAAATTAAGACAAAACCAATGTGCATTCTGCACAGTCATGTTTGAAATAAAGTTAGAGAGTGAATAATGAGAAGGGGTTGACACTTTACACACGAACCTTTGAAGTTAAAGAAATGCAACACAAGGAAAGGAATCTTATGAGAAACTGCTTGACACAGTCATAAAACTACTGGAAAGACATATTCTTTGACAAGCCTCTTTTCAATACTTTTTAAGAGAAGTGTCCAGTCAAAGGGCTTTTTTCCATTATTTGAAGCCAGGAGCTGAAGTGGGTTTGGTGCTATAGGTTTTCAGAAGAAACTGCAGAATATGCAATATGCTAGATCCTACTTAAGTAAAGTGATATGTATAAAAATCTGATCTTTCAAATATTGTGGGATCAAGGTATCTATAGTTTTGGATATAAATCTCTGCTAAAATCAACTGATTATAGCTCTGACCATGGAAAAGAACCTGGTACAAATGACTTTGAACTCATGTCACTCCAGGTAGTCTGTGCACTTTTGAGTTAATTAGCATCTCTTTGAACTTAATTTCTTTCCTGTTGCATGGTCTGGAATAAATATCAGTTACTAATAATCTATTTAAGACTCATTTTAGTGCTAGAATGTAACAGGCAGAGGGAGAGACGTGAATAGAAATGTGTTGGTGTGTGTAGTTACTCTCCTTACCACTCTCTCTCTCAAAAATATCATCTAGCGCCCTGGTTCCCAATTATTCTTAATTGGCAATGCTTCCTCCTAAATCAAGCACTCATAGTAGCATGAATTAATTAGTAATAGTAATGAAAGCACAAGAAAATTCTGCAATGGGTCATTCGTGTTATCAGGGCCTATTTGATCATATGAAAAAGATAGTTTGAAGTTTTAGGGGGAGGGAGGAGGAATTACTTGCTTGTCTTTAAAAGGCAATTCCCATGAAAAAAATAGCCAGAAGTTATACAGCAAAAAGCTCTGGATAAAGCATTTGAAGGCAGGGTACTTACCAGGCTTCTGGACACTGTGAAAATTTTGATCATCACCAGTCAATGAACAGAAATGCTACACAGATCTGTTTTTCTAAATCAAAGTAATAGAATACTAAAAATAAGTAATACAGAGCAGCTGTATTGACCCCTCAGCACAAGTTTTTCCCCCTGTTTTCCAAGCTGCTCTGTTCATCTAAGGATCACTCATCCCAAAACTCTATCCCCTCTCCCTGCTTTCTGGGTGGCTCAGGACTGCCAGATACTTACATGTCTTCTGCTGAGTAACACTAGAGACCCTTTCCACAGCTGGGCTAGTCTCCTGCAGCACAGAGGTAGTGAGCAAGGGGTTTTGGAGCACTGACCCTATTCTGATTAGTGTGGTCCTTGCCAGTGCTGTTAACATCATCTTTCAGACTGCCCTTGGTGTGGCCAGAGAGAGTGTGGGCACTTTCCTGCCCATGGATGGGACGAAATAGATAGACCTTTTCTCAGTGGGTGATCCCAACATGTCCTCTTTGCACCTTGTTTTGATTAAGCTTATACGCGAATGTCCTTGTTGTTGTACCTGCTACACGCACAAGATTTTGAAGGTTTACAGGTCTCTCTGCATTGTCTCTGAGTCTCTGTGAATATGCTTACATGCATCCTAAAACCTAAGCACAAGGTTAGGAAAGGATACCCATTCAGTCATGGATGCAGAAAACAAAAGGACACAGTCACAGGGGCTGGCAGCACACAGACTCTGTTTCTTAAGAAATTGTCTCCAGCAATCCTTTCTTCTTACCCAGGTGCTTCATGTTACCCCCCCAAACAAAAAAACAAGGAAAAAAAAAAGTGTTCTTAGTGAGAGCCAGTCAGTAAAAGAAATACACAAATGTCATTCACAAAAATCTACAGGTCATTATAAACTCAAAGGTGATAATACCTGAAATGAATTTTGTTTTGAAAAATGCACATGAATTACCAACGGTAACTTACATTTGAGGCTAACAGTGATTTAATATTGCAGGAATGTACAGACTTTAAGAAAAAGGAAGAACTGGCCTAGGAACTTAACAGGGGTTCCTTTCAAACATTTACAGAAACAAAACTGACTTTTTCAATGAAGCAGGTAGATTTTGTTAGAAGTGAGAATAAATCTTTTTTTACTTCCCCCTGAAATGCACATAAGGCATTAAACTGAATTTGCGCATCAGCTCAGCACTGGCACTTTGTAACTGTTGAATGCTACCTGGATATGGACTTCTTGTTTGGAAGTTTGTCTCTAGTACTTCCCATTTAAGAGCTTCTGTTTCTAGATTCTCTGTTCCTCGCGACTTCTTCAAAACAGCATTTGATGAATGGAACAAGATCTGGTCTGCTGGAGTGAGCTGAAGTATATGACTTTTAGAAGCATGTCATCCAGCATACTCTGGGACTGGAAATATATTCACTGAACAGGCATGTAAGACAAGACTTGTATCTGAGCTGCTTATATTCAACATGTCTTTGATGAAGCAGAATATTGCACTCAGAAGAGGAGGCTTGCAGTGACACTGAATAGGTCAGATCATGCGTCTGAAGAAAGAACAAAACAAGATGAGTTTTCTCTGGCAAAATATTTACTGCTCGAACCTTACACCACTGAGATCTTGCCTCATATAAAAGAGTGACTGACCGTTGCCCTGAGTTTTTCTACAGAAAATTAATTCGTGCAAAGGTAGCATGTTCCATTTTGTCTTGCATGTCTGTCTGTGAATATCTTAAAGATATTCAAAGTTAAAGGAAGACTGAAGTGCCTATTTGCCCAGAACAAAAGATACTTCAGCTCTGTCAGCCCCATCAACACAGTCAGGGGAGAGCAATTAAGCAGTCAGGGAAAGAAAGAAAGTCATAAAATATTTCAGTCTAGGGCTTTGTAAACAAGCTCTTAAATATATGATTCATGTACCTCATTCATCTACGACTGTTCACACTATGCTGACACACTTCTGTAACACTAAATAAATTAGTAGTGCATTTGGCATTTGTAAGTTTCCTTCCTCATGCTGTGTCTACCATATCCCCTCAGAAGACAACTTCTTCCCAGATTCCCTGATGAAACACTTGGGTTATTGTATTTATCGCCTGTCAGGAGATTTCATAAATTTAAAAAAAATATATATTTAGACAGAATTTAAACTAACTGAATTATTTAATAAACAGATGTCAAGTGTGAATGCATAATTTATTTTAAATGTGTGTAATGGAGCTTTAAGGCTACAGTGTTTTTAAGTCCAAGAGGTTTTCTTCCTTATATCTTTTAATTTACCAAGCTACGGTCATCCAATCTAGTAGCAGAGTGGGAATGACACATGTTCTTCTTTGGAGACCTGCAATGCCAGTTCTGAGCCTCCTCAGGTCCTACTGGCTTGTCTTTCAGTTAAACTAGTTAACAAGGAAGTGAACTAGTTGAACTTGACTTAGCTGCTGAAGGTGCACAACCTTTTATTACCAGCACCAAGTAATAAAACATTCAATGGAGGAGAGAGAGAGATTACAGGCAGGCGAAATGATTAGTGCTTTTAAGAGCTTAATGGAAAGTTACAATGAGGTCATAAAGGAAGCAAAAAGGAAGCAGTAGGCAAGTCTTTGAAACCTCTGTATGGCCACTCCACAGCTAGGGAGAAAACAGAAGAGCTGCAGGTCACAAACAGTCAAGACTGTGGCATGGTCAGCACTGCAGAGACTCAGTGACATATGTCACAGGGTTTGAATAGTGGCCTAACTCTTGAGTTTGCATGCCTTTAAACAATGGGACATGATTTTTGCTTGGCGTGTCAATAAAGTACTGTTGTGGTTTAACCTGGCAGGCAGCTGAACCACGCAGCCACTTGCTCACTCCCCCTCTCCCTCAGTGGGATAGGGGAGAGAATCGGAAAAAAAAAGTAAAACCCATGGGTTGAGATAAAGAAAGTTTAATAAAAGAATAACAATAATAATAATGGTAAGAGAATATACAGAATGTACAAAACAAGTGATGCACAATGCAATTGCTCACCAACCGCTGACCAATGCCCATCCCATCCCAAGCAGTGATCCCTCTCCACCCCAGCTAACTCCCCCTGAGCATGACATCACATGGTCTGGAATAGCCCTTTGGCCAGTGGGGGTCAGCTGTCCCAGCTGTGCCCCCTCCCAGCTTCTTGTGCCCTGGGCAGAGCAGGGGAAGCTGAGAAGTCCTTGACTGGTGTCAGCACTGCTCAGCAACAACTAAAACACCTGTGCGTTATCAATATTCTTCTGGTACTAAATCCAAACCACAGCACTATGCCAGTTACTAGGAAGAAAATTAACTCTATCCCAGCCGAAACCAGGACAAGTTCATGCTCTCTGCAGTCCAGAAAATATGAGGTTGAATGTCTCTGGGTGGTGGAGAGTGAAACAATGGGTGACAATGTTGTAGTATGGGCTACAGTAAAAGACGGTGGTTCACTGACTAACCAACAAAATTAATAAATAATGCACCACACAGAGAAATATGAAATGTTCAATGACTTTTTTGCTTCAGTTGTAGCAAACAGATTAATTATGATCAGATTTTTTTAGTGTTAATTAATGTTAATAGTTTAGAATAGGAACCTGAGCCAGAAAAGAAGTGAAAATCATTAAAAAATATTAAGCTAAACCAGGTTGCTTGAGTTATTAGAGCCTGACAAAGTTGACCTTAGAACACTAAGAGAGGCAGCTGAAGTAATTCCTTAAGTCTTAACGATTATCTTCAAGAGCTCATGGAAAAAAAGAAGCAGTCAAACGTAATGAGTATGACAGAGGGGGGAAACAGAGATTAGAGGGTACAGACTAGCCTAAATTCATTACATGAACAGCCACTGGAATAAATATCAGACTTGTATATGCATAGAGCATGGTAACTTGGCAAATTACTGTCAATTTGAGAGGAAATACCAATGAAATAAGTTTATACTATCATGTGCTACCATCCAATGTTTTCATAAATCAGATGCAGACATGAAAATGGGAAAAAAATTTTATAGACAGAAGATATGTCAAAAAAGTTTACATTACCTTAAGTGGATGTCAGACTGAAATTTAGCTAGTAATCAGTTACTGTTGCAAGAAAGGCAAACCTTGATGTGGCACGATGCAGTTGAACCCCATTTAAATGACAAGTTTGAATCTTCTTGCTTTAGTAAGTGTCTCCAAAATGTCATTAGCCTTTCACACCCCAAACAGCCACAATTTCTTACAATGACCAGAATATTTAGCTTTTTGGACAAAGCAACAACTAAAAGTGGTTAGATTAGATTAGATTAGATCAGAGTAGATTAGATTTGATGGCTCGGAAAAATAAATAGTTTAAACTAAGCTTCCTGCACCCCCACCATGGATTAGATTCTTGCTGTATTGGTTCTAGCTAAATCAGGAACTTCCAGAGGGGCAACTGGTCTGTTCCAGCCCTCTGGGAAGTCTCTCTTTATATACCCTCTGAGGCCTGGTGGTCCTTCCTTGTTCCTCTCAACACTACTGTCATCCCCCAGGAGCTGGTTTTTTCCAAACTCCATCCATGCTCCTTCCACTCTGCAGTCTCAGGAAGATCTTCCCAGATTCAGCTGCTCTCGAAGGGCAGTGGCAATGTCCCCTTCTTTTCCACAGAGTCCTCACCTGACCAAGGCTTCTGCAAGGAATGTAAGGCAAATAGGAAAAAAAATGAAAGAAGTCACTGTCCAGCACCTTATCAAAAGTATCATAGGTAACACAAGAGCTAATTTTTCTGCATTACTCAGCCCTGGCAATGCATCAGGCATCAGCTGGAGTATGCACTCCACATTTGGCATTGAGCTTTAAGGCAGTTCTAGACAAACTAGAGAAGGTTAAGAAGAGCACAATAAAAAGTGAAGAGGTTTAGAAAATGTGATCTATAAGTAAGTAGTGAAAAGATTTCTTTATAAAGAAGAAAATAATTGAAAAGCAGATACTATAAGAATTGCCAAACATTTCAAAAATGTATGAGTTCCTCTCCATGTTTACAGAGGAAAGGTTAAGATGCAAAATCAGTATAGAAATACTTAGTTGGGGGGAAAAAAAGACTTTATATTGAAAAGCAAAGTACCAAACAATTTACCTATGAGTATTTCCAGGTCTCTAACTGTCACTTTTTTTTATGTAGAAAGTGGAAGAATACCTGTCATGGATGATCTAGTTATATTTAATCCTTGCCTATAGCAGTGTACAGATTACATGAGCTCTTTTCATATCCATACTTTCATGGTCGCATGAAAAACATGCAAATCCAGTAACCAAGGCAGTAATACTCACCTAGTATAAATTCTCACCTACTTGGGCATCAGCTGGAGGCCTTCATCTTTCTTCTGCTTGCACATGAACAGGGTCACTATTTTCTGTCTGTTAGAAGAAACTGCTTTCTTCAAGGACACATAGTGGGACATTAATTCTTCTCTGAAGAACAGTTGTCATTTCTTACAAATCAGTTGTAATGAATGACAAATTAGCTTAAATGAGCTGTTGCTCTGAACCAAACAGTAATTCTCATGGGGATTTACAATGAGCTTCTCTGATGTCAGGCAAGTGGTAAGGGGTGACTTGTACTTATTCACCCAAGTTTGTCACCATTTTTTCTGTCGTTCACTGTCTTCGATGAGTGGATCAAGCTATGTGTCAGAGTTACACCTGGGCATGTTTTGTTTAGATCGCCATTTCACTTTGGCCTGTTCTATCAGTTTGACAGTGACACAAATTATATGTGAGGAGACTTGCACCTCTCTGTGTGGCAAGTGAAACAACCCAGAGAAATGCAGTGCTGCTCTGTGGCCACATCTCCTATTCTATGACCCCTGAAGAGCACAGCAGGAGAGCGTCTGCATGTGTCCATTCTCCAAGTTGTTAAGGAAAATCCCCATTTGCCTCAGACACATCTATGTCCATGTCCATGAGACTGGGTGTGGCACTCCTGGGAGCACTGCCATTTCCACAGTGACAGCATCTACTGTCATTTGCCTTTCTCCTGAGATGGGACACCACGTCCTGCTGAAGAGACACTACCTGATGCTGCACGAGAGCAGGAGGCATAGACAAAGCAAGCTAGAATGGGATTTGACACACTTGCAGCCTGAGGGCTGTCACTCTTTGCAATACCCCTGAAAGAGCAGTTTTCCCTTCTGCCTACCATCACACACAGTGAATGTTGACCTCATCCTACCTAAAAGTCAATGTGAAGCAGGATAGTATCCCTGGATCTATCCTCAGGTCTCCAAGTTCAGGACATTGCTCTGGTGACCACCCTCTTGCTCATATGTGATGTTGGACCCAGACACCGATACATGACACTGGTACATTTCTCAGTGAGGGAATTGTAAAGGCCTGTTGCAGAATCACAAGCACTCATCAGCAGTGGTGTCGCAGGCAAAAGCTATCAGGTGGGGTCAATTTGGGAACTAAGATTCCTCCCTCCAAGTCAGAAGACAAAAGACTGTCAAAGTGCTCCACCTTACTTCTAAAAAGACTATAGCACAAAAGACCTTTTCTTCCCTCCACAGAGACCATGGAATCAAATGGTTTCACAGGCAGTCCTTGAAGAATAATATTTTTTTAAGAATAATATTTTTTTAAGATTTTTTTTTAAAGGTATGATCCAAAATTACTTCAAATATTACTTTTGTATGCTCTTATTTGATCAAAAGGTACAACCCTTCAGAGGCATCAACTACCAATGGTATCCCAAAGACAAGGCACAGTTGCAAGACATATTTTAAAAGAAAGCACCACACTTTCAGCAATAAATGGTGACACAATCACTAAAATTAGCAATAATTTCCATAATTCATACCATAGCTTATGCTTCCTCTTTCCATGGTGGCAACTCAATGATTGGGGAGTCAGTTCCTGGCTGCAGAGACCAGTCCTAGCTCTCACCAGCCCTAGCTCTCGCCAGCCCTAGGGATATATCCCATTTGCACTCTTCAGGAGGGAGAAGGATCTGGGCCAGACCAGCTTTGTGTAAACACATTAGTTTCTCACACAGCTCTGTTCCCTGTTAAGAAAAGCACAGAGTCCACCCGCCTCTTGTTTTCAGCACTCCTGCCCAGCAGGTCTGTCTTGTCTGGTTCTCCCAGGAAAGACAGACAGTTTGGAGATGTGTCCACATGAAAGGTGGGTGATTGGTGGTGGGCATGGCCTGTGGGAGGTGGAAGGGACTGGGAGACAACTGAAAGCACAAAGAGGAGGCTAAGGATACTCCTCCCTGTGTGGCTTGAACAGACATCACTTAAGCTGCTCTGAGTAGTGTTTTTGACATATGCTCAGACACTTGACCTGGCCGGTGTTGTATCCAAGGTGGCAGCTCTGTGCCACTCACATGGAGCTCTATGACCTCTTTCCTCTGCAGCACATGGGGCTACAATGCAGGGAGCAAGTGAGAGGAGGGCAAAGGGAGACACATGGGCCAGGCATGGTGGGACCCGTACAGCCTGGGTGGTGTCCTGAAAACTAATAACAGAGCTTCCCTCTTGGCTTTTCCCTGTGTCTGTGGGAAAGGCTGTGGGACAGAGGCAGTGGTCACTCAGCAATGACACAGCAAGCCAGGCTGTGCTGGCTGGGGGGTAAAGGGAACAGAGTAGGTGTGCAGGACCCACAAAGGTGTGAAACAGCAGCAGATGTCCGCATCCATGCGACCCTAGCAGCAAGGCTTTCTATGCTGTCCACTTGCATTGCAGGCAAGTAGTTGCTAGGTGAATTTGTGTTGCCTGGCAACTCTCAGTCCAAAATTCATCCAACTTCTTTGGAATAGGGGTACAGGCAAGCAGGATGGGTTCTGGAGTACATCAAGGGCTGATACAATCCATCAGAGCAAACACAGCTTCCACCCAAAGAAGGAAGTAGGTGCCCTGGGCTGAGCAAGATAAACACCATCCCAGAGGATTCATCCCTCCCAGTTGAGATGCTGCTGGTGAGGCAGCACAGCTTTCCACACCCCGTGGGGTGTCTGAAGGGGGGTGGTGTCTAGCACAGCATTGTCATGCAGGTGGACATGTTGCTGCAGAGGGACACGTGCTGGCAGGCACCAACACCAGCAGGGACAATTGCTCTCCCTCTGGGACATTCACGCTGCCTGGTGGGAGGCAAGGGGGGCATGTAAAACCCAGGCAACCTCCTAGTCTGAGCTGCTTCCCCACATGATCTGTTGTAAAGACAGTGGGGGTGGTCAGGAAATCTTGCCCTGAGGATGCTTAGGCAGGGAAGGTCTTACAAGACGACATAGATACAGCTTCTGAATACTTCTCATACTTCACTGCTCTCACAGCTATGGTCTTTAAGCAACAGAGCAAGATGGAAACTCTTCTTGAGCTCTTACTCCCACTTCAGTATTCACACAGGCACAATTCAAAATTTGCCTCTTTACATGCATCCACACAAGTCCATAGCAATAAAATATTCATGAAAGTAACAAGTATTAAAAAAAAAATAAATCTGATAATGACCACATTATCTCTTTTCAGTCTTCCAGGAATGCTCTCAGTTACAACATTGCACCTTTTCTTCCTGAACTATCACTTCTTCATCAAACTCCTTTCTCTTTGCCAGACTTGAGCACATCTCCCATGTTTTTCAGCCTAAAATCTAAATACTTCTAGTGCCTCATATGCTTTTTCCAACTTCAAGTGAAACAAGAAGCTATCTTAAGAAAGAGATGAACCTTTTCTTCAATGCATATTTTGACAATTTTTTTCTATTTGTTTATTAGTATGGCGATACATGAAAGATAACCAAGAGCAGCAGCCAAACCTATGAAAATCTTTCTGCTTAGACATCACCTTTGCAGTTAAGTTGCTGCAAAATATTATTCTCACCTTCCTACACAAAAGACAAGATTTGCAAGGTACAGAAGAAAATCCGATGAAAACTGGTGGGGTTTGGTGTGTTCCAAATTAAGCATTCAGTGAGCGTTAGCAAGTCCTAGACTGTTGGATCTTTGGAGCCAGACCATGTATTTTTGTTTTGTGGAAGAATGAGTTTTATCGAAGGACAACAGGGAGCTCTGAGGAGCTATTTAAATGAAAATAAAATTATAATGGGCCAAATTGTGGCACTTTCTTAGGCTTTGATCATGACAAATATAATCCCATGGTCTTCAGTGGTATTTTAGACTAAATACTGTAAGATTTAGCCTCAATAACAATAGCAATGAGAAATATTAAGATGAGATAAATAATCTTCTTACTTTTGCCTACCCCTGGTACATTCAGTCCCCCTGACAGTGATCAGACTTCTCATGTGCCTATCTGCTCACTATTTCAAGACACTGATATTCTGGCTCCTAATATGGAATATTCACTGTATCAAATAATGCTCCTCAAGAAATGGGAGCTAAAGTCACCATGGTATAAAATGAGAACTCTTATTTTAATTAAGGGGCAATCTCTGGTAAGCAGGAAAGCCACTAACCTATGACATTTCAGTTTGCATTTTTTGACATTTTGTCTCTAAGAGGAAGCTTGAAGCCTTAACTTGTTGTGGGAATTAAAATTCTGTATTTCCTTTATATTTTATCAGTGCTTCCTGCATATCGTATCTATGGTCCAAATTTTGACACGTCCCTTTTCCCAAAGATAGTGTTGGGAACGGGAAAACCTGAGAAGAAACATCATCTGTGTGATATTTAGTCCTAGGTGCAGACTCCCCTGACAAGTTTTATTCACAGCTTTCCCATTTCTCTTGGTTGTCACATGTGTAATGAGGTGAAACATTTCAAGTAAGCTTTTTGCAAAGGTGTATTGATTTTGGTCACTTTTTCAAGAGAAAGATTTCCAAGGTCAGGGGGATACTTCTCCAGCTAGGGGAGAAACGGCTGTTGCAGTCTGAAAGAGGCATGGTTAGCTTCCATGAAAGTACTTGAAGTACTTAGTTTTCTTCCCCAGTGCAGATGAGGTGAGAGAAGGAGAGTGTGCATGTGAGAAAGAGTTGATTTGCTTTGTGCTGTTCCAAATTAGAATACAAGTTGTTTAAGACATGGACTGGTTTTACTTAATATTACTGCCCTGGTTTCTCCTAGGACAGAGTTAATTTTCTTCCTAGTAGCTGGTATGGTGCTGTGGTTTGGGTTTAGTACCAGAAGAATGTTGATAACACACGGATGTTTTGGTTGTTGCTGGGTAGTGCTTAGACTGGCCAAGGACTTCTCAGCTCTCAGCTCTGCCAGGGGCACAAGAAGCTGGGAGGGGGCACAGCCAGGACATCTGACCCAAACTCACCAAAGGGCTATTCCATACCATATGACGTCATGCTCAGTATATAAACTGGGGAAGAAGAAGGAAGGGGAAGACATTCAGATTGATGGCATTTGTCTTCCCAAATCACCGTTATGCGTGATGGAGCCCTGCTTTCCTGGGGATGGCTGAGCACCTGCCTGCCCATGTGAAGTGGTGAATGAATTCCTTGCTTTGCTTTGCTTGCGTGTGCGGCTTTTGCTTTCCCCATTAAACTGTCTTTATCTCAACCCACGAGTTTCCTCACTTTTACTCCTCTGATTCTCTCCTCTATTCCATTGTGGGGGGAGTGAGCGAGCAGCTGCGTGGGGCTGAGTTGCCAGCCAGGTTAAACCATGACAATTACAATGGTTGTTGGTGGCCTGAACCAAGATTTTGAAAAAGTCTCTGGGCCACCAACATAAAGATAAGGAGAAAGAATTATGCAACAGTTATAGTAAAATTAAAAGATCTTTTGCCTTCCTTCTGTAATTAAATGCAGATCACAGGTCCCAGACCCCTTCACTTTCAGACATCCAGGACGCCTGTGCTGAAGTAAGAAAGGAAGTCTGGCAGCCTTTCTTGAGGATCTTGCTATAGACCAGCCGCTGGTTTCAGTTTCTTCTTCTAAGAAGTCCAAAATTGGAGCTGTCCACTAAATCCTGATAAAAACAGCAGAGGAAGTGAATTTGAGATGCCATGTCGCAGGAGTCTGGCATTTCCCTTAGGGAGTCAGAACATTTATCTTTTTCACCATCTGACAGATACAGGCTCGGTCAAAATCATGTTCCTCCGGAGTCTATCATCCAGCAATGAAGAAACTGAAGCCTTACCTAATGTTTTTTACCCCCGTTCATTGCTACAGAGTACAGTGTGACCTGGCTCTTACCACAACCCACAACTGATGAGAGGAGCAAAGTGTCTTCATTTCTCTGTCACCTGTGTGGGGAACACACAGCAGATATACCCTTTCTCTGCTCATAAAGGAAGCCTCAGTTCTCCTAGATATCTTTAAACACAGACATTCCTTCTCACTACATCCTCCTAAGATCTGGGACCTTCCCCTTCTGCAGGACCATAGGAAGTCACTTGCTAAATCACAGGCTGTCCCCAAGAGGGATAAGACTTTTCTAAATAGTTCTGGAGAAGGAATAGGAGTGTATTTATCTTCATTAGTGGAAATGTTCTTTGGAAACAAATGTGCCAATTCTTCTGCCCTCTTTTGGATTTCAAACTGCAATCAAAACTGCAAAACCAGACATGCTCCCCCATATATACTGGATAAACAAACTCTGATTTTTGTAGATGCTTTTGGTGGGAGTGAAATTGATGCTAATAATAGAGTATGTGCTGAATAAGGCTAGATGGAAAGACAGTTGTTCCTCACTAACAATCGCTTAAAAAGAATCTCACTGAGAAATAAATTCAAAGACAGGCTGCAAACACTGTAACCATGTGAAAGTAGTATAGCTATTTATCACCATTCTCTGCTTCTGTTAGAGTGGAAACCAGGTCTTGACATTGATTGACATGCACATAAGTCATATTTTTACAGGAATTTTAGATAGTGACTCAAAATTGTCATCTCACCATTTCCATTCATGTACTAATTTCCATTTTCTGGTGTAATTTTTCATTTCATTATCACTCTATGTGTTTTCCCTTCATACACTGCATTCACTTCATTTCTTCCTTTCATTTTGTTTCCTTCGATACCCTAACAGCTGGGTTTAAGAAAGTGTCGCTTTTATTTTTTGTCACTAGAGGCAAGGAAATTAGCACCTTGATGGAAGGTGTACTACATAGAGCATATAGGCATTACAGAGCTGTTAAACACATTTCACTTCACTGTGATTAGAAAAAAATTAAAACAGGCATCACAATTTTCAGCCACTTTTCTTCCTTTTCTCCCCACACTGCCTTTGCAGAATGACAGCCATAGAAATGTACATTATGAACAGCAGCTCAAGCCTCACTCTTGACATGGTTGTCAGAGGACAGCAGCAATAATGACCTTTGTCTTCCACTTATGATTTCAGACCATGCTACAGAGGGCTAATGCGCTAGTTAACCTACTGTCTTTTCAGTCAATTCCCCACTGCAGCTATGGCTGTTACCTCTGAAACATCCCAGGGTTAACTGCAGTTAGACTTTACAGGCTGGATCAAGAGCAATGTCAGGGGCTGGAGGGTCAAGACAGAAGCCTGTGTTTGTTTCCACCTTCAGGCAACAGCAGTCTGTACAGAGAAGCATCTAGGAGCTGTTGGAGTGGGATTAACTTGCTGGCAGACTCGAGGAGAAGACAGCCAGGACTAGCCAGGCACCTCCAGCAAGCTGCACAGAAAAGCCAACTGGCTTTTCCTCAGAGGACTCCTGGAGCAATGTAGTTACCCACTGCTTCCAGGGGACAAACCCACTCCCCGTTGTAGATAATAGCTTTGTAAATCTCATCCCCCATTTGTAGCAAGGTGGACTTTTATGGACTTTTTAGAGCTACTCCCCAAAAGTTCAATGGGAATTTGTTGTTCCAGTCAGGATCCCATGACCTTTGAATATCCACAGGCCATTTTTGCAGCCATGCAGAGAAACTTACTCAGTGATGAAAAGTTGCTAACTGGGAACTGATAGGGTCACTCACACTACCTACTTTTAGGCACCTGAATAGGAGTTTGTATTCAAAGACTTGTCTCTGTTTGTTCCTTATGTAGTCAAAGAAAAATGCTCCACCAGAAAATGATCCAGGGCAGAAATCTGCTCCAGGTGCTCTGAATCTCCTTAAATAAATCTCTCTCCACAGAACACAGACATAGCTCAAGGAAACTAGCCTCCTAATGCAGGCATTAAGGATACACTCTGGAAAATTAATCTGTTATTTAATATGCTTACTCCATGGATTAATTAAACAGAGAATGGTATGCCTTGTAACTGAAAGCAAATAAATAGGACAATACTGGGAAAATATAGGAAATGTTGTTACTTTAGGAGAGCCCTGTATCAAAGGTCAAAATAATTCAAATTTAGCACTCTGTGTGGCCCCTCACCATTTCTAAAGGGAGCATATGATGCTGAAGGACTCAGGGTCAGGAATCCTCCATAACTGGGAGCTGCTGTGGGCATCCCTTTTAACAAACATGATTTGAAGATTTGAGGTGCCTCAAATACAAAGAAACCTCATGTTTTGCTTTTCACAAACAAAAATAAATTGAAAAATTAAAAAGTTATGATTGCTCCTACTGTCCTTATTATACCTATGGTCCATACTGTGATCTACGTGGACAAGTGCATCAATGAGTCCTTGTGCAAGAGATTAGTCTAAACCAGGCCTTCTGACGATATAGCCCCACTGCTGTAAAACATTTACTAAATCATTTAAATAACCCCAGAAATGTCACACAAGTCGCATACTTAAAATTAAGCACTTCTTTAAAACTACTCAGCTTAACTGGGGTTTTCCGCTCTCTTCTACGGGTTCGTCCAACTGCAACCTACATCTGGCACTGCTCGCTCTTTGTTGCCCACCTGTGTGGCCTCTCAAGAGCATGAGTCTTGAGATGAGCAGTCATGCTTTGTGTGGACAGCTGTATTAACACCAGGAAGGATTTGGACATGCAGTGGTGAGGAAGAGGTGTTTAAAAACAGTATTAAAAGGCTGCATGGCAAGCTGCAGCATTTGAGTATAAACCTAAAGAAGGAACTTTCTAAGGTTACCTAAAAGCTGTCCAAAAGAAGACATTTAGAAGCTGCCAATTACTTGACACTGTAGGCTGTTAAAAGTGAAATATCAGTAGATAATTTCCTCTCCATTTCCTACTTATAGTAGAGTCTGAATCACTATTCCCATGTGACTTTCTCATGTCTTACTTTCTATAACAGTACAGTAAGAAAAACTCTTGCAGTCTTTGGGCCTCTTGACCAAAGACAGAAAGGACCTCTCCTTTTCAGTAGCTCTTGCAATGTTTTCACAACATTGGAGGATTCTGTCAGCAATTTAGAATCATTTTGGCATATTACAAGAGCACGTACTGTCCTTCATTAACAGGGACACTGTGAAATATGAAACATTTTAGAGAAAGCTGCAGGATATTTAGAGTCATTTCTTCCTAAAAATATGCAAAGCTCTTTGGGGAAAATGTAGGCAGATGGTGTGCAAAGCATTCATTGTTTTCTTAGTTAGTGATAAACAAATACTTTAAATTAAGAATCATAACCAATCTTTATGAAATCTCATCCTGAATTATACACCAAAACAAAAGACCCTCATCTTTAGTTCCTCAGTGGTTTTGTTCAGCCTTTTTTTATCTTTAAGACCATCCTGCTGGGAATCCTACTGACCTGGAGGGAGAGCTCTTGGGACAGGTGCTCCAGTGGGTAATCACTCAGGAAGACATTTAAGCAAACAAACAGAGACGTGACAATTAACAAAGGCAGCAAACCTGTCCTTGTAACTTACAGGAACAAAGGCAGATAAGGGCAAAGGCAGATGAGGGCAATAGCACTTCTGCTGTTCCAGTGACTAGCCCTAAGCCTTTCTAGCTGTTTACAATGTCTGCGTTTTATTCACTGTTTTGTATGGCCTTCTAAATTATTGCCACTGCATGCCTCGGTTTACCTGACTATGAAATGCATTCTTTGAAATCACATCCTAAGTTATTTGGATCAAAGGCCATAGTGTTTGCAGTAACAAACACCAATTAACCTCAGTGACCATGGTATCATCCTGATAGACCTGAAGAGATATTACTGTTATTATTCACCAACTGGACTGTTTTCTGTCTGGTGAAGGGGAACAGCATCTTACTAAATTTGAAGATCATGGCATGACATCTTTGTATTTTCATATTGCCAGGCACTGCTATCATGCCCAGGACGGTAACCAGAGCATGAAAAAGAAGATGATCCTTTTTCAGAATGAAGAAGAAAAAAGAAAAAGTGAAGGTACGTTTGAAAATGCTTAGTGTAATGAACCTTACTATTCCTTTAGTGAAGTGTTTTTTTCACAGCAGTAAAAGTGATACTGAAGCCCAATAAAACTGTGTTAAAACTAAAAAACTCATGGTGTTAAATTTTCCTCTGAATGACTGTGATGTGAATTTGATGCAGTCCCATTAACTTCAATAACACTGATTTATGAATTAATCTATATTTACACCCATGTAACTGAGCAAATCTTAGTTCACAACACAACAAAACACTTACTGGTATGCACTACGCTACCATATGTGTTGAGTGGGAATATCCTACCCCGTGGAAACAGCACAGGCAGTGAGCTGAGTTCTCGTGATGGAAAGAAGCAAGAGGAAAGCCTGCCCAGCAGAGATGGCCCTGGAGTGGGATTTTGGAGATGGATTTTGCCTCATGCTTTCTTCAGATATATGTTGTCTGTCTCCACCTCACTTCTCCATATGTATTGTAACACTAGCAGTTCCTTTCTCTTATTCTGTTTATAGCTGGGGCTAGATTTGGAGACCCAGTCTTGATCAACAGTGATTCACAAGGCAGACAAGGGTATGTAGCTCCTGTGGTGTAACAGGATAGCCTAATGAGAGAAGGGATGCAATCAGTTTGCTGGATGGAAAACTCAGGGACTACCACAGTATCCAGTACAATGGAGACTTGAACTCATTTGAGATGCTCAGTGACACATGAACACAAATAATAAGTTGTCAGGGGAGAAGGTTAAAAGAGAAGACAGAAACAGAGGGATTATAAGCAGAGGTGAAAGTCAGCAAATCAGATATCAAAATGCAAGTACAGCAGAACTGGAATCTTCAGCTGCTCATGTTAGGAACCTGCATTGAACTGTTACCTTGCTATGAATATTCATGCCAAACAAGTGACAAGGAATAATGTATGTATGATGTAAGGAATGCTAAGGAGTATATTTAAAACTCTCTTGAAGAGAAGAGGGTTATAGTCTTCAGGAGCTTAAAAAAAATGCCAGCAAGATCCTGAATCCAACCTGCAACTCACTCAGCGAGTAACATAATTCACAAGTCACAGTCACTTCTAGAGATCATCTTGTCCTGTCCACTGCTTAGAGGAGGATCAAGGTTGCCCAAAATGATGTCCAACTGGGTTTTGAATTTCTCCAAAGATGGAGAATACACAACCTCTCTGGGCAACATGCTCCAGTGCTCAATGAACTTCACAGTAAAAAGTGTTTTCTTCTGTTTTAATGGGATTTCCTGCACTTCAGTTTGTGCCTCTTGGCCTTAAGTATGAGCTAAGTAAATAATTAAGTAAATAATTGAATGAGGCACGACAGTCCTGGAGATTTTGGAAAATGAAATGAGTGGCATGCATCTGAATAGGTTAATGTATGTGGATATTGAAAAGCAGGAGCCCAGTATGCAGGCTAACAGTAATTGGTTTTCTTAATTTTCTCTTTCTTGTACATTTCAAACTCTCTAACTCCCATATGAGTTGGTGAGCTATTATGTAGAGGCTGCCTATTAGATATAAAGCTTTACAAACTCATTGTTGATAATGTCAATGTCATGAAGAAAATTCAGGCCAGTTACAATATGTGGTACAAAGCTATCTAAAATTGTAAGTGTAGGCGTTTCAAGCGTGGGTCTTATCTCATTTGAAATTGAAATATGTTTGCAGTGCTTGAATGTGGGAAGATTAATTAGCACCTCTGTTTCAAAATAAGAAGGAGCAGAAACCCATCACAAGGAAAAGGGGAAGTGACACTGTCGACAGCTAGGAAGAAAGGTTTTTTCAGCTGGAAAATAGTGTAAAAAAGAAACAAATGCATCCATTTCTCTAATCTGAAGGCAAGGAAAATGGTATTTGATACTGACTGAGTTTTTCAAAACAATCCCATGGCCAGATTTTTCTTAATTGCCAAGTGCAGCAAGCTAAGATACTGAGTTCATTCTCAGGAAGCTACTGATTTAATCATATTTCAAGATATCTGCTTTCCCAGATTCCAGCTCCCGATTTCTCCAAGCAGGTAAAATGAATGAAGTTAGAAGGTAAACATACAACAAATCCCCATGCATATTATGGCACATTTCACTCTGATGTATTTCAGTGAAAGACTGGGATGCATTAAGCAGTCCTAGGTGTCATTTGAAAGTAGCTCTCTGCTGTAGTTTAGGAAATAGAAGCTGCCATTTCCCTATTTCATCTTTTTCCTATGATCCTCTACTGGTTGGGAACAGTTCCCTTTGATATCTTGTATAGGATCACTCACAGATGCTTCTTTTATTCTTTATAACAGCAGTCTCAAGACACTGATAGTTGGTACACCATTTACTATCAAAGGTTTTTAATATAATTTACTAAAACAACATTGAAAAACAGCCTTCTCTTAGTGGGATGACTTTGTTAATGGGGTTTGAAGATAGCAAGGTAGGTACTTATATCATGTCTTACAGTAACAAGATGAAAGACACATATTCAAGCCCTCAAAACCCCTGCTATCCCACAGGTGATTCTCTGTTTTGCTTCAGGTAGATCAGTAACACTGAAACGCTGTATTTTGTTCAATGTCTGCACTGGTTAGCCCAAAGTGATGAGTTAAAATATTCCAAACTCTAATATATCACAGGAACTGAGCATTTTATGTAAAAAAAAAAAAAATAAAACCAACAAAAAAACCCAATTGGAATTGTGATTGTGCAAGAAATAAAGAAATTCTTGTCACAAAATATTTCCACACACGAACATCTGCATAAGCACACTTCCCCATTTTATTTTCCTTCTTAACTGGATTCCTACCTTCTCCTTTCTATGAATCTGCAGGAAAAGTGCCCCAAAGTGCCCATTTTGTATGTGCACCTTAACAGTAGGAAAGTCTGCCTTTAAAAAAGAGTTAGCTTTCCTGTACAACCAAATCCTATTTTAAAGGAAGTTCACGTAAACCTTAGCAATATTTGCTACATAAATTAATTATCTCTGAATTTGCATAGCATATGAAAAATCTGGAGTCTCAAATTATTTTGCAGCAAATATTTCATATTTCACTTTCATTTGTTGTGAAGAAAACTTAGAAAAATGGCATACTGTGTATGTACTGTGCACAGAGCCTCCCTGAATTCACTGTTAGGTTTTTTTCAGCTAATATAAGCCCTACAGGGGCAATTTAGCTTAGTAAAAGTCAAGCTGCTTTCTATCAGCCTCTCACATCTTCAACAACCATAATAATTCCTGAAATTGAACATGTTTTGTAGTATCTTGATAGTGGGGATGTTGAACAAAGCAAATAAAGTCAATTTGATTCTCTTAAATTCAGATTCATCTGCAAAGCACAAAGTAAGAAAAATGTTATTTTGACTATCAGACTGAACAGATATGACAGCAGTTGTCAGGGGAAAGTGTGTGTCGTGCACATACATGAACTTACCACAGCAACATTTTGTAACCAGCTCTGCTTTTTTTGCAGGAGTGTCTCTCTTCAAGATTGCTTTGTGAAGAGGGAAGGGTGGAAGAAATGGAAAGCTAAAAGGCTTGAATTGCTTAGAAAGAAGGCATATTGAAATGGCAGCTTAGGAAAATAAATAGTGAAAAGTGCCCCTTAGTGAAAGTTTCCATTCTGCCATGAAGGACTGTCTGATAAAAGTTGTATACATTGAAAGCTGGTTATCCACAGGACAAAATTTAAGTATACCTACACAGCTTTCTCTAAGGTTTAGCTAGAAGGCAGCACCTATCTGAAAACTGGTATCTAGCAAAGTCTGTGGAACAGAAGTTCCCCAGTTCTTCTTGGGCTTGTGGCAATATGTTTTCTGATGACCAAGTAAATACTTAAATTTCACAGGTTTGGGGACTAGAAAGTCCTATCAAAAGAAACTATCAGACTTAGTTTCTAGGAATATAAAGACCTATATCTTTTGAGGTGAGATTTGAGCTTAGGATGCCAGTATGTGTCAGACCAGGGAGAGGTGTATAAGCACCACACAAGAACATTGCATTACACCAGGTGCAGGCAGAGTCTCACAGGTAGGAATGTACCAGTGCTGAGTAATGCTCTTAATCAAGGTGAACTGGGGCGGGGTCGAAACCCAAACAAGACAGAGAGAGAGAAAAAAGTGGTAATACTTCTGGTATCCAAGATATTAAATTAGGTCATACATTTTTTCATCCAGTCCTAATTCTACAGAAGTCCAAAGGAAGTGTTAAGAAGAGAAGCCTGGCAGGATTCCGAGCAGCAACAAGAATGTTGTGCTATACAGAAAGACAGAAGGCTAATTAGCCTCATTTTTTGAGGATTATGGTCATGAGCTGTGATTGTGTGACTGATTTTTTATTTGGGTGGGCTCTTAAAATATTAGAAGGCCCTTTTGTTTCTGGTTGGGTTTTTTGGGGGGGAGGGAGAATGGTAATTGTGTTTATGTGGCAAAGAGGAAGAGAGATTCTGTAAATACTTATGTAATATTTTTATATATATATATATGTTAGTAGTAGCTGTAACAGCACACAAAAATACTCCTCACAATATATATTTTTAAACTGTCTAAATATTTCAAGTCATTATCTCCTTTTTTTTTAAAAAAAAAAGAAAAATATTATAGGGACCTTCTAAAAGCTGATAACTTACTTTGCAGACCGTAGTAAAGTTTATAGTGGTGTGATGGCTGAATTCGTGGATGTAAGTGGAGATGATTTGTTAAAAAATTATTACATACCACATAGAATGAATGTAAAGGAAATCTTACAGTTTTTTTCTCAGAAAATATAATTTATCTCCTTTAATGGGTTAAAGTACCGAAGCACTACCCCAGACAGGGTCACACAGGATTTGTTCATTCAAATGGAGACTTTTGGGCTGCTGAGATTTCCTTTACTTATGAGGAAGAGGAAGGAGCATTTCTGCTGCCAAGATTATTAGGCTTTTCTGCTGGGCAGCTTTACCTCCTGACAAGGGGCCTGTAAAATCTGAAATATCAATGATTGCCATCAGGTACTAGAAATTATTTAGAGGGCAGAAAGATGTGAAGTGGGTCAAAAGCAAGGAATGCACTGCAGTCCCAAACGTAAACAAACAGCAGTCCGCACACTTCCTCACCCATATTTCTGTTCTCAGCCAATGCTGTACACCCATTGTCTTGTTTTATCTGTCTTAGTAGAAGTAAGTTTGCAACTGCATTACAGAGGTGAAAAAGTATCCCTCTAATTAGCTTTTTACTGTAAGTTAATTAATTTTGTATGGGCTGCTGTTTGGAGAACAAAAAGGACAACCCTTTTTTTTTTAACTAATGGCAGGCGTAAAATAGTAACACTCATCCCCACCCAGCCTTTCCCAAAGAAAGCACACTGAGTGAGCAGTAGGCAGATGATACTTAGATGATACTTTACTAACCAAGTAGCAAAGATACTTAGTTGGGAGTTTATAAAGGAAGAGACATCAAATTTACTTTTTTTCAGCAATTCTGGTTCAAAAGAATGTTACAGATTCCAGTCAAAATTCAGAAAACCTTGGGAAAAAAAAAAAAATAATGTGTGGCAGTGAAACAAAGGTCTATTAACCTGGAGACAATGGGCATATTAGATCACAAAGGATTCTAATTCTGGCCCTGTGTAAGCCATGGAGGCTTACCTCAATTTTCAGTGGTTCCAGGACTTTGTCTGGTATATTAATGACAGAAAAACTGTAATAAAAAATGAAACTAACGCATTGCTTAGTGATAAACTGTAATCCAAACCAAAGACCATTTTTTCCCTCCAGAGAAAATGAAGGGTTATCATATAAAGGAAACAGTGACAGAACTATAATTATTGTTTTGAAGACACCGACTTACCAGGCATATCTGTATATTCGAAGAATATTCACTGCAAGATACTCTATAAGCCCCTGGCATCATTGGAACTAACGTATAAGCCACAGAGCATCACTGGAAGTAACAACGGTCCTTGAAAATGCACAGTCAAAACTTGATTTTGCAAAGATTTCATCCCATGGATTAAGGAACCTGGCACTGTGGAACAACAGTGTACTGGTACCAGCATCACGCATTGCATCACACATATGCAGCCCCATCCATTCGGAGGCAAGACACATTGTGGCTGTTCATGCCTTTAACCCAACAGCTGCTATTTCTGAAAGTGCTCCTAGAGGGATGTCTTTTGAAGTTTGGAAAACAGGGCAGAATTAAAATCTGGCTGGAGAAACAATACACTGCCAAATAACACAGTGCCTCGAGCAATTCAAATAAAACTTCTTTCAGATGTCATTTACATTGTTGCGGTCTCCCATAAAGATAAAGACTGACCTATTTTTTCTTTTGTTTCAGAACTTGTCCCCTTTGACATTTTGTTGCTGTTGCAATTGCTGCCTCTCTCTCATTCCTTTCCCACTCTGGCGTTTGTTATTGTGGCATGTTTATGCTGCGCTTTAAACCTCCTCATTTCCACTGCCTGAAAGGGGTCTGCCAGAACCTGCCAGGAGTCTGAAATGGCCAGGAGCTCTACGGTGTTCCTGCTCTTCTGGAGATGGCAGGGTGCATGGATTAAAACAGATGCAAGCTTTCCTTTACCCAGGGGCAACCATCACCTCCACCAATAAAGCAAGGCAAAGGGCTTTTCATTCCATACTTACCTCCACGCCTTTCCTGAGCACCTTGAAACTGGAAGGCTGTTCCCTGGCTTAGCAAGTCATGGACACATTAGTCCAAGGCACACCACAAAGCTCTGTGTGCGTGTCACCATGTGTGATGCTGTTACAGCTACACAAAATATTTAAACAAGACATAGCTAAGTTCAGAGAATAGACTGGTGATGGAAAAGCAGCTTGCTGACAGCACTCTGGATTTATTTGCAACCCCTGCATAGCTTTTCCCTTTCCTTTTCCTGCTTGCCCAAGGGGCTACCACTCTTTACTGTCCTCAGCCTTTTTCCCATTGCATCTGTGCAGTAGCAAGACATGCTACCACATTTGAGAATTTTTTCAGACACATAGTTATATATATATATATATTCAGAAATACTATTTTAAGCCTGCTTAAAAGCATTGCTTAGATAGCTGAACAACAGGAAACCGAGAAGGTGGAGGAAGCATGGTTTTGAAGAAAATGCATTTTCCTTTTGAGTGTGCCTATGGTTAGAAAGCAGTACTTACCAGCTCCATAAATAATGACTTTGTACAGTCTTACTGGTGGGAAAAGGTCTTACTTAACAGCTTTGAGGAAAGTGACAGGAAACTCAGCTTTCAAGAAGGATTTTTTCTGTTTTGGTTTGTTGCACTGCAACAGTGCAACTTAAGTGACAATGAATCATATATATTGCTCTTCACTGTTGGTAGAGATTTTTGACACAGAGATGCACTTAGATGGTATTTTTGTCTGGCCAGGCACAAGAGTAAAGGGTTGCTTTGTGCATAACACCTTAGAAGGGAGTTTTTTCCATTTTCCTTCCCACTCTTTCCTTGCTGTTGTGACACAAGAGAGGATGGGTGCTCTTTTCTTGCATCAGATGCTGGCACAGTGGACAGGTTTCTCTTCAGGCCACTGTCATTGCACCTGATCCCAGGCCAGCCTTGGGCTCTCCTAGGATGGAAGTTTGGTTTGGTGGGAGGAATTCCCTGCCAGGAGTGGGCAGTGGATATGGAGAGTCAGCACTTTCCCTTTGCCAGCTACCCAGCTTCATACACATGCCCGCATCGTCATACCGGGAAGCCCAGGTTTGACAGCAGCCCAGCCTGGAGAGGGAAATGCTCACTCTCCTCTCTTTCCCCTGCCTTTCAGAAGGTTGTTCCCTACAATACAGTTCCACCTCAGGAGGGTGAAAAGGAGAGGTCAGCATTTCCACCTCTGGAAGGATGTGCTCTGTACTCTTGATACTCCTACGGAAGCTGACATTTTCTGGGATAGTTCCCTATGTGCTGCAGAAGACATCTAGAGGCCCCACTCTTCCCTCATTTGCTCTGCCCAGACCATTATAGCGCAAATAACTCACAAGAGAATAACAGAGAGGATCAGGCTCACTGTATCTGCATCACCATGGCAATGGCTGTACTAGTAGAAATGAAGAAAAGTTACTGTACAGAAATCCAAAAAGGATAAAAAAAATCTTTCTCCAATATGTCGTTACTACCTTCACTGTCCCATTACAGCCTCTTGATGACAAATTTCCCTGCCAGAAAGAGCAGCAGAGTTTCTATAAACCCTGTTTGAGTACATTCTTTACCTGTGGGAAGCTAAAACATTCAAATGCAACTCTCTTCAGTACGTGATTTCCAACCCCAAACATCCATTCGTACCTCTGAAAACCTCCACCTGAATATATCTCTGACTCACGCGTGAGTCAGTATGTAGTTCCATGTCCAGGGATCTGTCAAAATGGTTTTTGCCTTTCATTAAGTATTATCTCATTACCATGGAGAATAATGTAATAGTGAGACTAATTTTATACACAGGAGAAAGTAGCAAATATTCACATGCCAAATCCAAACAGAGGTAAAATAATTAAAGAGGTATGTAACAGTGGGAGAGGACAATTAAACTTTGACTAGAACAAGAAGTTCACCTTTACTCACAGCTCTTCACCTGAGAAGCAAACAAATTCAATATTAAGATTCAGAAAACCACTCCATCCCTACTCCTAAATTATGTGCTCACTCCTCTTTACACAGCAGCTATGGTTTCTAGTTGCAACTGAAAGGAGATTTGTAAAAACCATCAAAAAATAATTTCACAAGGCTGGAGGCATCTTCTTATGTTGTCCAGTGAAAGCACAAGTAAGAAGCCTTCTCTTAAAGAGTCCTATCCACAGCAAAAGCTTCAAATTCGACCTTCCAGTGGACTATAATTGCCTAACACCTAATTTGAGAGCAACACACTTAGAGAAATCTGGGGCATTTCACAGTGACAAAAGCTACTAATCACTACTGCAAGGCTGAAAATGTTGGTGTCTTCATTTTCAGCTGTAGCAAAATAGTGTCCTAAGCAAGGATTCCAATAACAGCGAAGAACTAATGGAACATATTATTTATCATGCAAGATTTCATGATCATTGACAAAGCAAATGTTTGAATTTGGTTTGAGACAACCTTCCACCATGAAAGGAGAACATCTGTGTAAGTGATTTGCTAAGCCATGAATACAGTGGCAAAGCAGGGCTCTGCTATGAAAAGCTGAAAATATGTATGGATAGCATAAAGGGTCCAGTGGAGGAGTAAAAATAATGAGAACCTATTGTCACCCTTGAAAGCACCATTTACAGCATATGTAATATCCTTTTTCTAATGCCCTGTGAGGAAGACAGCACATTTGAGTATGTTAAGTGGTAATAATTAAGGCCAGAGCCAGGTACATGTTGTACATGTTTGGAAACCAAAGCAAAGCAAAGCAAAGCAAAACAAAACAAAACTACTTTGTAACACTTCCTCTTGGGGGCTCACCAAAAACTTGAAAAGCAACAGCAGAAGGATGAAAAAAAAATCCGTGTTCTGCATGAGCCCCTGGACGATTAGAAGCACTCCTGAGAAATTATGTATTTGACCATGAAAAAAAAGACCCCACACCCTGACATCAGAGGATTCAATGAACCAGACACATTAAAGTAAATTTTTAAAAATGTAAATAGTATTGTCACCAAAATCGGGAATAATCCTCATAACACCAATGTAGTGTTAAAAGGCAGGCATTCTTTATTCATGGCACCAGATGCACGGGGGATCGCTCTCTTACCGCCTAAATACATGTTCTAGATGAATATTCATGGTTTATACAAACTATTTCTAGGAATAGGTGGAGCGTTCTAAGAAACCATTAACGTATTGTCCCTCCTTTTTACACATGCGCAATCTGTTCTGGTGGTCGCATCTGGGGGTCTTTTGGATGAAGGCAAAACTTCTTCCTCACTTTTAACATTTCAACTCTCAAGGCTGGCATGTCCTGCCAACTGTCCATCTGTTACTTCTCTTCCTTTATCTTCCATGCGCTGTTTGTTCTCGTTCCTCCTGGTCAAGCAACCTCGACAAATCATCATTATCTTTCTTACCTTATCCTCTACTGATTCCTCCCATCCTTTAATAAGGTTATAAGTCATCTAAGTAACTACTGACTTGAGCAAAGCATCAGCAAGCTAGACAACAAGGCCTAAGTCTTATGCACGTAGGCTGTTTACATCATTGTTAACTTTAGCCCTTAAGGCATCAGTATGGACTGAAGACCCTGAACAACAGGCACAGATTTCGACAAGGCAAAATGGCTGTGATGAATTAAAATGCACCACAGTGAGAAAGACAGAATGTCAATATTTGCTGATGTAGAAGGATATACCTGGCAGTTGTTTGTTCAGTCACCCAGATTACCAAACTGTGTGCTAAGACATCCTTTAGAGATTTCGTTACCTCCTCGGCCCACATGAAGGAAGAGCTTTAACAGGCAAGGGTAGGCTTTGGATATCTGCAAGCACATCAGAGGACAGAGTTGAGCCCAAGCTTTGTAGTTTGCCAGGACCACCTGTCACTGTCGCTCTTCCACTTAAAAAAGGATTTTCAACACAGTCCTGGGAATTCAAACACTAAATTTCCTTTGAAATTCTGAGGCTATAGCATTTTTAAAATCTTGTTGTGAAAGATTAGGTAGTAATGAGCATTAAACTCTTCGCCTAATCTAAGGCTTAGGTGATACTGAAGACTTCTTCTCTGTAATGCTGACACCAAATGCACGAATGGGGAGCATTTAGAAGAGAAAAATCTCCCTAGTTTAGCAAATTGCCAAAGTTGCTGAAACACGTGTTGATCCTGGGTCTGAAATCAAACTTCAAAGACGTGAAACAAACTCCAAGCTTGCTAAGTGGTATGTCAGATTGATTCCTCTTACAATTCAGACAGAATTACACTGTACAGAACATCTCCAGCTACTGTATCTAGCCTAAACATGATGAACCCTAGTGCTCCAGTTTCTCCCCTGCTCTCCAGAAACTATTTCATGTTCTAACTGAACACAGTCACACATTTTGTCTGGTTTTCATCCTTTGTTCTTTCACTGAATTTTATGCCATTGCTTCTTGTTATTTCTCTCTAACTGCTCTAAACAATTCTTCCACCTATTTTACCACACATAAAAATAATTTTACTGTTCAAACATTAAACATTTTGTTTAAATATTAAACAGTACTGTTTTCCTCTTGACTGTTAAGCCACTTCAAAAGCAGGATTTAAATTGGTTTACAAACCTCTGACACTGAGCTCCTGTACAACTGGCGTCAGGAATCATACCATTTTCCCTTCAGCAGCAAACTAACTGTGCTATCACTTTCATGTGAGACGGTGCCTTATTGTTAGGGCTAGGGTATGCCACACTCAAATAGAAAATGATTTTGCAGTGCTGCATTAATACTTTCAGAAGCTTTGGTCTTTTTTTCCAAACAAAACAGCGTTACATACATCTTTTTAATCATAATCAGTCACCTGGTGACTTCACAGTCTCATTATGATACAGAGATGAGATTGTGAAACATTGGAATATGAATATGAGTGTTCTATTAAATTTTGCATGCAGACTGTGAGAATACCCACTGAGACAACTTCCTCACCTTTTAAAACCATTCATAAACATTTAAATATGGGTTAAAGACAAAATTTTCTTTCTTAACCCTTTCATACCACAGAAGGAAAATTTCATTTGCAAATTCAGATAAAAGCAAAGATTACCAAAGAGCGATCTTCCAATTCCCTTGAGCTCTTCATTTTGGTTGACATATTTATACCCAAAAAGAAGGGACATCAGTGTGCAAGCTTTTTTCAACATGATAGAAATCTTTCCTTTCTTCTTGTCTTGTTCTTAGAAGTTGGAGTCAAAGTTTCATGACTTCTGCTTCTAATCAGAAGGAAAAAGCCCCTGGTTTAATCTCTTATACAAACCCTGAAGAAACTGAATTTTAATTCAAGACAGAGCTTCTGGAAGTCTTTATTCTGCTCTGGTTCAGCCCAGTGGAAACACTTAAATTGATTTAAAATGGCAGTGCAGTAGATCCCAGATTAGCTGGCCTGATGCTAGCAGAAAAAGAACTTGTGAATATTTTTCACATACTGGGGCCCTAATACTACCTAATCATATTTAAACTCTGGGATTTGTTAACTCTGAAAACTTTGAAACTGGTTGGCACTCATATGTACGTATTTTGATTTAAATATAATACAGACCTAATAAAGAATGCGTGACTTTAAGGATAAGTGTTCTTCAGTCCAATAGTCTGGACAGTAAATTTCAAAACCACTCAGTACAATTTCTGCAGCAATACTGGAAACCATACAAATAACTGCATAATTATCTCCTGTTCTTTTGTTAATTACCTGAAAATTTCTGGAGTGTTAGTTTGAGTGGAAAACACTAGCTTTAGCGACTATGCTGCCAGCGGCAGGTATTATGGATACTTAGTTCATTATTTGGACTCCTAAACATTATCATAATACAAATAAAAGTACTAAAAAACCCCCAAAGTTTAGTTCACTTGGTTTTGATTTTTGCTATTTTATTCAGATGATTCAACAGCTCAGCACAAAACTTCTGATTTGAAGCCTGGATAAATCAAGCGATGGTAACATTGTGCTTTCAGTTGGTAATTCCAGTCTAGCCAAGGTCAGTAATGAAAGCAAGCCATAAATAAATGGCAGAGCTCCGGTGTGCCAGAATGTGTTATATAATTTTATTTAGATTATTACAAATGTCATCAGCTCTGTAGTTTGGCAGGCAGAGGAGAAAGACTAGGGCACTATGAATAATGGATTTTTTGGGGATATTTTAGCTGAACCAAAAAATTGAAACAAAACCAAAAGACAATTTGTCAACACAAAATATTTTGTTGAGTCAAGACAAAATATTTTGTTCCATTTCAGGCCAAGTAAAATGTTTCATTTGACCAGACAGGAAACATCATTTTTCATTTTCAAGTTACTGTACTAGATAGCATCTCTTAAGGTTCCCATCAATTCAAAACAAAAGTAAAAATGGAGCATTCATGTAAAAAAAAAAAAAAAGTTTCTTTAAAGCAATATCAGCATGCCAGGATGACTATTTGATGGACACCCATAGATGTCCCTGCCTATCCTCCCCCTTGGACTGCTATCAGACCTCTGGCATGGAGATGTCTGGGGCCTCGGGCTGCCCCAGGTGCCTTCCTGCCTGTCCTGCTCCCTGGATGCAGCAGTGGGATGGTTGTGGCTGCCAGGTCCTGACCTGCCACTCCAGGGGGAGATCCTGACACTCCTGAAACCTACCAGCCCCAGTGTTGATATTTTCTAGTTCTCTTCTCTTATACTTCATACTTCTGTGTTTCGGAAAAACACGTTGTTGATTTCCCCATAAGTATAGGGGTTGCCACTTCCTTTTGAAGCAGCTTTGGTGATTTGCATTTGACAAGACAATAATAAGAAAAAAGCATGTTCAGGCCTAGAAAAGATGGAGTTCAGGGTTACATTCTCAGTGAGTCATTGACTCAAAACACTCAAGTTTTCCATTTTGTAAAGTGTAAATAAGCCTCATCTGCATATCTACCCCACCCAATGAATTTTCTCTAGCTTTATTAAATCATTGCAGAGTGCACTGAGCTCCTTGACTAAAAGATGGAAAGAGTGATCAACAATACCAGTGATGCAGAGGTACATTTTTACTGCAGACAGAACAGAGCTGTAAGAAAAAGCCCCTTAAATATATCACATGTGAATTTGATCTTTTATCTGAGCACCCTGCTAGTGTCTCGGTGACTCCCTTTCCCTGTGGATGTCTCTTCTCTTCCCTGCATGCTCTTCTTTTGTATACTGTTTTCAAAGCGGCCACAGTAGAAAGCCATGCTCAGTTCCCTGCTGCTCCCTTGTCTTACGCCGTCACCACCAGGGCCCTCAGTCCTGAGTCCATTAGAGTGACATCCAGTTCACCACAAAGTCATCCTTATATTTGAGTTTTTCTTTTTATCTAGCCCTTGAAACTATGGCTAAGGTTCGGTGGTGGACACTGAAACACTGCGCAGGGCATTCAGAGACCCCAGCAGTGCATCTCTGCTCCTCACTAGCAGAGAAAAGGAAAGGGTTACTCCTAAGCTATTTCAAACAGTGTATGATTTTCAAAGACTTACCAGAACAATTGCATTTAACATGGTGGTGAGGTTGACAGAGCACAGATGTCGGTATAAAAGAAGAAGTCTATGGGGCTTTTCCTTGGCCAGACTGAAAATCCTGATCTTGAGATCAGATTAAATTAAAAAAAAAAACAAAACAAGGTTCATAATATGAGTTTCAAAAGCAGATTTCAACACATTCCACAGAGAACGCAAAGAAAGGATTGAAGAAAGGGTGCTGCCTCCAGTAAACCACATACAAAGCCAACTGAAACCAGGAATAATATGTACTAGGAATTAGGTGAAAAAAATCATAGCCAAGGGCAGTCTTCACAGAAATTTACCTGCTTTATGGAGTCCTTTGACAACTAATGTGTAGAAAAGTCTAGAGAGGCTTATTATTTTATGACCCAAAAGTGCACAGTTCTGTACAGCACGTCTCTTAACAAAGAAGGTATTACCAATTGGGTATTTCCTACTTTTATAGGAGGTTTATTTTCAAAATAAGCCCCAACACCACTGCGTAAGGCTTGCTGATTTCTAATCACCATTGCAAACCACTGATATATTCACTTTCATGAAGTCGATTTAAAAAAAAAAAAAAAAAAGAGTACAAACTTATTTTGTTAACTCCTGGAAAGTTAATTTTATCCTGCAGATAGACAGAGTGCAAAATATCCCACCTGTGTACTAGAAATACACAATGGGAAAGGACAGTCAAAGCTAACAGTAATGCTGAAGGCTAGTTAAAGAAGTGTCATCTTCCTGTTTTCTTGAGCTGTACCAGTGAGGATGTCAGTGCAAGCAGCAGTGGGTGCTGATTATAAAATCACACCAAAACTAAGTGAATCAAACCAGGCAGTGCTATAAAATCACCCCTCTTTCAGCAATAAAAAAGGCAGAAGTAATGTGTAGCTCTGGTGCTACTGAAGAAAGGTCTCCAGAAACAGGTGGCAAGAGTATCACCTACCTTTGTAAGGATGCCACTGGATCTAAGAGCAAATAAAGGCAGATTCTTTCCAGGGTAACACCACTGGGACTATAGTTGTCAGTTTTGCCCTATAGTCCACAGTTTAACAATGTCATTACTGCAAAGCCTGCAATGATCAGAGATGATGCTTTAACTTTTGGGGGTGATAATATCTTTTGGAATAAGCCTGTCTTTACTTGACAAAAATAAGGGAGAGAAATTTATGCATGCTAATTCTACATCTGATGCTTCAGCCAGACAGGCACAGCCAGAAATCAAATGCTGGAATATGATTCTATCTGACTTAATTTATTTAAATTGGTATTGCCAAGAGTCCATTGCCTCTCTTTAGTTAATATGTGCTAAAAAGTAGGTTTCATAGACTTATTTTATATTATTATACTTGTGGTAAACACTTCTGTAGAAGTACAACATTTCCTTTCCTGAGACCATGTAAGCACATTGGGAATAATTTATTAGTAAGGATTGGGAAGGATTTATTAGCTAAATATTTTAGAGTGAAACTGCAGACCCAGATCAGCAGGTAAAAGATTTTTTTATTCAATTCCCTACACTCATATTCTGGTTGCTCTTCTGGTCTTTTCACCTCTGTCTGTTTGATTTTAGCAGCAAACGGATATGATCTCAAACATTTCAGTCTGATGCTGGATACCTGCAGGGAACTGGAGTATATTAATTTAACAAAAAAAAATTTAAAAAGAGAGAATAAATATATAAATAAAGTTATATGATATATATACACATATGATATGATCACAGGTACACACTTTGTTACAGATCAATTAAACTCCTGAACAGTATTGTTACAAAAAGTTTTGATATCATTCATTCCAGAGATGGGACATACCAGACTTTGGGAACATTTTGTAGATACCTGACACCACCTGAGACCACCATGTACAGTTGTGCTATCAACCAGCATCAGTGGATGTGAGCTCAGGTTCAGCTCATTGCCACGGTAGCACCAGGTGACTCTGCGGAAAGGTAAGGCATACCTGAAGGGCAGAGAGAATTAAACCAGTGGAGTAACAGTTGTCAGCTCTGAAAATCATGAGCTACCTGCTCCTGTCAATTGTTAAAAAGACACAAGATTTTCCACTATAATAAACTTAACTTGCCTTCACAGGAAACAGCCATAGTCAATGCTCTTTATTTTTTAAGTGTTAGCAGACGTTGGCGTCGGGAAATGAATGAAAAATTAATTGCTTTGGTGATTAATACCAAGAGAAAATAAAAAAAGTAGTTTTGAAAGTCTTTGTATAGGGCATATAATCATGCAAGTGTTGAAGGCTCCTAAAGCTGTATGCACCTTCCAGTTCTTAAAATAAATTCAGTTTTAGTTATGTTATAATATACTAACATGTGCCTCTTTCCATTTGTGACCAAAGTCCTTTTTAAGAGGAATGATTCACTACAGTATACATCAAAACAGACAGAGCTCTTCCTCCATTTGATTAGATGATCATTGCAGGTTGTTTCCAGTTGAAAATTATTCTATTCTATTCTAAAATAATATGCACAAATGGTGGAAGAATCTGGTTGTCATTGAGTCTTACATAGGATATCACACGCAGCATGCCAACATGTTTCCTTGGGAGACCCCCTCTCTTCTCAAGTCCTCGTATACATCTACTTGCTTTGTTTCTTCTGACTTGGCCACAAGTAGCTGGAAATGATAATCTCATAGCCTATCAATTACATGTTATCATGGGATTATTGCCACTTCTAACAGGCAACACAGACAATGTCAGTCCTGTTTGACTTTGTTGATCATCCTTGTAATTAACTACTCCATTTTCTTTGGAAAATAGACAATCTGCAGGGTTGGGTGGGGGTTAGTAGAAAATAAAAACAGAGGCAGACCTGAAAATTAGTCATTTCACATAACCACCAAAAAAGCTCAGATGAAGATAATCAAGGCAATTACTGGACTGTGAGTAACTGGCTTCCCTTAGAGCTTTATTTGACATCCAACAAGATTTGAGATAGGATGCAAAATTCTAATGTTTTTGTTGCTGAATAAGGCAGCTGCCTCTCCTCAGAACTGCTGTTCTATGTATCACCTATTTGACTTTTGTTTTCCACTGGTTACCTGCTTTCTTTTTTTTTTCCTTATAATTTCCGATGTATGCATATGACTTAGTATTCCACCAAAGCCCCCTGTAGTTTCTGTCATTTATGCTGTCTGTTGCTGGGTAGAGTGCATGCTCTTGCCCCACAGAACATGCCCTTTTATTCTCCCTTACCACAACAGGATGGATAAAAAGCAGTAGTCTCCATCCAATGTCATTTTAGTTTAGAGCTTCTGGTGGATGCAGTCAGCAGTGAAATGCTGCAGTGTTAGCCATGCCACGGTCAAGGCCACCCGTGTTACAATGTGATGTGCTCACACTCAGAAGTGAGACCACAGCCTAGAGTTTTCACCTTGCTCACATTTGAAAGGAGCCTAAAGCAAATCTCAAAGACACAGGCACTGAAGGCTGTATCTGCTGCAAGTGGGCAAACCTAGGCGTAAAGCCAGATGAATATTTCAACAAAATTAAATGAGTGCAGCTGAACTCTTCGCCTTTCAGATCAGAGGATAGGCCTAAAAAGACTGCCTTGACTGGTGTTATGTTGTACTTTGCACTTGGGTGCTTCAGTGATGCATATCTTGGCTTGTCGCAGTTTTTATTATTACATTCCTCCCCAAGGGGGCAAGAAACTAGTGAGATCTTTTTTTTTATGCATATGTTAGCTTTTGCAATAAAACAACGGGGGTGAAAGTCTGAGTCCACTGAAAGTGATGGCAGTCTTCCAGCTGGTTTCTGCACAGCCAGGTTTAAAGTGGTACCCAGCCTCACAGGTTGGTCCCTGAGCAAAATCGTACACAGACAAGAGGGAAACAACTTTGAACTTCCAGGGGAGCACTACATGGCCAGTTTTCTCTCCTGCTTATTTGCTGTCAAGCCTTCTCTCTGATAAACATTTGAAATCAACACTGAAAGCCTAATACATGGTGCAGTTTCCCAAGTAACTGGAGGATATTCTGAATGAACTATCAAGGATTTGCCTAAGTTTTCTGTTACTGTTTTTTTCTGATTCCTGTAAAAATAGACTTGATAGCTTGAAAATTACTCTGCACAGATTACTTTGCAAAATGATATCTGTAAATATGCAGCATCCATGATGCAAATATGCAGCAAAAAACAATATTACTGACTCTGGTTCTGGACCCATGCACTTAAATGATAGAAGAAGTCAGCACATCTAGGAAATGTTTTCCTTTTTTGCCCTTCAATTTAGATTTGTATTTCTGGGCATGCCTACAGCTAGGATTAGTATGTCGTGACATCACTTTTTGTATATTATTTTCCCACTGAAACAAATTCAGCCTCTGGAAAAGCAAGTACAGTTCAGTTGTTTTGTGGCTGTAGCTGTGCACATGCACAATAGCAATTAAGCTATTCACCTTCCTCAAACTAATTCTTCAACATACACAAATTCCTTCCAGTTCCAGCAGTACTGGAACACTGACATTTAAGAAGCAGAAGAGCTAATGCATTCAGTCATTACCAATAAGACATTCGATTTTACGTCTTTTACAATCAAAAGGAGACTAATACTTCCTGTAAAGCTATTTGTCTTTTGGCAGCAAGGCAAAAAAACCCTAGGGAAATGTTAGCCTATACATGTCTCCTATGCCAGCCAACAAGGTACACTGCAAAAAGAGCAAGTGAGCTTTGGTGTCAAATAGGGTACTTTAGGTATTAAATTGAAGTTAAAATGGAAAGGAATGAGATCAATTTACAAGAAAGCACTTTAAATTTAAACCAGTCAAATAAAAGATTATGAAAAATCTCTATTCCCCCCAAGCAAAGAACTAGATTCCAAAATAGCCATATTGTGTTCTTCAAAAGGTTTAATGGTGGAGCTTCCTCAGATAAAGAAGACAGTAAATAAAGTATATGGATCTTCTTCACTAGCTAATAGGTTGAAAGTTCAATTCTTAAACTGACTCAAATGAAATTAAGGACCGGTAAATGAAGTAAAGCAAAGAGCTAGGGAATCTGAAGACAAACTCTCTGGGCTTAAATACATTTTAAAACAAATTAGATTTCCAGGAAGTTCAGCCCCGACCAAGAAAAAAGCAATCAGTAGGGAAATGCAAAGACAAAATTGTGTAGCTGAGGGTTGATTTGCTCCTCTTTTCTTAGGCTGGACTCCAATGTAAGTGTGCTGAGAATGGAGAGTGCTGGCCCAGAAATCTCTCCTGGAAATGAAACAGAGGGACCAAGTAAGGATTTCTGAACATGCTGTCCATTTACTAGGGCTGTGAGGAATAAATGCTCAACAGGACTTGCTAAGCCTTTTACTGCCAGCAGAAACAAATAATACTTGGAGCAGTGAAGAGGAAGGAGGACTCGCCCAGCACCTCAATGTGTGTGGCTGAACTTCTATGAAGACAGGAGTATGAGAGACTGTTAAAGCCAAAAATATCTGGTCTTTGTCCCTGAGAAACCAAACCGAAATACCTGGGACTACTTGGTAACCCTGTAACAAGCGTTAAGGAATAGGACAGAGAGATAAAAATAAGAAGACATTATTTGTTCTGCAAAAGTAGGCTTACACTGACTAGGATGGAAGAAAAAAATATGAGGAAAATTCAAGATCATTCAATTTTATGTTAAAAAAAAATAATCAGAACCGAGTTCTTTAAGAAGCAGTTTTCTTGAGACTTGATTGATGATGGCAATTGCATATGCGGACTCTCTGACATCTAATAAAGAACAATTTCCTAACCTTTCACTCCGAGGGAGTGCTCTTTCTCTTCTTTCTACTCATCTGTTTCCAAGAAATGTGTCTGAACCTGATGTCTTTGGTAACCTCTCTGTTAAAATTATCCAGTGGGGACAAACAGACATATATGCACACACAGACAGTATGATCACATTGGCTTCAACTCCTCACAGACACTAAAAAAAGTCCAACCAGCCCTTTCCACAAATATCAAAAAATCACAGACATCTGAGGCTGTAAATTAAGGTGAAAATAATAAAAATATATTCGTCCTACACGGAAGAGCAAGAGCTTTCTAAGAAGTCAATAAAAAAGAAGAAAGTAGTATGATATAGATGTTTAATTTTTGCCATAAGCAAGATTTTGAGGGTAGCAATTCCCCCCCATCCCCTTGCTGGGGGGGATCAGCCTGGCGGACAGCAGCCTGCTGTGGGTGGGAGTCTGTAGGAGTGCCAGCAATCCTAATACTAAATTTTGAGCTTCATCCACAGTGAGGTGATCTGATTTGCTCCTTTTACCTATAAATTGGCCCTCTATTCTAGGGGCATATTTCCTGGTCTGAGCTGAAAACTTTATTTGGATGTCAGTTACCTCCAAGGAAGTAAATATTTTGCAGTTGTCTAAGGGTGGGCATCCAGTATTTGTTTTTTATCATGGAAGAAACCACTTTCACCTTATTTTCTTCTCACTGGTCATCTGAATCTTCACTGTGCAGATGACAGGAAGAACAGGGATCAAACCAGATACCCCCTCACCATTCATTGTTCTCAGTATACTTAGCAGCCATCTCTCTAACAGGCTAAACCATCATCGGTGATCCTTTATATGTGCACACCAGCTGTGATCTAGTGCTACAGTTCTAATTCTAACAACCTGTCCTGATTTTCTAGCTGTGTCTATCACATTTTATACAACATATTATGTTTATTGCTGATTATTCTATGGTTCTAGGACATTAGTCTTACATAATCTTACTCTTCTAGCTTCTCCACTACTGCTGCAAGCATCTTCCTAGCAGTCAGCACAAGCCCAGTTTTCCCTTTTTCTACTTCAACTTGTTAGAACCTTTTCATTTTTTTCCTGTTCTTCCTAAATATCTCTGTCATCAGTACAATGTTCTTCTATCCAAGAAAATTCCGACTCTGGATTTTTCCATCCCTCCTTTTCAAATTTATGGGCTAGCTTTTCCCAGTCTCTGCTAATGTTTGCAAATATTTATTCTGTCTTCTAAACAGTCTTGTTACTAGCTTTCCTTAAGCACAACAGAAATAAACTCTATTAGGTACTTTTTTTTTTATGCTATAATGCTAAATCAGAAATCCTGTTATTGCCAGATTGTTAGTACAGTAACTGGAAACATTAAATCTCAGGAATACCCTGTCCATGACACCAATCAACATTGAAGTCCAACATTCCCTGACCAGATTTTTTTTGGTGTTACACATGTAGAGGATTTAATTTTCAACATCAGACTTACTTATCTGAAGTTATGTTACACAGGATTTTGATTTAGCAGACTGATAAAACAATGAGTGTAAATCACAATCACTTAAGTGATATAATCGGTTGATTGACTCAGCTGACAGAACCAGCAGATCCACTCAACAGATAAAGCTGTTTCCCTAAGAAAGGGCCATGCTTACCCATCCATGAAGAGTTCCCTTTTCAAGTTCAGCTTTCTTTGCAACTTCTACGGTCAGTTGTTCGCCTTCCCTGAGCTTCATGAGCACTGTGCCCTCGTCTTCCCCTCTGAGCCTTCTCCCATTCATTGGCCTAGAGCAAGCAGAGATAAGACGCTTCTTTTACATAAGGGGAAAAATATGAGGTTGTGATTTAGACATATCTCTTGTATGAGACACTGTTAGCTGCAGCTTAAAGTCTGGCCATAGCAGTATTTAAAAATAGTTAAGGCATATGTCCCTATATCCAAAAGGGAAAGGTTCAACTTGTGCAATCCCTGCACTGAGTCTTGACCTCAGCTGATGTCCCAGATTCATGAAAGTGGCAGCACTATTCTCTTAATGGACAGCAAATATAATTTTTCTTGTAGTTTAAAATTTACTATTGAAGAAATGAATTTTTTTGAGCTTATGGGCAACAATAAAACAGAGAAAAGATGTGAAAATATTAGGGATGGAGAATAAAAGTGAGACATGAAAAAGAATATGGAAAAAGTCTCAAGAAAGGAATTAGTGAAAGCAGATCACTAGATGAAGAAAATTAGAGTCTTCACTAGTGCTAACCACTTTACATGAAGACAGTTGTAATGTGAAAAGCATGATTTGCAGCCACATGGAATATAAAACACTTGACATACAAACAATTCAACAAAAAATTTAGTCCACAGTGATGCACTAAAAGGCCCCTTCCAAACCATGAGCTGTGTCTCTAAATGAATATTAAAAGGTCAATGCCCCATGGCTGAGTTTATGCCATTGCTTCCTTTTGAAGAAAGCTTCATTCTAGGCCTTGCTCATTCAACACACACCATGCACACAAACTATGTCAGTTCATGTGCCAGTCTGCCCTCTTGTGTTGGGTTCCTTCTCTTTTAATGTTTGTTACTGTATAAACACCTTGTGCAGAAACCACTCAGCTTCAGCCTGCACCCGTGGCCATGCCAGTCAGGGCCACCAAAGGAGCAGGGCAGGGGCAGCAGGGCCACTGTCAGTCAGCCTCTCAGACCCCAACCATTTGAGGACCATCACTCACCAGTCCCCTGTCCTGGTAAGTTTGTCAGCTGCACAACACTCATTCCTGGGTCAGCCTAGGAAACCTGATGGCCCCTCCAGGGATTTCTTCCAGCCCAGGAAAAAGCCAAGAAGGGGAAGGTGGAGCTTGTGCACCTATCCTCAGTCTTCTTTCCTCTCCCCAACCAAGCCGCTGGAGACTTGGCAGAAAAAGGGAAAAGGAAATGGATAGCTTCACCACTGGCTGGATTTGAGAATGGGCAACAGAAGTAGCATCATATCTAGATGACTGGGAAGAGAGTAATTGCTATGTTGATGTGTCATTGAGTTCAGAAAGGGCTAGACCCAGAGCTGCCCTTGAACTGTCATAAATAGCCCTTCAGTCTTTCTGAGGATTTGGAAAACCCTCTCAAGGGCCACACTGGTATGTTACCAAGCACCACACAGTCATCTGAGAAATATTTGACTACCAAGCATCTAAATATTTGAGATCTAGCACCTTGTAACGCTTCACGGACTTGGATATTTTCCTTTTTCACAATACATATATGATGAATATCCCACTGAATAAAGGGTTTCTAAACTCTTTTCTTCTGGTGGTAGTCTTTCGGTGGTAGGAGACCAACAGTCTTAGGCCTGAGAAATACAGATAGGTGCACAGCTGTGCAAGTGCCATCCAGTTTAATAGCTTGAAAGGGAATTATACACTGATCTATGTTCATATTTTCATCACCATCTTCCTCATGGAATATGCAACACGTTGTCACAAACTCAGTCCAGTGTAACAAAGAGGCCTCCCTTAACATTTTCACATTTTGTTAGCAGGAATAACAGTTATTTTTGCATTGCAAAGATCTTACTTTGGTTTGCTCTGTGCCATGCCAATAGCTTTTTTTTTCTCCTACAGCAGCATGTTGTCCATCTCATAATAGAAGATGGCCTGAAGAATTTTGATTTTCAGTAGTGTGAAGAAAGTGGGGAAAATAATCTTTGCAAGTCTCAGATCCTTATGTTTGGAGAAGGCTACTTAGTTTCATAGGTAAAAATATGAGAGAGTCTATGAAATATATACTCAGGCTGGGGACTTCTATACACATGACTCTGCCACCTTGGGTGAGTAATTGCATGTCCATTTTTTCTTTCAGAAGCTGACTAACAAAACAGTAGCCCTCACAGTCTCTCACATTATGCTCTGTAAATAGCCCAGAAACTTTGTGTCCATAAAGAGCTGAATACAGTCCATGAGACAATAGTCTCCTCTAAATTCTGTCTTCTTCGACTTTTCTTTCTACCCTCTCAGCTAGCTCCTGGTGCTAACTGCTAGAGATAAAAGGTGTCCCAGTTTCCTGCATACATTTGCTATTATAAAAATATAGCCTTTCCCTGTCTTGTCCCTTTTTATCTTGGGCATGAGACACTAATTTAGTTTTATATTCAAGATATCTCCATGACATTAACTGCTTTTCCAGCCTTTACATTTGTGAGGCTTTTCCATGTAGGCTTTATACGTCTCACACAAAATTACAGGTGGACAATCCATTTCCTCTTCAATAGCAAGGGCTTTTTTATTTGTCTAAATGTTTCCCAGGCCTACAATGTATTTAGGGCATCTTAAACTCTCACACACGCTAGCTACACAGCCCTGCAACTCAAGAACTGAACCAACTCAAAACTTACCAACACATTCACAACACATTCATGGTTTTTATGAACTCCATCCTGACTGCCACTCCTCTGTATCAGATAACAATTATGATCTTTGAGCACTGAGACCCTGCCTGTGCTGTTTTCGCAATATCTGTGGTCACCGAGAGCATACGCCATGAGGGTGCATCCCAAAGATGCTGTCTTGTCAATTCCATAATAAATAGTGTTTAACAAATCAACACTACCTTGTGCCCAGTCTGTTTCTTGTTTGCTAGATCGTATTTCATTTTTTCTGCTGTTTGTTGTCCTTTTTGGACATTCCCTTGAGGTTTCTCAGGGTCACCATGTACATGTTACTGTAAATTTGACTTTCTGCTCTGGTTTACCATTTCTGTATGGCCATTTCTGTATGGCTTGGGGACCCTTTAGCTTGGTTTTGTCTTGACTCAACTTGTTGTTCTTGTCCCTCTTTTTATCCTGGCTGACATGCTGTCCCGTCTTTATCCTGCCTTTTAATAGCTGCCATTCATCATTTTGCCCATACCCTCTGCAGCCCATTCCCACCCCACACATGCCAGGATTTGTTCAGCACTTGTTCTAGAAAAGAGACCCTGAGACTGGCCTCTGTCTCTCCCTCTGTCCCTTTTTCTTTCTTTTGATTGATCTTCTACTGTGAAGATCACACCAAGTAATCAAGACCATAGAATTTTAAACCATTTACAAGCATCTGATCTGTTCTGTAATTTCATCAGCTGTGAAAATTTTGCCATTAAAATCTGCTCCTAATCTTATCAGACATCTCTTTTAGATACCAACATGTGTTCTCCCTTTCTCAACAGAGGCCTAGTTTCTCTACTTTCAAGCCAATCCTCATATACAGTTTTCAGAAGCCTTACAGCATCAAGGGGGTTTACATCAGCAGGTCTGCTTCTGACAGTTCAAGGGAAACTGTGGTTATAGCTCTTTATAAACACGAATAAAGGGTACCAAGAGGTGTTGTGTGCTTTAAAACACCTCCACGTCTCTGATTGTAGCATACTGGTAAAACACTCTATAATGGAGACATTTTTTCATTATTAGGAGCAAAGCAGTGAACATTATCCTGCTTTAACTGCTTGTGTGAAGGGTATTTTAGAAAACCTTTTAGCCCCAGTCTGTCTATGGTCTATACACCCTGCTAAAACTGCTTCTAATGGCCACAAGCATTGCAGAACTCATTCTGCTTATCAGACACACCACCCAGATATGTCTGGATACAACCTTTATTACCGTAAAGATGTTTTTACTGCCATAATTTTGTTTGGAGAATTGTTGTATATCCACAAAATCTCCCTGCCATTGAGCATCCACTTCCTGCACAATCATTCTGTTTCTCTGAAGGTACTTTCTTACTTTCTGTAAGGTGTAAGCATCACCTCTGTCCAATCCTTGTTGTCCTCACTGCTTTCTGTTCACATCAAGTGTTTGTCTTGTAGCTGCTTCAAAAAGTGAATTTACACTCTCAAAGATCCCCACCACTCCAGGAACACTGTCAATCTCTTTCAACAGGCAATCCAGCACACACACAGCTATTAACATCCTTCTAGGTCAGACAATCAGTTTAACTTGTGGTTGAAGAATCTTTATTAATAAGCTATCAGGCAGGTGCAAGAGGGGTTGCCTGCCTGGCACCTTCAGACTTGTATTTTCTCCTCTTTGAACATTACTCTCCTTTCTTTGAATGATGCTGTCCCAGAAATGAACAAAAATATCTCATAAAAAGCAACCCTATATCTTCCTTCCCATCAGACAAACCTGGCTTTTGAACATGTTAGATGAGCGTGTGAAGGCTGTGACAGTACTGCGCATAACTGTGACCACAGCTCATGGGTGTAAGGAAACCAGACCCAGCAATAGCAGGGGCAAAGACACTCCCGACCCAGGCAGGTAGAAATTCAGCAGCTATTATAACAGCGTTTGTCTTTTACTTATTTGTACTCTGATTTTTCTTCCTGTTGCTGGCTCCTGCAGTGCACACAGCTTGATACCAGCACCTGGGCCCTCTTGCAGGGTGGACAGCTTTAATAACACAACCATGGCCACAAGCTGTCACGGTAAAAGCAAATTAAAACTCAGGGTGAGGGAGGTGGCCAGGCAGGAAGGGAAACACAGAGAAATGACCAGTCTCAGCCCAGGGATCACCGCAGTGCCTGCACGAATCCATTGCCATGGTGGACAATTGGATCAGTTGGGTCTGTGCCAAGGTGATGGTGGCACCATGGTGGCTTTTCTCCCAAACCTGAACACCTCTCCCCACATCTTCCACCCTTAGTGGGCTGCATGATGTCCTCAAGGGAGGGAGTCAGGGCCCTGAGCTGCCAGCCAGACCATGGAAGTGCACAAGACCCGACACTCCTAGGGTGACCAGGGCGAGGAAGGGGGTTGCAAGTAGTTTTCCTGACAGAAACCAATGCATCCAGGAGATGGAGTCAGTGCTGCCTTTCTTAGTCATGGAGAAGCCAGGACAGTAAAGAGGAAGTCTGTTCTGCCTGGGGGAGAGCAGTGGGGAAAGGAGACCAGGAAACTGCAGGTACCACCATCAAATGCAGATGCTGCCACTTTGGCCAGGCCCAGTGATCAGAACTGGGGAAACAAAAAGGAAACCAGAAGAGCCAAAGGAATGTCAGAAGAAGAACAGTTTTTTACTGTCTACCCTTTTCCTTGAAGGCTTACAGGTGCAAGTGGCAAGAATCAAAAGACCTAAAAATCACCTCGGGAAGCCAGATGGTAATTTGTGTCTGCTCATGGAATGCCCAAGAGACTCCCACCCTTGCTGAGGAGGAAGTCCCAGCTGAGAGCAAGGCTCTGTTCCCCCAGTGCTGAAGCTCAAGGCTGTTCTCTGCTGCTGTGGATATGCCAACTCCCCATGCCAACATCTGGCTCTGCCTCTGAGAATGAGGCCCCTTTTTCTTCTTCTTTTAGTCCTGGAAGAGGGAGGGAAGTTTATCTACAATTTCAACTCATGCTGATCTTCTCGTACAGCCTTTCACTCACTGTTATTGTGCCACAGAGAAGAGATTGCTCTAAGGACTCAATTTAATCCCTACTGGAGCAATCTCACTACTAGTCCCAACAAGAACTGCTGTGGGAACAAAAAGAGTAAAGAAAACCAAGCTCACATGCTGTTGAAACCTCAAGCATGAACAATGAATGCCCCACTGGGAATTTCTAAGGAAAAGAAGGAGGTGCTATTGACTGCATCAGGGCTGCAGCTTCCATGTCAGAAGTAGCCATGCTTTCTCTAAAATGATAGATGGATACCATCCACAGGGTACCAAGAGATACTAAGCTGATCTGAAGATACTGGAAATACAACTCTCTGATATTCTGGATTTGCAAACACAAATATTGTTACGTGTCCAGGCAATACAAACACAGAGGCAGAGTGCAATTACACATGCAGTGATGCTTGGCTGCTTTTGCCAGCCCAGGAAATATCACCCTGTGCTAGAGAAATATCTTTTCTATACCTGGAAAAAAGGCTGGGGAAGTAGAAGGAACACCATAAAACTGGGATATGGGGGTGCAGGAAAAATGAAGGGCAGGACATGCTCAGCAGCAAAGGCACAGGGATGCCTGATTACCTTCAGAAGCAAGCAGGTAAATGAAGCAAACAGAAGTCCAGTGGGACCAGGCACAAGCTCATCAGTTTTATGCTTTAAAGGTAAATGTACTTACAGTCAACTGTACTTACACAGATGCACACATGGGGAGACAATTTTGAGAGAGGATGCAATTAGCAGGAGTTGTATTGTTGAAGGCGCAGTCAGGAGAGGGCTGTCTCCATGCTGAAAAACATTCCCTTGCCTTGTGCCTCTTTGGGGCTCACACTCACACTGTCGGGGAGCTCCCAGAGCCAACACTCGTGAGCTGTGGAGGTGGAGCGCGGCTGTCAGAAATGTGTCCTGACTGAAAAAGCACAACATTCGGTTCACCTTTCCTCTGGATTTCATCAACTACTTGCATTAGCATGCTTATTTAAAACCTCAGATAAAGCAATGGGAACCTTAGCAATATTGTTTATTTTCACTCTTTACAGTAATGTGTCCACTGATGGTGACAGGCTCATTGCTACTACATTACACAGGCAAAATGATAACATCTTCCAGAGCCCAGTGTAAGAGAGAGGTTAATGATATTACCAGAGTAATTTGCAGCAATTTGCATGATTCATAAATGGTAAAGCCATAACTGAATTTTCAGGTCATCCTAGAAAACTAGCAATAATACACTCATTTCATCAGATCTGTTCAAGATATGGCACAGATAGTAATGGATTATTGGTCTGGATTTAAAATGACACTATTACCCTTTTTTTTTTTAACAAGTTCTCCTATCTAAGTTTATATACTCTCAGCATCAGCTGCCCTGCTGGTTGCATGGAGCAAAAAGCCCAATGTTATTAATACATCCAGTAGTTGCTAGAATAGGAGATAAATTAACCCCAGTGGCATTCAGTCCACATACTGATCCATGCAATTTATTAAAGTCCAGAAATTTGTACTTTTGCTTGTTTATTTTACTGCATTGCCAGACCTAACAGCACTGTCTAAGAACCTGACTTGAAAAACTACAATAGACAGGGGAGGGATTTGTGTATATCACTTTTATTAATGTCATTGAAAAGGAAACATCCAAATCCCTCACTTTTGCTCAATAGACTTCCCTTTCAGGTAATTTTTTTACAGAACTTGGAGTTCTTGAAAAGAAAATTTAAAAATACAGTGTCTTCAGAATAGCATTTATAGTTCAGAAAGACACTTTCATTGCTATATTTTGTGGTTACTGGCATACCTCGAGAAAACAAAAATACAAATTTTGTCTGTATTTGCCATTGTTATTAATGACATGATGCCTTGAGACTTATTAAAAAAAGAATTCTCTGTAAGTTGTTCTCAGTAAGTTGTCTATTCTAAATATCACTTCTGAAAGCCCATCACTGAAAAAAAAAATCTTCTCTTGAGTCTGTCAAACATTGCATGTCAGATAAAATTAAAAAGAAAAAAATGAACATTGATTTTTAGTTCATCTTTTATTAATTCTTCTTCAAACTAGGCGTCATCCCTTAAAAAGTAAAAGGACAATTTATATTTATTAGATTTGAGTTATAGTTATGATATGTGCATGTAGGGCTATTCTTGTTTTATACCTGGAAATATATTGAAATCTTTGGAGACTGGCACAAAGTAACAGTTTATCCTGACAGATGTGACCTTATCAAGACTGTAAGGATAATACTTTTCATTTGAATGTTCTACGGTACAGAAGATATGTTATTGTAGGTTGCAGAGTCTGTTTATTAACTGAAAGCTTTCCTGATGGGCGAGGTTATATGAGATTTTAGAAGTACAGTCAAAAAAAAAAATAATATATTTGAGTAAAACTACCATTTGAATACCGAATTTGGAAAGTTTATTTGCAAGGCAGCCCACATGGATCTGTACCAGAGGAATGCAATTACAGAGTATAATTCCAGCTTCAACAAATATAATCCATCTAACAGTTAAACAGTCTCCTAATTCTGATATTTTTACGTGTGTTATATTTGGAGCACACCAGTGGGAAGACTCCAAATGGATTCTTTTTTAACATTTCCACCTCAGGAATAGTTATCTCAGAAGAGAATTACAAAGCTATGAATGCAAACTAGTGTCTGAATTCAGTGATTCCCCTTTTTTTCTCCTGCTTCAGCATCAACAAGTTCAGGAGAATGTGTGCCTTGAACATCTGTCACTAATGAAAATATCTAATCAGAGAGGTACTCCTGGAAAGTTCTGGTACCAAAAAACTAATGGTTACTTGTAGTATGCCTTATGTTTTGGTCTGGTGACTTCTAACCACTCCTCATGAGACATGGTCTTGGAAACAAGAGGGATCCAGTAGAGCTGGTTGATGCTCAAGACACACCTTCTCCAATCTCAAGAGTGATACCTCTCAGCGAGCTGAAAATGAAGCATATGTGGCGGAAGGTCTGAATGGTTCCTGACTAACTCAGACATAAAAAAGCAAAGTGTACAAGAGCTAGCAGCAGTGCAGGTAATCCAGAAGGAGTATGGAGGCTTTGACTGTGCAGGAATGGGGTTAGGAAAACCAAGGCCCACCTGTAGTTGAATCTGGCAAGGCAACAAGGGTGGTTTCTACACGTACATGAACAGTAGCAGGATGACTAAGGAAAATGTGGCCCCACTGCTGAATGGGGCAGGAATCATAGTGAGGAAAGACATAGAAAAGGCCAAGGTGCTCATTACGTTCTTCACCTCAGTCTTTACTGCTAATACCAGCCTTCAGCAATCCCAGCTCCTGAGACCACTGAGAAAGTCTGCAGCAAGGAAGACATGCCTTTAGTAGTGGACGACCAGGTTAGGGAGCACTTAAAAAAACTGGACATGCATACATCCATGGGTCCTGATGGGCTGAACCTACAAGTGCTGAGGGAGCTGGCTGATGGCATTGTGAGGCTGCTCTTGATTATCTTTGAAAGGTCATGGTGACTGGGAGAGGTTCCTGAAGAATGGGAGCAAGCAAGTGTCACAAAAAGTAAAGTTGTGGGGATCTACAGACCAGTTGGCCTCACTTCAGTCCCTGGGCAGGTGATGGAACAATAAATCATGGGAACTTTTTCCAGACACAGGAAGGACAAGAACGTGATTGGGAATACACAGCATGGATTTATGAAGAGAAAAATCATACTTAACCAACCTGATAGCCTTCTACAATGAGGTGACTGGCCTGGTGTTTGAAGGGAGTACAGTGGGTGTTGCTTATCTTTAGTAAGGCTTTTGATACTGTCTTTCATAACATCCTCACAGACAGACAGATGGTAGAGATATGATGATAGATAGGCTAGATATGTGGGTAGTGAGGTGAACTACTGAACTGCTGGGCTCATAAGGTTGTGGCACAAAGCACCAGTTGGAAGTCAGTCACCAGTGGTGTGCCTCAGGGGTTGATACCAGGGTCAATATTGTTTAACATCCTCATTAAAGACCTGGACAATGGGACAGACTGCACCTTCAGCAAGTTCACAAGTTGTAGAAAACTAGAGAGAAAGGTAGCTGGGCCAGAAGAATGTGCTGTGATCCAGAAATACCTGGACAGGTTGGAAAAATGGGTTGGTAGGAACTTCATGAATCTCAGCAAAGTGAAGTGCAGAGCCCTGGACCTTCAGAAATAATCCCAGGCACCCATACATGCTGGGGAGCAACATTTCATGGAGAAAATGCCATGTGAGTGCCAGTGAACAACAATTTGAACATGAGCCAGCAATGTGCCTTTGAGACAAGGAAGTCAAACAGCCTTTTGGGTTGCATTAGGAGGAATGTTGCCAGCACGTCAATGAAGGTGATCCTTCCCCTCTACTCAGTCCTGGTGAGACACATCTGAAGTGCTGAGTCCAGCCCTGGGCTCCCCAGTACAAGAGAGACGTGGACTTAGTGGAGTCTAATGAAGGGACACCAAGATGATGAAGGGACTGGAGCATCTGTCATATGAGGAAAGGCTAAGAGTGATGGGACTGTTTAGCATGGACAAGATAAGAATCAGAGGGATCTTATCCATAAATATCTGCTGTGGGGGAGTAAAGATGACAGAGCCAAAAACTTTTCAGCAGTATTCAGTGACAGGATGAGACGCAATGGGCACAAACTAAAAGACAGAAAATTCCACTTAAACACAAAATTCCCTTACTGTGACAGTGGTCAAGCAGTGGAGCAGGTTGCCAGAGAGGTTGTGGAGTCTCCATCCCTGAAGGTATTCAAAACCCAATTAGACATAGTCCTAGTCAACCTCGTCTAGATGTCCCTGCTCTGAGCAGGTATTGGAGTAGATGATGACCAGATGTGTCTGGCAACATCAACGGTTCTGTGATTGTGTGACTCTGCAAAGGTTGAAGCTAAGCTTGCTTTTGGTAGGGCTCTGAAGATGTTCAAAAGTGCAGCACAGCACTGCTGTAGGCATTTATGGGGTAGGGACACCCTGAGCCATGCGGAAGGAGAGAGACATGAGCCAAAGTGCTGTTACTATGAAGTCTACATCTTTCTCCCTTGCAAATCTTACAAGCATTTAACTACCATCAGTCATAAAATGCCTAAATTCTAAGACTCTAAACAAACTAAAAAACCAAACCAAACAAACAAACAAAAAAAGAAACAAACAAATTACCTTTAAAGTTTCTTACAAAATACCTGCATTTGAGGCAAAGAGGTTTTTTAAGTTACAGTTTCTTAACACCGTGTAAATGTTTTTTTTTAAAGTGCTGGCTTTAAAAAGCTACCTTATGGATGATTTTTGTTGCCAAATGTAATTGCTTTTTCTCTCCTCCATCAAAACTGTTTTTTATGCAGTAGGCAAGAAACATAAACTTTATAGCAAATAATTTTTCTGATGCTCTTATTAATTCAAAAGCACAGGGGTTTTTGTTGTTGTTGCCTCTGTTTTTGTTTTTTTTTTTTCTTGAGAATTCACATCTGCGGAGGAGTACCAAGAACTCTTCTTTTCGTTGCACTGGCATAGGGCTGCAGAGGAAAAGATAAATATAGCACAGACCTGTTTTGTAGGACTTTGTAGTTTATTAGTCCTACCTTTATTTGCAAATAGAAATAGACAGATAGATAGATAATGCACGGTAAAATGCACAGGGTAGTATGTTCTCAAATAAGTCTGCTCCACTGCCCCATCTGATGTTTCTGATTGATAGCTGAAAGAAAGATGCAGGCTGCATCACAGTTACAACAGATGAAAGAGATAGTATGCTGTGATGTATTCAGTATTAGCTATTTCCCAGCTATTTGATTGCTTGGACAAGTCTGGCCAACGTTTCTGCATTATTTTTTTTTTTCCCTGAGAAAGTCAAAGCACAAAACCAAGTTTGGTAAGCATTTATGCTTTCTGTCCTCTCTTGTAGCTCCATCTCCTAGTGCTTGGTGAGAGCTGCAGAGCACAGCCAAGAAATGTTTGGGTTAATTCTCTGTGAAGGTTCCCATATATGAAGCCCCTTGTGCGTCACCTCCCCACTCTTCACCCACAGAGTGTGGCCGGTGTCATCTGCAGCCACTGGAACCAGGAGCACAGTCACAAACTGCCTCAGGGGTACAGTCACAAATAAAGCAAAACCAGATGGTATAACCACTCCCAATTTCTTCCTTGCAGCACGCTCATCTCTCTTCCTAACTGAAGTTAAGTCCCTCTGATTTTTCTACATGTTTGCTGACAAGTTCATTTTCCATCGCCTGTATGCCACAAATACCTCATTGCTCGCCAGCAAATGAAACTCCTTGGGTTCGAATCGTCAGCAGTGTTGGCATGTTTTAGACTGACTATGCCATATGCTGCTCTAATACCCCAACATCCACAGCTTTGGGAATCAAATCTGCTCAGAGTTAATAAAATGTGTGTTAAAACTACAGCTTTTATTTTATTTGCTGGTGATTATTCCCTTACTTGTGAGCAAAAGAGTGGCATTTTTTATGGGTTTATTTGTATGCAGATGCCTGTGACTGAGGAAGAAAGTTATTAATCCATGTTTAGATACAACATGCCTAAGCTCCTCAAAGCATAGTAATTATATCAGTGCTAGCAAAGTTATTCTTCCTCGAGGAAACCAAGTGCTATTGGATTTTCACGTTTAGGTTTTATTCTATAGTAAGTGTCCTCTTTGCACAAGGTAAATAATCAAATTCTCCTCATGTAGAGTTCTTTGCCTGCTGGTATAAATTGTTTCCTCCTGTTACAGCTCTGGACATATTGTTGGTAAAGTCTAGCTGAAGATCCCAAGGAAACTAATTCACCAAACTCCGCAAGCTAAGTTTTTACACTGCAATGGCAAAATTATATTAAGCAGAAAATCCTCACTCAGATTGCCTATGCTTCCCCTAGCTGCATGTTTACAACTTAAATTAATGCTGGTTGGAGTTACCCAGGTTATATTGCCCAGGTTATACCACCGAGAAGTCAATAGGTCTTTAATGAAGAGGTCTGCTTTTCCAGAGCTCACTTTCAAAATATTTGCTTCCTCTCCTTTCTTAGTTAGGTGATGCTATTTCTCCTGGTTTGAAGCAGTTGAGATTCTAGCATTCTTTTCAAGGTCAAAGCAGATTTCTGTGGCACATAGTATGGTACTGAGAGCAATGGCCATCATTTGCATTTCCCAGGGGTAACAGAGCTGAACTAAGAAAACCCACTACCAACAAAAGCCTTGCAGGAATAAAAATGAGACTATACTAGCATTCAGGCTACTCTACAGTCCCATGTTTCCCCAGACCATAGGCAGTACATGATTGATGCCTAAACAATATAATGCACACATGTGAGGTACTGAGTAGGAGTAGGCATACACTTATAAATTGCCCAGTGAATTTTTGACAAATTCACTTCTGGAAAGGAGTAACTTGTTTTTTGGCTTGTCAACTTGCAGAGGCTGAAGGTGCCTATTATCAAGATATGCAGAAAGCCTGCTGAGCAGTCAAAAGCTGGATCCACTTCCTTAACCACAGTAGTTGTTCTTTTACTTGACACTTCAATTCTTGTAACACAGACTTTGCTCCCTTCATAAAAGTTCCATATTTTAGAATAAAAACCCCGAACAAACAAAAACCAGAAAACATGAAAAAGTGTCTGTAATGCTCAATAGCACAGAGAAATGTCTTTAATTATAAGTCTGGTTAGCTGTATCCACAAAAGAATATTAAACCCATAATTAAATTATTAGTCTGATGCTCAGGATACTCACATTTGCTAGTTTCCAACAAAATACTTTCTATTTGGCATATGCTTTCTTGTTCTTCTATTAACAAAATTATAATACTTCCATGCCAAAGGATGGTGTTATAAAGGTCCTTGTATGGGAGATCATTAGATGCTGAAGATACAGCAGTGGTGGAAACTATGTATCTAAGATACATGGCTGTTAGTTGATCTTTACTACTGACCATCCTAGCATACAAATCCCGTTAAATTACTTTATACTTTGCCTAATAATTATAAGGAGAATGTCACCATCCATATACACAACTATACTATCTTCAGGTGTACATACACTAAAGAAAGCAAAAAAAAAAATTGTTATGATAACATAGGAAAATATAATGTGTGAGTTAATAAGATCTCTGCAAAAACCATGCACAGACTGTCCAGTTTTCAAATTGTACATGTTTTTTTCAGTTAATCAAGGGATTATCACACTAGAGAAAGACAGCTAGATAGCCATGGTGAAAAAGACATAGTGAAGATTACGGGAAGGGCCTAAATTATGGCATATTAGCCCAGTGTCAACCAAACTACTGGGAGCTATTTTTAGCACATTAAGAAATAATTTGGAATAGGAAAATGCAGTATTCTAATCTTAACTCTTCCATTCTTCTAAAAAAAACATATCAGCTGCCCCCATAATACACTGACAGATAGGAAACATATATCAGTTAATATGTGTGCATGATACATGAAATATATTTACTGTACCATATTCTGTTGGTTCAAGGGTCTCATAAAGAGCTCCCCACTCTGTGAATGATAATTATGTGGCTAGGAAGTAATACATCTACAAGCGCAAAATATCACCGATGAAAAATAAACTAGCCCAGAAGTAAAACTGTAAAAACTTCTCACTGCACCTTTGCAGGGCAACTCCTTGTTACAGGACTGATTTCCACCTAACTGGATGATTTTCTGGATTGCGACAGACACTGCCCAGTTGGGAAGCTCCTTCCATCATCTCTCAGACACAGCCAGCTGCTCTTTGAACCTCAGCAGCCATCTCTTGTCTTTCTGTCAAGTAAAAATGGTGACACTTCTGCCTTCCTTCCTCCAATTTCTCTTCTCTGACGAGGTTTAATGGAAGGACCATCCCTTCTTGCAACACACCATCAATCTGACCTCCTCTTCCTTAAACAAAAAAAGCAGAAACTGAGAACAGACAAGAAAACAGATCCTGGTTGTCACAGGCTGGTAGCTGAATACAAAACTAGCCTATGATTACACTTCTGTCAAAGCTGACTTACCATGTCAGGCATCAGAGTGCATGAGGTGATGTCCTTAAGGTTGCGGCTAGGACTCAAAGCCTAAAAAGCGAACTAAGTCTCTTATACATTTTTAGGAGATGCAAGAAGGAAAGGGGACAGAAACTATGTCTTCATGAAATGAACTTATCATTTTCTGTAGAAAACAGTTTACTTACTGTGTTTCAGCAAGGGTATATGCGTTGGATTCATCAAAAATTTGAGGCTGGTTCTTAGCCTCTTACTGAATTCATTGGGTCCAGGATTTTACTGTTGCTACTTTCCCAAAGCCAGGGGAATAAAATAAATAAATAAAAATATACTAGTTCTTGTTAATCAATAAATTAAATATAATACCGTATGAAAATGTGAATAAAACCTGTCATGGAAGCAGTGAGAAAGAGGGAATTGCATAACTTATGTTTGTTAAAAATACTATGTAATGTAATGCTGAAATGAATGTAATAGTGCAAACGATGATACAGCAAAAATAATGTAACACTGAAAACATGGGAACTAATCTTAATGATTTTCCAAGTTAAATACACAGGACAGAGAAAGGATCCTACCCCAAAATTAGGGAAGGAGTTTTCATATAAATAATCTTATTCTGTGAATAAAATTTCAGCTCTGTTTCAGTCCAAATTTCTCCTTTTTAGATTATTAACATGAGATTAACACAAAGAGCAAGTAAATATACATCACCTACTCCTAAGGTATAACAAACCAAATGCACTACTAGAAGAAACTTTTAGAGGCAAAATTCTAAATTCTGCAGCAATACATCCAAACAGCTAAAAGAAAAATAAAAAAATAAAAAAAAAAGAAGAAAGGAAACAAAATCAAGCAGATAAGGCACACAGACACTCAAGATAGCTGTGAGTTCAGCCAGTGGTCAAAACATACTGTTGTACAGTAGCATGTAGTTCTGCTATTTTTGCTATTGTTTCTATGAACACCTAAATACATGTACTCGAAATTTTCAGAGCCATGCTGGTAGATGGAAGCTTTCTTAATGAAAAATCCTACATTTTTTACCAAGGTGTCTGCTTTTTCATACCAGCATTCCACATTTCTGTTTCAACAATCATCTGCATTGAGCAGCATGAGAGTTTTAAGCAACTAAAAGGGAATTTCATGCTCTTGCCACAGTTCCTGGCTTGAAAGAAAAAAAAAAACACTACTCCCATCCTTGAGTATTTCTCAAGTTTTAATATTAATCAAGCCATTCTGCATCATTCTTTCTTTTAAAAATTGCTGCTGTCTTGTAAGACCTCATGGTCTGACCAATGTATTGAAACATCTGTTTCCAAACATTAGCAGGAAGCACATATTCACCAACCCAGCACAGGCCTGTCTCACAGTGGTCTGAGGACCAGCTCTTCTGTCATGCCTAGGGGCTTACTCAGCACAGAAATTTGCAAAATGCCTTGGATAATTGCTTTCAACTTCTGTTTATTGATTCCTATGTGTCTGGACACCAGCTCCTTTCTCACCTTGCTGCAGGTTTACCTCAGTCCAGACTCAGCCCACTACTGCTTACCCTGAAGCTGCTACTACTACTGTTACCCAGCTTCTGATCAAAACGTCATCTTTCTTTTTAGGAGAACAACCTGATTTAGATGGAGTTGTCCAAACCAAGGTCCTGATAGATACTAGGAACCAACAGACATTGTAGCTACCAGATTAACAACTATCATTTTGCTGGAGGAACAGAAGGTGGTAAGTTGTGATGAAAAAATATTGGTTAGCTTGTAAATCACATTAGTAGTTGTAAATCACATTAGGTTTCTCCTAGAGAAAAGGAGTTTTAGAGGGGATCTCATCACCACGTGCCAGTACCTAAGGGGTAGCTACAAGGAAGATGGACACTCCCTTTTTACAAGGAGTCACATGGAGAGGACAAGGGGGAATGGACACAAGTTGCTCTTGGGGAGATTCTGATCGGACATGAGAGGGAAATTTTTCACAATGAGAACAGTCAACCATTGTCATATCTCCCTAGGGAAGTGTTTGACTCTGCCACATTGGACACTTCTAAGACCCAGCTGGACAGGGTGCTGGGCCATTTTGTCTAGACTGTGCTCTTACCTAAAAAGGTTGGACTAGATGACCCTTGAGGTCCCTTCCAACCTAGGATTCTATGATTCTATGATTAGTAGAGATGGCCCTCAGCAGGATCTCATTCACATTCATTGTACTTGCATTTCACACTGGTTCTTTGCACTGGTTCCTGCGGCATTTCGGACACAGATTGAAGCTGTACAGGGCACACAGTGGGTGACACTGCCCTCATGATGAGCCAATGAGAGCCTGGGACAACAGATGCATCTTGATTCCTGTACTGAAAGCCCAAGGGGTGCCACTGCTCTTGATGGTATTCCAGATAACTTGTGAGTACAAGTTGTCTTCGGTCATCTCATCCTCCTGCTTTGTGTATATGACTCGATCTGGTGACTGACACATATCTCCCATACTGTGTAGAAGCAAGAAGACAGAGAAGATGTGGTGCCTTTAGGCTGATATGCCACATCGTAGACGGATCTGAGGTATAACTACCAGCCTCTTTAAATAAATTCATGGGATTAAGAAAAGAACAGATATGATGTGACAGCATTTATGTCAAGAGTTGATAAAAAGGCTGAGGCTTTGCCACATGAGTACACACTGATTGTTGCTGGAGGTGTCAGGAATTATGAGTGAGCTGAAGCTTTATCAGAGGATGTTAGCCCCTTGCATTCAACATGGGAAAATTTTGACAAAGGAAAAAGCCAAGATGTTCTTCAAACTGGGTTAACAACCTGGTATAAATTCTAATCTGAACTAGACCCCATTCTGTGGGGGTCAGCGAAGTTACAACATTTTAAAGCATGGATATTCTTTCTTCTGCTAAAGAGTCTCAAAACTAAAGTTAAAGAAAAAAGTTGAATTTCAACAACAAATTCCAGCTGTCCATTTTCAGGTATTTGCTGGCACCCAATCTAAGCAGGTTTTTTGCATGAAGCAACACTCAAATTCCCAATTTTGTAAAATTCTTGCCAATTTGAAATTTGGGCTGCCGGTGAACATCTATTATAGATAAAGACTATGTAATTAACAAAGTGGGCAACAGTAGAATACTTAAAACCTGTATCTTTTCTTACAGCTTGTGACTGTGTTGATCTTTTCCTGGTTTGCTGTACAGTGACTAGCTACCATGCAACTAACTCATTGCTTTCAGTTCAGTTTCATTAAAACTAATAACAAAAAACAAATACAGTTGCCTTTTGCTATTAGACAGTAAGATACAACCCCAGCTTGCTGCTGAAACATTTATTTATTCCTGACCCAGAGGGCTCTACACAGCAAGGAGACTAATAATTGTTGCACGCTATGATCCTTAAGAAGGTGAATATTCGCTTATTTGAGATATTTCCTGTCCGTCATGCTGCTGAAATAGAGTGAAGTGCTCAAGAGGCACAAGCAGAGAGATTATTGTCAAGAAATACCCTATGAAATGTCCCTGAAGGTACTACCTTGCTTTATCCAAACATACCCAGCCTTGATGGCAAATAGATGTTGTTTCCATCCTGAGCCTAAGCTGTTACCAAAATCTAGTTTTTTCTTCTAATCAGTCTTGGGGGCCTCCTGGAGCCATCCTGTGACATTCTGAGCAGGTTCCGCTCTGCCTAGGGCTGGCACCAGTGCCAAATGCTGTGAAGAGACACTCTTCTGCCAGCTCACTGCAGCTCCCTAGAAAAGGTAGAAGTTTCTGCTCAGCCTTGGTGGAAGCTCCTGCATTGGGCAGCAGACAAATCCAGCACTTTGGCTGCACAGCCTTCATGTTTATTTTCGTGTTCCATGATCTTACCTTGAGGGAAGTGAGCAGGATGAGGACTGGCAGTTTAGGAACTTCTTTTCATTTTTGCTTTTAATTGCTCAGTTTATTTTGTGAGCGGCTATTTCTTAGGCTGAAGAAGGAATTAATACAGTATTTTTGTATCATTTTGCATAATATTTCATGTCAAAATCTGAGATGCCTCAGTAGAAGATGGCTGTGTACACAGGCAAACACAATATAAGATACAAATAAGGCAGGTCTACATGACAGATCTAATACACTTCTTGCTTGAAGCTGGGAAGCAAATACAACTCAGTCTGCATGTCATATACTTCCTTTGCAGAAGATTTAGCACTGTCTGTTTTCAGTGAATAGTCTTAGTCCTAATACAACACTGCTGCAGCTGTATTTTTTAGTCAAAGTATGTCACTCTGGAAACTCCTATAGGGGGGATATTAATGTTTGTTCTTTATCATGAGACCTGGTAATCACAAAGCATCGGAAAAACCTGAACCAGAAATTATGGTTTCTTGTGACTTAAAAGCTTTGGATATCTGTAGCTTAGCAGAAAAGGAAAAAAACAACAGCAGCATGACTAGAAAGACTTGTATGCAGGTCTCACTGCAGGGAAGGGTCAAAATCTGACCCAAGATGACAGAGGAGAAGAAATCCCACCACTCCTTTACTCTTCAGTGGCCAGAGAAGAAAAAAACATTCAACAAAAAAGTGGCACAAGACAGACTGGCTGGCTTGTCTTGAGATACAGTATGTGTGAGCACAGGCACCTCTGTGAAGGAAAAGGTGAAACAGGATCAGGCTGCTTATGCTGGTTGCAGTCGCTGGTGCATTTCCTCATGAAGACCGCAGCATTCCATGGGAAAACAGGGATCTTCTTATTTTGTAACTAAGAACTTCAAACATCCAGTATCTGTAATCAGGCCTCTTTAAGGCATGTCAGGTTGGATAGTAAACTGTAAGGATGCTAAAAATATATTTCCCTTATGCTAAAATTCTGACATTTAACATTTTTCTTTCCTCCCAAATAAGCACAATAAAGGCAAAATGTTGACATTTCTGTGAAAGGCTTTATGAAACATTTCCTTTAAAAATTACTGGAATGACTTAATCAAAAGACTCACATCCCATCAAATCTTATGAGACTTAGAAGTTATATAGGATTTTTTGGGGAAAGAAAATAATTGCAGTAGTTCAACAACATCTTACTAACATCAATATATTTCTGTTCAAAATTTGAGGATCAGCATTTTTTGTATAGGAATATTGTCATATTCTTTTTAATCAGGACACCAGGTTCATTCTTGAATTTTGAAAATCTTAGAAAATATCTTGTCTGAAACCTAACTAAACAGAAACAAATGTGTATTCTGCCTCAGCATCTGAAGTTATATTTTTAATCAGTATATACTGCAGGCTCCCTAGGCTCATTCCCTTTCAATTCTCTTTTAGACTACTCAGAATAAAGGAGATGTTTTCTCTGTGGTTTCTCACTGAGCAGCAACTGGCTCCTTAAATTAAAGTTTTCAGGACACAGTCAGTTTTCAGAGGTCTCTTAGTGTCAAAAGAGTAAAGGAACTGGAAAAATCCTGGCAGTCAACATGTATTGGAGGTTGGAGGCAAAGAGTCAGTTGTCCCCAGGGGCTGGTGTGTGGAGAAGCCACCATAGGTAACTGATCATGAACTGCCACTTAAGGTCCTTTCCTAGTCTTTTTACTTGTTGTGTTTGCACAACATTGTACTTACAATAATTAGAGCCAACCAATGTGTTCAGACACTTTTCTAAAACAAACACCCATGAAAAGTGGAGGTTGAGAAAAATTTTTAAATTTTATGATTGCAGACTTACAGATGGCAATTCTGAAACAAGGAGAGTGAGATCTGCCTGTGGTCATAAAAGTGGGAATCGTCTGAGTGGCAAAGAAAAACTTTAGTGCATCTTAACCACGAGACCCATTCTTTGGCTTGAGTTATGGTTGCCATGTCCCCTGCCATGTGGGGCCCTGCCAGAGCAGGCAGCTCTGCAGAGCCACTGCCCCAGCCTCAGCCCACATTTTGCTCTGGCTCTCTGTGGCTTTTAGCTCTGGCAGCTGTTTCACATGCATGGTGGTGTACCACAAACAAAGGCTTTATCGGATGAGCAACATGCATGATGTCATCAAATGTTCAGTCAGGCACTTTTAACAATTGACTGCTCCCCAAAGGTCTTATTCCTCCCCTATGAGGAAAGGCTGAGAGAGTTGGGCTTGTTCAGCCTCAAGAAGAGAAGACTGAGAGGGGACCTCATCAACACATACAAATATCTTAAGGGTGGAAGTCACGAGGACAGAACCAGACTCTTCTCAGAGGTGCTCAGTGACAGGACAAGGGGCAATGGGCACAAACTGAAACATAAGAGGTTTCAACTGAATATGAGGAAGAACTTCTTTACTCTGAGGGTGACAGAGTACTGGAACAGGCTGCCCAGGGGGGTTGTGGAGTCTCCTTCTCTGGAGATATTCAAAACCTGCCTGGACAATGTCCTATGCAGCCTGCTCTGCGTAAACCTGCTTTATCAGGAGGGTTGGACTAGATGATCTCCTGAGGTCCCTTCCAACCCTTGCCATTCTGTGGTTGCTATAGGTATTTTTTGCAAAAATAACCACATTTTTTCACCCTTCTCTCTTTCAGGTTTAAACATGTAATCAATGTATTGCAACATACTAAACATAGCTTGCTGATTACCCTAGTAGTTTTGATGGTATTTCAGTACCCAGTTAGGTATGATATTTAATTACTGAACAGTCCCTTTGATATTGTTAAGCTACTTGCAAAATATCCAATTATAACTGGAAAAAATGGCCTGTGGACTTTTCTTCTTTTTTCATGTGTTCTGCAACAGTAAATTCCACAGAGTAAATAGACTTCATCTGTTTGTTTTTAATAACAGTTCATTTTGGTTTTCTTTTTCATTATATTAATATAATTTTTAGAAGAAGTTCCTTCCTATTCAGCAAAACATTTAAACTTATGGGTGATGTTTAGCATGTGCTCAAGACCCATGGGTTACAACAGGAGTTCAGATTATGCTTAAACTCTTAAAAAAACCTTAAAGTTTTATGTGAATAGGAATGGAGTGCTGAAACAGACTGATTAAGGGCCATGACTCCTTTCACTAGATACAGATTGTCTGCAAATCAGTCAGCAGAGTACATTTTAAAATGGTGTCTACATTTGTGGAAATCATTCTTTGAGGAGATGTGTGTAGAGACATACACATACACATACAGAGATATTTATATATTTGAGTATACATATGCACCTAGAAAAGGAACCCAGCATTTATACATATATAGACTAGACAATCGATCTAATTATATACCTAAGAGTTTCCTATTCTTTTTCTTTACCATTCTTGTGGCTGTTTTGACAAGAAGCTTGAAGTAAAGAGCAGTACTAGCCTGGGAAAGTGCAGCAGTAGAAGCTGGTATAGGTTTGCAATCCACTGTTTCTATCTTCATTTTTTCAGAGGCGAGCTAAGGAAATTGGAGAGTTTCTCTTTCCTCACACACAACATCATCCTAACTGCTGAGACTTGTCTATGGGCATGATCAAAAAGAAATAACCCCCACCTGCTATTCAATTATTCAATTTGCTTTCCCTTTTTTTTCCCATACACCCTCCTCCTCCCCGAAACTGTGATTGGGTTATTTTACAACTCGTAAAAAAGTGGCTATTTCAACAATCTGAGTGGCCTGGCAGAACAGGCAATATCAAAGCGAAGAATAGACTTTGGGCTGAATAAGAGGGATGCAACCTCAACTGGTTTACCCCAAGCAGTAAATTAGAACAAGACATAAGGGAATTTATCAGGAATACTGTATATTTCTCTCATGCAAATCTTTTGCCCAGAAGTGTTACAGGCACTTTCATTGTCCACACAACAAATCTTTCTCAATTCTTTAACCTTTCCAATAAAGAAAGCAGGTGTCCAGCAAAGTTATTTGTGAATCAGAAATGAAAATGACACAAAACACATTATAATGCAACAAAACATTGTATTTGTATTCACCAATCATAAAAAATACGTGTATTTGGCTGCAACAGTCATTCTTGTTTAACTTTTCAAGTCCAGTTCTGATGAGCATAGGTGGTCAACAGTATGGACAAAACAATAGTCTTGGAAAAAGCAATGAGAACTGAACTAAACTGAAGCCTGGCTTTTCAAACCCTACCTGCAAATTTTATGTGCAATATTGACTGTCAGACCATTTTACGCATCCATCACTCATAAGGCTATGCACATGAAAAAGATGTAGATAGCTTATTTTGCCACCTCTTTATCATTCATGCTTTTTCAAAATGCTGCTTCATTAATACTGGTCTTTTTTTTTTTCTGCTTTTGGGGGGTTTGATGGTTTTGTTTCCCAAACCTTACAGCATATCATGAGTGGGCCAGAAAGTTGGATTTCTTCTCATATTTTGAGATTACTTATTTCCTGAAGTTTCCAGGTGAACCATATCTTTCTTGGTAGCTTTCATTCTCCTCTTATTTCTGGCATATTTCAGTGAAAAGGCAGGGAACTGCTGACCTCCTGGCACAGCCACATCTGCTTGTCCCTGGAGTTAAAGAGAGAAGTGGCACATCTGTCAGTACAAACTTCCACACCTAAACAGAGAAGGAAGTAAATAAATAAAACAGTGTTAGAAAGGACCTTCTGAGTGCCTTAAAGTTGGGTGACCAGACTTAGTGGTGATCCACAGGGTAGTTCTGCCTGTTTTGAAGTATTAAATAGAGCAGCTACAGACAGCAATGTGAGCCAGAGCAAGGCTGCTTCCTGGAGACATGGCCAATTACATGGAAAGAACCATTATAAAGGATCACTAATAATTCAGCCTGAGATATTCAGTGACTTCACAGAGTTGGGCACACAGCATATTTTGAACATCTCTGAAAACAAAGTGACTTAGCAGCATGCATCTCCATAAGGCTGTAGTAGCACCCAGCACCTTCTTAGCAATCTCCCCAGAGACTAAGACTCCTGGAGCTGGCAGAAATATGTTGATTATGCAGAAAAGCTGCTGCAGACCAATGGATAAGAAGGACTGAGCAGAGCTTTCTCACAGCACCCAAAACAAATCCAGAGAGCGCCAAATATTTATTTTGCAGGTGGAACTAAAGAATTGGTAATATTATGTTATTCACTTTCAGGGTTAAAATAACGCTGTCGTCATAAATATATTTGAAGGCTGCAGAAACAAGCACAAAACCCTCTGCCATGGAACAGTAGGAGCTAATATTCTGTGAGAGGTTTTTGTCCACTTTCTTTTTGCATGAACAGAGGGGATGTTATCTACCTATTCTGTGGGGTAGCTAATGTCCCTCTTCAGTTACAGAGCATTTGACAGTCTTACTAGGAAGTCTGGAATCTTTAACAATCTCCATACGATTTCCTCATTGTTTGTTATCCTGCTGTGGTCTTTCCCAAGGCATAGTACAGATTCAGCAATCATTTCATGGATCATGTTAACCACAGGAAAGAACTGCAAGGTATTTAAATCCCAATAATTTCCCAGTAAATTACTTTATAATGGGTAGTTCCACATGACTTCTGGCTTTTCAGCAGAAGCTTTCCCCATTAAGCCAAAGGGAATTTCGTTACCAGAGCGAGCTGTCTGGCCTCATGGTTCATTTCTTTATGAAGGAGTCCACAAATAGCTCAAATCATAAAAACTTATTTTATAGACAAATTTCACAATTTTTTTTGACATGTTACCAAAAGCCCAAAAGTTAGGACTTGGAAATCATATTCTTAAGCTTCTGCTGAAGTATTAATCCTTCAACTATACTGTATAAAAGCTCTGCCAGTGGCACATAAGTAAACTGAATGGTTATTTAATATTCTTTTACAGTCTGTGAGACTGACTATCCAGGTGAAAGGATTAAAGAAAAGACAATTAGCACAGTCAAAAATGAGTAGAGTTATGAAAGTATTTTTGTAGGAACATTATGTGCTTCTGATAGAGCTCTTCATAGATCTCTGTATTTTGTTTCTTATTAATCAAAATCTTGGACTAGGAAAATGCTCAAACTTGTGGACTGGCATATATTAAAAACAATTTGCTCTGGAATGAGCCATACATTCCTGCAGACTCTTTTCAGACCCCAGAATTATGAAACCTTTTGAAATTTAAATTAGAAAGTGTATGGGCTTCAATGGTACCCCCCAAATATGTGACGAAATTTTTTTTTTGCAAGTCACTACCTGCTCCAACCTCCTGGCACAAACAGCTATCTGAAGAGGTTTTAGGTCCGGCAGAAAAAAGAAATGCATAAAACGCTACCCAACACTGCATTTTCACTCACAGTTGATCTCTTGTCAATTCCAAAACAACAGCTTCACAGCATCAGTGTTTGGTCAGGGATCAAACACATGAGCAGGTAGCTGGTTGCCTGCAATTGATGTGGGAAAGGAAGAAAAAAAAAGCTGTGTCACTCAGACAGCATGTAGCGTTCCAGCTCTAGGGGACGTGATAAAATGACACAAGTAAGGTGGACGAGGTGAATAAAGGATGGGATGGAGAATACAGAGGGGAGGGGAGTTTCCTAGGAAAGGGTTACCTGTTGCATGTGGGCTAATGGCTCTGAGAAGCCCATCTTGTGATTCAAAAGGAGAGGATCAAAAGACAAAAATGTGACTGCTGGACATGGGCTAGAAACTTGGGCTTCACCCTATCCAGGGTTTCCTCAAAGCAAAGTCCTCTTCAGCACAGGATGTGGGACAAATGTCTTAAAAAAAACAAGAGTAATATGAAAGCAAACTGAATGTTAGTGCATTGATAGTACTTTAAAAAAAAAAAAAAAAAGTTTTTCCAGACAGCCAAAGGCACAGTTTTATCATCTTAAAATCTCTAGACTTAATCAATATTAAAGGGTCTTCTAGCCTTACCCGTCTCCCTTTTTCCTAAGGAAAGGAGAAGGAGGAGGAAGAGGTGGTTAGTGCAGCTATGAATGGAAATGTAATGGGGATAACCAGGTGAGGAAACTGTGGGGAAATGGGCAGGGAGAATTTAGGGATGCCATCTGCCACATTTCCTAAATTTCTGGGGGGAGTTTATTGTAAAATTTCGCACTGTTTCACAGTATATTGGGATAGTTCACTCTCTCAGGTAGGCAATCTCTGGGAGCCTCTAGTCCAACCTCCTGCCCAAACCAGGCTCAGCCACAGGGTCTGACCAGGAATTTCCATCAAGTCACTGGCACAAACAGAGCTTGTGTGTGCAGCAGCCACCTGTATAGAGAAGGAGGTTTCTTTTACTTACTTCTATATGGTTTTGTGTTAATAAAACAAACAAGCCCAGAAGCATATGGGGGATCTCTTCAAGCAGAAAACCTGGTTTTGCCCTTTACTGGTATCCTTCAGCTGCTTTGATGTGTATCTCTCAAGACATTGTGAGTGACCAAAGATGCCTTTGCCCAAATAGTTACAGTAATATTTGGCTTACTTGATCATTTACCTCAATGAGACTTATGAGGTAAGCTCCTTTGATAAGGTCTTTCCGTTTAGATGGGGAACCTATTGGGCTTGCCAGCGACAGGCTAGGGGATGAAACGCAAGGGTTAGAGGGACTGGGGGCTAGTATGAGCTCTCAACCTGTTGCCCAGCAGTGTGCCACGGGCACTGCAGCGAAGTTGAAGTCTGGCGGAGGTGAGCCGGAGGCTCCTGAGGTAGTAGGAGCCAACAAGGAAAAGCCCGTGAAACACCTTAAGGGAAACGAGGGGTGTTCTGCTATGAAGGTGATGAGGCCGACAGCCCAGATGAGATGCCTCGATACAAACGCACGCAGCATGGGGAACAAACAAGAGGAGTTGGAACCTATCGTGCTGCTAGAAAGCTACGACCTGATTGCCATTACAGAAACTTGGTGGGATGAATCCCACGACTGGAATGTAGCTGTTGATGGCTACAGGCTGTTCAGAAGCGACAGGCGAGGAAGGAGGGGCGGAGGTGTTGCCCTTTACATCAAGAAATCATTACAGTGTGAAGAGCTGACCCTGAAGAATAGCCACGAGCAGGTCGAAAGCTTATGGGTAAGAATCAGAGAGAGAGGCAACAAAGGGAACCTGGTGGTTGGTGTCTACTACAGGCCGCCAGATCAAGAGGAGCCGACTGACGAAGCGTTCTTCCTCCAACTCCGGGAGGCTTCGCGCTCGCAGGCTCTCGTCCTGCTGGGGGACTTCAACCACCCCGACATCTGCTGGAAAACCAACACGGCAAGCTGTAGGCAATCCAGCAGGTTTCTCGAATGCATTGAGGACAACTTCTTAAGCCAGGTAATAGACACCCCTACCCGAGGGGATGCGATACTGGACCTGGTGGTCACCAATGCAAGTGAGCTCGTCGGAGATGTCAAGATCGGAGGCAGCCTGGGCTGCAGTGATCATGCGCTGGTAGAGCTCACGCTCCTGAGGGAAATGGGAAGAACAAAGAGTATAGTCAGGACCCTGAATTTTAGAAAAGCAAACTTCCAGCTCCTCAAGGAGATAGTCAGAAGGACTCCCTGGGAAACGGTCCTCAGGGACAGGGGAACAGAACAGAGCTGGCAGATCTTTAAGGAAGTGATCCACAGAGCGCAAGAGCTCTCGATCCCTAGGTGTAAGAAATCGGGCAAAGAAGGGAAGAGACCGGCGTGGTTGAGACAAGAGATGCTGGTCAAACTAAGGAGGAAGAGGGAACTGCACAGGCAGTGGAAGCAGGGACAGGCATCCTGGGAAGAGTATAGGGACGCGGTCCGGTTGTGTAGGAATGGGGTCAGGAAGGCCAAGGCGCAGCTGGAGCTAAACTTGGCTAGGGATGTGAAAAATAACAAGAAGGGTTTCTACAGGTATATCAGCCGGAAAAGGATGGTTAAAGAAAGCGTACCCCCGCTGATGAGCGAGACCGGCAAGCTGGTAACAGCAGATGAGGAGAAGGCTGAGGTACTCAACAACTTTTTTGCCTCAGTCTTCACTGGCAACCTCTCTCCTCACCCCTCCCGAGTTGATGGATGGCATGAGGGGGACCGGGAGGGCATAACCCCTCCTGCTGTAGGAGAAGATCAGGTTCGTGACCACCTGAGGAACCTGAACGCACATAAGTCCATGGGACCTGATGAGATGCATCCCAGAGTCCTGAGGGAATTGGCCGATGTAGTCGCCAAGCCACTCTCCATGATATTTGAAAAGTCATGGCAGTCAGGCGAAGTCCCTGGTGACTGGAAGAAGGGAAACATTGTGCCCATTTTCAAAAAGGGTAGAAAGGAAGACCCCGGGAACTACCGACCTGTCAGCCTCACCTCTGTGCCTGGGAAGATCATGGAACAGATCCTCCTAGAAGCTATGCTAAGGCACATGGAGGCCAGGGAGATAATTCGAGATAGCCAGCATGGCTTCACCAAGGGCAAGTCCTGCCTGACGAACCTAGTGACTTTCTATGATGGTGTGACAACAACAGTGGACAAAGGAAAACCGATGGATGTCATCTATCTGGACTTCTGCAAAGCCTTTGACACGGTCCCCCACAACATCCTTCTCTCTAAATTGGAGAGCTATGGATTTGATGGGTGGACTGTTCGGTGGATAAGGAACTGGCTGGATGGTCGCATCCAGAGGGTAGTGGTCAATGGCTCGATGTCCGGATGGAGACCGGTGACGAGTGGTGTCCCTCAGGGGTCCGTACTGGGACCGGTGCTGTTTAACGTTTTCATCAATGACTTGGACAGCGAGATCGAGTGCACCCTCAGCAAGTTTGCGGATGACACCAAGCTGAGTGGTGCGGTTGACACACCAGAAGGACGGGATGTCATCCAGAGAGACCTGGACAGGCTGGAGAGGTGGGCCTGTGTGAACCTCATGAGGTTCAACAAGGCCAAGTGCAAGGTCCTGCACCTGGGTCGGGGTAACCCCCAGTATCAATACAGGCTGGGGGAAGAAAGGATCGAGAGCAGCCCTGCCGAGAGGGACTTGGGGGTGCTGGTGGATGAAAAGCTGGACATGAGCCGGCAATGTGCGCTGGCAGCCCAGAAGGCCAACCGTACTCTGGGCTGCATCAGGAGAAGCGTGGCCAGCAGGTCGAGGGAGGTGATTCTGCCCCTCTACTCTGCTCTGGTGAGACCTCACCTGGAGTACTGCGTCCAGCTCTGGAGCCCTCAGCACAAGAAGGACATGGAACTGTTGGAGCGGGTCCAGAGGAGGGCTACAAAAATGATCCGAGGGCTGGAGCACCTCTCCTATGAGGACAGGCTGAGAGAGTTGGGGTTGTTCAGCCTGGAGAAGAGAAGGCTGCGGGGAGACCTGATTGCGGCCTTTCAGTACCTAAAGGGGGCCTACAGGAAAGATGGGGAAGGTCTTTTTAGTAGGGCCAGCTGTGTCAGGACAAGGGGTAATGGTTTTAAACTAAAACAGGGTAGGTTTAGACTAGATAGAAGGAAGAAATTCTTTACAATGAGGGTGGTAAAACACTGGAACAGGTTGCCCAGCGAGGTAGTGGAGGCCCCATCCCTGGAAACATTCAAGGCCAGGTTGGATGGGGCTCTGAGCAACCTGATGTAGTTAATGGTGTCCCTGCTTACTGCAGGGGGGTTGGACTAGATGACCTCTAGGGGTCCCTTCCAACCCAAAACATTCTATGATTCTATGAGAAGTCTAGAAACACATATTCAGGGGAAAGGGGAAAGAAAAGGAGTAATGTTGTAACAGAGGAGCGCAAGACAGAAAATGTGACCTATTTAATAACTGCCAAAAATTTCAGTGAAATAGTAATTCAGATTGCTTATTGGGAAAGGGATTGTTACTTTACTGAAAACTTTTATTGAAAAGCTTATGTGTTCTCAAAGTTAATTTTCACTAATTCTTTGTGCATTTCCATAGTGATTTTCTGCACAATCTTTCTTCTCTCAAAAGACGACTCTTTCCTTACCAAAACTGATGTAAGCAGCTCTACAGAGATTTCTGTTTTGTGCTGTTTTAAAGGAGGAATTTAAATATTACATATTAGAAGGAGGGCTGCTGGTACTCCACTTGCCACCCAAATCACACCAAGCAGAACTGGCCATCTTGATTAAAAGTCAGTTTAGCTACATTTTCAGAGCAGTATGATGGCTTTTAAAATGTGTTCAGTGAGAGACGCTCCAGGATAAAGGGGTACCTACCAAAGAACTGCAACAAATGCCATTTTCCCACTTTGGCATTTCTGCATGCTGGCTTTGGCACTGGTCCTCCAGACGTACAGCCTGCAGATGAGAGATGAGTGAATTACATAAAACAGATTGTCTGTTTGAATTATATAAAACAGATGTGCTTGCACAGCAACATGAAGGTAAGATTGCAGCAAATATAATCCTAGCAACTCCTTTCTTAATATAGAGAACAAGATAACAAAACTAATGAAAACACCAACATCAACTACCAGCCTACAAAATCTCTGAGGACCCTAAATGTGCACAAATACTGTGGTTTCTGAGTTGTGTCAGAGCCCTTGCTGTTCTGTACCTATTGCTATTACCATATCTAAATTAAAGTTTATGCAGATACTTATGTGTGGCCGGGTAGCACCAAGATTAGTTTAGTGTCCCAAAATAAATTCTCCTCTGACAACTGCATGGTGCCACACCACCTTGGTGCACAGTACCCCAAAAGCATTATGTTCTGCAGAAATGTTTGGACTACAACAGCATCAGGTTTTGAAGTGAGGGGAAGCAAATTGAAAAAATAAGTGCTTCTTGGTTCCTCCCCTCTGCTGAAGACATATTCCAAGGAAAAAAAAAGTACAAGGCAAAAAAAAGAGTAAATCCCACTGATAGTGCCACTATTAATTCTCAGTTCCGTGAAAAAGCAGTTCAGCTGACAGACCTCTAGTATGATACATTTCAGCATCAGCTGCTTTTGCTGCAGTATTGTGCTGCCTTTTAATACTTCCCCACAGATTTCTGTAGGCCTTAGAATTGCTTCCTTATCTTTTCTAGAGACATGCAACTTCAAAAAATCATAAAATGAAAGAGTGATGATTTTATGGTGTTTTCAGCCTCGATTTCAGTTCAGTAGCTGTCACAAAAATAACTCCCTAAAAAAGATTGTGTGTGACAGCTTCCATATTTGTTCTACTTCAATGTTCTTTCATATCTAATTTTCTCAATTTAGAAGCTAGAAGATGCATTTTCCTGCTGCCAGACAGCAAGCTCAGCCAGGGACCTGAAAAATCAAGCTGAGATCTTTTTGCCTCTTAAGTTGTCTACTGCTACAAACGCTTGGCAGCTTCAACTCGACTGACAATTCAGCTGATGATGTGTAAGGTGGGGTGACACCCAGCTCATTAGTCTGTTCTTCTGGTGAAATTTTTGCACTAGCAAATTGAAGAGATTGGCAGCTATGAAAATGCAACTTTCCTTCTGTTTATCCTAAACCAGTGGTTTCCAATCAGTCTCCTGTGTACTTTATGCTGACTGGACAGTATCTTTTTAGTTTGAGTGTTTAGAGGTAAGCAAACCACTGCAGAAGCATGAATACTGATGGTATCACTTGTGCTTGCAGTGGTTTGGTATCATGGTGGCTTTTTGAAGTCAGCTGGCTTCTACTCATTCATATCCAACATCTCTGTTGTTTTACTGTGCATGCTGGGTGCTTCAGCTCCTTCTGAAGGTGTCCAGCATGGGCACTGGGACCAAACAGTCTCCTTGTAACCAACGTAAAACATGTACTTTCTGACAGTTCTGATCAACAGGCGGTCGTTGGGACATTATTTTTTTTGCCATCTCAAGCTGCATATATGCTATGATTATTTTTTGGCCATTTCAGACACGACTGTGAAATTGTTTATGGTTGGAAGCTTGAGAATTATTTGAAAATGGTAGACTAGGCAAAACTCGTGTCTTTATGGTGTGCTAGATGTAGAGTTAATGTGCACTAATTCAGGGAGTATAGGCAGGTTGGTCCTTCCTTATGGACAGGCCATTTTGTGTTCCAAAAGCTTAAAAGCATAAGGAAGGAAACCTCACAAAGACAGCAATAAACCCAGAAAAGAAGCTGAGCTTCCTAAAAGGGTATACTTTTGCCACTGATGCAGGGTTCCCAGAATAAATTAGTTCAGCTGGTAGTACTGAGATGTAGCAAGAATTCACCCCTGGGAGAGCCCAGACACCAGCAGCTCTGAGGTCTGCATGAAAGGTGGGCTTAGGCACATCTTTGAAAATATAGCATGTCTTCTGCCCAAATATTGGACTTAACCATTGAGAATAATTCATGGAAGGAAAATTTTTCTGCTCAGTATTTTTTTATAGAGTTTTATAAAGTTCCCTTGGATACACCTAGTTGTGAAGATTATTTTCATGTCTCTGATAAAGCAGAAAAGGTGATAGGATAAATATAAATCTTAATATGAATTTACAGAAGGAGGAAAGAGGGCAGAACAGAGCACTTATTTATACCATCATTTTGTCCTAATGATATTTTTCCCCCCTCTACATAATCTTAGACCCTGTTGGCGTAAACAAATGTAATTCTTCTCCACTGTTATGAAAGACCTGGTTACCTCATCTAGATTTGCCTCATTAATTTTCTTTTTCAATTTAATCTTGCCCTAATATCTTGTTACTGAGTGGGGGAAAGGGTAGAAAAATCATTAACAATTTACTATATACATTGAAATAAACAACTGTATAAACAGTCCGTTACACGTTGTATAAGAGCTGTTTAAACAGACCTTTATGCGATTGTATAAACACTTTCAATAAAATTAAGGAAAATACATATCCTGACAGAGAAGGCTGAAGTGTGTGAATCACAAGGTGACATAAGATACTTCCAAATGCTTTCTTTCTAAACCAATCTCTTACCTCTAAATGTGATTCTTCTATCTCCCTTTGTTTGCCTTGAATAAAATTAATTTCCTATAAGTATTAAAAAAGTATATCCTTGGCTTGGCTTAGTACGCTCCAGATTATTCACAAAATTAATCTGTTAATATACAGAATTCATAAATAGAAGCAATGCTTCTGTTAAATAAAGTGTGCAGGAAATATGAGATCACTTTTGTGTGATTATATTCTTTGTAAAGGGTCCTTTCACAAGGGTCCAGCACTCTTCAGGCCTGTAAATTATTAATGTACCTTGTATCTCATTACTTGTATATTATGGAAATTTACCTAAGCTGCTACCTCTAGTTTCATTAAAATAGCAAATGGTTAAAATAGGAGGAGAAACTTTATTGTGTCTTTGCAATTAAATTGGTTTTGTAAGAATGGTAGAAGCTTACAGTTTTACCATTTCCTTGGCTGTAATTTAAAAGGTCCATACGATGTGCAGACTGATGAATAATTCATGCTTCATTTATTAGCCTGGTAACCCTATTGCTGGCCTCATAAAAATGAGGATAATACTTTTTTTTCTTTTTCATGAGGCATTGGAGAACTGTGCGCATGTGTATGCCCGTGCACACATGCGGGGTTTTTTTTGTGTGCATGTATCTCAGTGCATGTTTGTGTATGCATACGCAGATTAAAAATTAATGTATCCAGTCATTTTTACTGTACAGTACATACACAAAACTATGTTGTGGATAGAGGAGTTCACACATACATCAGCAATGAGGACCACAATGCTAAAGCTCATCAGTATGAGACAAGTTTTCTCAGGGGCTGGCATTTTCACACAGGCACTAAAGAGCAGCTCAGCCCCAGACCATCCTGCTTGATGCACAAAAGCCACCTACTTATCCTTGCTCACTCTAGCATAAATACGGGAACAAATCCAACAAATGCCGTCCTGAAAGACAGTGGATGAAAGAAAAATGGAAGGTGGACACTGCTTAGTCCTTCCCTGGGTTGTGTGCACTAAAATTGTGACAATGAGGCAAAAGAAGAATTGCTACTGAAGAAAATTTTCCTGGTAGTTCTTTAAATATTGAAAGCTTTACAAAAATAGTGCTGAGCTGAAATACAAGCTAGTTTCCTCTTATGGACACAGAGGACAACCAGGTCAGTATCCAACTAATATTTTTCTATCAAAAATGGCAATCTGTCAAAAGCAAAGGCTCTTGCTGAAATAATTTAATTGTAACAACCGTTCATTTTGCAAGAAAAATGGACAATACTAAATACAACTGAACAGGTTGTTTTGAACTTTTTTGTTTCAGTTGACCTTATGAAGTTGGAAAAAATCAGAAGGCAATGTTTCAATACTACTTAAATGAAACATTTTGATTAAACTGAAGTGGTTTTTTCCTAATATTTCATTCACAGGAAATTTCTCAACCCCACAACTTCATAGATATTTTTACCCTTTGCAAGTTTTTAGATTACAAGAATTGAACTCGTACCATGCCTAAGCCTTCATTTTGCTCCATAGATGTGAATCTAGAGTTAAAATTTGTAATGTGGTCTGCCTTAGTATCTACAGAGGGGCAATTAGATACAGATCCTGAGACACTGTCCTTCTGTTGACCAACATAAGGGGTTGCAAACTGCTCTCGGCATACCATGTAAGGTACGCAGAAAGACAATGACCCAAACCCGTTACCCAGGTGTGCTTGATAGGAGATGGCTTTTCAAATCTCCGTGTGTCAGCACGACCATGCTTCACCCCAGAACATCATTACCTGGCAGCCTGGGGAAAACTTGCTCTTGAATTTCTTCTTCTAAATGAACTTGAAAGTAACTCTCTAGGAAAACATTTAATACATTATTCTTTGAATGCCTATGTCAAAACCTGAATGTTAAAATAATGGATTTATTTTACAAGAACACCTGGCCAGCTAGCCTTTGCCTCCAAATGCAGTAATCACAGTAATTACTGAGCAGCAAAGAAATTGTTTTCTTGTGTCAACAATAATGCCACCATTGATGTCCTTTCTCAAGCCTTGAATCTACTCTGACATCTGCATTTCATCCCAAAATACATACATTATATAGAGCTATTGTCTCATTTTGTTCTAGTTTGTACTTGAAAAACACATCAAACTCTGTCTAGGTAAAAAGTTCAAAAGCTGAAGACAGACTACTGTGGCAGGAGTGATGTTGATGAGCATTAAGTGTCCTAACATGATTTTTCGGTAAAGAGGCTGTAGTCCCCACAGCTCTCTTGCAAAACAGACATTCTGATTATAGACCTGAGATCACCTTCTTAATGCACCTGTCCTCCACCCTGCAAACCCCTGGGCAAACACTTCAGATTTTTCATACCTACCAGGAACTTCTGTTCCATGTGACTGGAAAGGCTCCAAACATTAAGCCAAGCACAGGCTTTAATCCAGTTTTATGGGTACCTTTACACCTTTGGTTTACCTCCAAGACATCCCACCCTGCACCACGCAGTGTTTAACACTGTTTCTTGAAGTTTGTTCCTCTTCAACTCAGGCAGTCTGAAGCCTTATCTTGTTCTCTGTATGGCTGAAGTCTGTGCAGATGGACACCAAACAATTTCAAGTCAATGAGCTAAAGTACCGGACCGATACCAGCAGAAAGAACTTGCTGGTCTTCCGTTAGCCCTCACCTTTAGCTGCAACATAAGCAGCCCCTTACCCTTCCCCTCAGCCTTGTTGTTTATGGCCAACTGCTTCAGAAGCTCCATCTTAGATGAGACAAACTCTGATAGCTGGCTAGCGTGGGATACAAAACCCTTCTGCCTGGCCTATGCTGGGGATCATGCTTCGCCACTGCCCTGTTGTGAGTGAACAGCCTTTAATCTATACTTTGGCTCAAGTTTATTTCCATTGTTATTTGGATGCTTTTTTCTGTTTGAAGAAATTAGTTCCATTTGAAGGGTTAGCAAATCTTTTGACACAGCAGAGCCGAGCTTACTGTGACACAGGTAAAATTGGGAGAATCTCATGTGTCTGCACCCTGGATGGTACAGCACAGTTGGAAGATAAAATTTTTAGGAACACTTCACATGAAAAAATAACAGGGATTGGACAGCACTAGATAGAAGCTGCAGGTAAAATGGACGAGTGGTTTTGTGTCACAGGGACATCCTATGTATCTGGTATCCGCTTTTACTTCACCTAGCTTCTAGCTGCCTCTGGGAATTATATCCTCCTGTATACTCCCATGGTGAAAGTGCTATCTTTAATGCTACCAACGGGGAGCCTGTTGAGCGGTCCCCCCTCTCTGCTTTGCTGGGCACTGACCCTTTGGAAGCTTTCATTAGCAGATACCTTGTAGCCCAGCTCTGTGGTGGATTTCAAGCCTAGGTGGCAGATTTTTATTTCACTGTCCTTTCTGGCAGTTATTGTATTTCTCGTGCAGCACTCTGGGACCTTGTGTGAAGGGCGCTATATAAGTATAGGGATTGGATTGGCTGAGTAATTCTTTTTTACTTCATCAGGCTGTTAATCCTGCATGCCTGTGGTGATAAACCCAGAAAATCCCAGATAATCCTATATAATATTCAGGCAGGGCTGGCAACAGCTATAAATACATATCAAACTGTCAAAAACCATTATCATTTAGACTACTCTGCAGTCCCTTCCAAATTACATTAGAATATCCAGGCTTGACTTGAACTTTTCCTCCCCACCCCCCTTTTCTTCCCTCTTAATGACAGGGTACTGCCTGTAGCTTAGCTTTGCCAGCATAATAATGCACGTTTCCTGCACACCTACCTTTTTACTACAGCACCATGTTTACCCTGGTCCTGCTTCCGTATGACTCATAGGCACAGCAAGTAGTTGCAGTTCTGTAGATAAGCAAATAATTTTTGGCAGTTTTCAAAACTAAAGCATCCCACTGCCAAAAGGCTTCTGTTTACCACACAGAACAAATGTTGTTACTACTGCAGTTCCAAAAATGCGTCTTAAATACATCCTTTCATAAAAATGCTGTTGTAGTCTTAATGTCTAATTAGATATATAACAAAATAACAAACAGGGGTTTTTTTCCTTTTGCAATTTTATCTTGGCTAATAGCCAGAGATAAATAACAGTTTAACATCTGCATTACTCCACAGCAACCCTGTACTGAATAGAATTATAATTATCACTGAACTGTGCATCTTTCCAATAGGATGAAAAGCTCACCCTCCTTCTGAACTGCTCACCTCTCCTTCCCCCCTTTACAAGGGGGAAGCAGTCATCGATACAACAAAGTATGTATCTGGTAACCAGCTTCACCAGTTAATTACACCAGTGTAAATTGTGGATATCTCTGCCTGGGACAGTGGAAAGGCCTCCACAACAAAATGTGATTGTGTAATACCCAGACTCAAAAAAGGTTTATATATTTTTCTCAGAAATATGTAAGAACTCCATGATGCCCATGTTTTCTGTGCCTTTTTTTTCACTCAATTAGCTATCCAGAGGCTCAGGCAAACCAGAGAAAAGCTGCGACCGAAACACAACACACCCTCAGTTCTTGACAGAGATCAGTTCTTGGAACATAACCCTGTTTTAAAAACATTTGACCCTGTTCTTTCACTGAATAAGGTTCAGGTTTTACTCACTCCATAATGGGGAGTGTATGTCCTGTATGCTTTCTGTCTGGAACCATCCTGCAGCACATAGAGAAATAAAACAGTGGCTCAATATTTCCTGCTTCTTAACCTAAAATATTTCTATAGCTCTTGCTTTACTTGCAAGTATCACACTGTCACAGCTGTAACTGCATTTCATGTCTTCATTCTTCTAGCAGTGAGAACATTTAATAGGTCACACATTAAAAGAGCCACACTCCCAAACTGGCTAGGGTGAGCCCTAGCTGCAACCAAATTCCTGCTGGTGAAAGATCCACCTGCACGGAGGGGCTCTCAGTCACAGTCAGGCTCCCTTTCCCCTCACCAAATACATTCTCTGTCCTCCTGCTCCTCCGCTTGCTTGTGGAAAGTTTTACTTTAACATTGGAGACAAATCAGCCAAAACCACCAGCTTGCTCTTCTCTTCGTTTTCCTGAAAATGGGAATTTGACTGTGTAATGAACTAATGTTTGCAGGAGTTGCATGGCAGCACGCTGCGATGCCATGCAGTGGACCTGACTGAGGTGCAGTGAGATACCTGGGATACTGAGGAGAATATCATGTGGTTCAGTCTAAACCTCCAGGTACACAGCACATGAAGATACGGGTTTGTGTTAATGCGCTGATAAGGACATGGCCCTCATCACTACCTCCCCATCTCTCACCACTCTGAAATTATGTCCACGTGTGGAGGCAGCAAAGAGGCACCACAGGAACAGCCTTATTTCTTACAGGGAAAAAGCTGTGCCTTGGAAACCATGACCATTTGCACTGGTACTATGCCGAACTAAAAAACATTCCACAGTATTTCATGATAGCATCTAGTTTGTTCCAAACGGTGTTTCCCCAAATATGAAGGTAGACAGATATTGTATTATAGAAGTAATGCATGATTGCGGGGAAGCTAAAGCTAAAATCCTGAAAAACTTCACACCTTAGTACTTACAGGGAGCAGTGCTATCTAATAGCACCTCCTGTCTCTACCTGACATAGTCAATGAAGCAAGGAATAAAACAAGGCTACAGAGAAGAAAAGTAAAGCTGGCTTCACATTCTGTGAGAGCAGAGAGCTGGGGCCTGAATTTGTAGTCTCGGGTCCTGTACAAGATGTGAAATAAGCCTTTTTAAGTTAGATGTTCTTACCCCAGAATATCTGGGTTCCTCCTGGATGATGGCATCTCTGACGAGGCTGTATGAAGACTGACAAGCACTTAAATGTGAATCAAAAGGCAAATGGTGACAATGCCTGGCTTAAAGTTTTGCAGGTCCCCAGGCTAGCAAGCTTCATGTTCATTGGCATTTTTCTGAGTCTGCGCAATAAGATGAAAGGAAAGGAGACAAAGTGTGTGGGGAGAACTTAAAGGTCTCCCCTTGCTATATTTATTGTTCTGGGTTTTTTTCTCATGTGTATTGAAGGCAGTTTTGTGGCTACAAACGAGGCACTATGCTGTGTTCACTTTCATTTCATGATTTAGACCTTCTGTTTCTCATGAAGATCAGAGACACGTATGTTTGGTTTTCAAGCCTTCGGAATACTGTCAGACATTTTAGATTTAGCTAAACAAAGAGAAAATACATAGATCTTTTAAAAATGCAGAATTATTTTTTTGCATGTTTATTTTAGAAAATAGTGGTTTTCTGGCTTTATTTTGCAAATACAAATGCATTTTGGACTTTGAATTGTTAAGCATCTGTCCTTTTTAGCTCAACTGTCCCTCACCAAACCCTATAAATAAAGGAGAGCTTATTATTCCCTTCTTACAGTTGGAGGACATAGGTACAGAGATTGTCAGTGATTGCACTATATTCCCTCAAGAAGGAAATGATAGCTAGGGAATTACACTTTTTGTTACCAAGAACCTGTCAGCAGCCAGCTGCAGTGTAGATTAAGTATTGCACATCTTTTTCGCCAGTTCAGAGTCATTCCGTTTCTAATTCTGCCTTTCTACAGAGTCAGCAACTGCTTTTTGAATCAAAAAGATAAACCACATCAGAGTACGCACACAGACTGATTTCTCTCCTAAGGATTTCTTTCTTCCTTCTATTAAGTGTATTCTTAAATGAGAGAAAAAAAAATTCTATAGATAGTATACAATTCCTTATGTTTAAGGAAATATTTAGCATGTTGCTTCCATTACCGATTTTAGCACTGGTGTCCTGTAATGGTAAATTGTGAAATTCAAATATATTTTTGTCTATCAGAGGACAAAACCCTGTCTCTTCCTCCTTAACCCCACACATACAGAGCGTATTTAGCCAATTCCTGCCACACTGCATGGGCTAGGAACTGGAAATAACTGCTTACCAACAGCATGATATTGAGCTAGTGGTGGATTTTGCATGTGCATCCATGGGTGTACTCGACTATGTCACTGTATCCATATGCATGCATGTAAATCTCACAAATGTATAAAAAAATCACAGAGGAAAATATTCATTGCCTTTTACAGCTGATACTGGTAGCTGACAGCATATGGAATGCTGCTGTTTATTTCTAGAGAACAAAAGATTAATTTTGGCATCCTTTGCCAGCCTGTTGCACAGTATTTCTGTGCTTGGTAACAGGTGAGAGTAGAAAGATACAATTCAAGTCCGTTCTGAAGCATACCCTGGAAAGGCAGATTTTTATTTACTTTCTTTTCCTCCTTCTATTTTATTTCTTCTGCACTTGCCAGTTGTCACAAAGACCTCACTAGCCAGAGCCATAAAGTACGCCAACAATTCAAAAGGTAGCCAGCTGGAGTATTTTTCTCAATGACTGAAAGTGTGAACAAAAAAGCAATTGTGTGAGCCAAGGTAAATTCTGGCAAGAAAGCAGCACACACAGAGACAAAGAAATGATGATTTTATTCAGTCCTGGTGACAAGATGTCTGCTCAACCTAAGGAGCTGACTTTGCCTAGTGGGAAAACCAGTTGAAAAACGTGTACAGCAGTCTGAGAGCAAGACAGAGATAAAATCAGTGCAATTCCTTGCTTTAAACCAGTGGCAGTACTGCAAACATCCATCCTGTTGCACCCATGAAATGAAGTAAGTGTCTGAAATAAGTAGCTTGTTAGCACAATTCATAATAGATGTAGTTGATCAACTGGAAAACAAACACTCCTTCTCCCTGTGGGATTGCAGTCCCTGACTGACATATTAAACACAGGCAAGATGCTTGAAACTTGGGACCAGTGCCTATTATTAATAAGGCAGCAAGATCCATGAAAAATATTGCCATCCCATTTGCACATCTGCCGGAGCAGAGTGACAAGGCCAGTGCTGCTGGCACACTGCGTGTCCCGCCTGCCGGTTGGGTTTCTTGTAAGGAAACACTGCAGGTGGAAGAGTAAGGCTTGGGGCACACTGTGTGCCACCAGCAATCACCCTCGGCCATGGCCAGGACAGGGCGGGGGGGACCTTGTGAAGTGACCACGAGGTGGCCAGAGAGGGTCTGCATCCCCGGGAGGTGCGGAGCAGTGCAGTGCCACCCTGCACACCCCCTCCCAAAGTCAGACTCACCCTCCTCCCCAGCAGCAACAGCAGCAGGGGCGGGGGTGGCACAAAGGATCCCTTAGGAGCAAACAGTGGCTGATAACAAATCATTTGGAGATGAGATTTCCCATGCTCAGTGGTGCTGCTGTGGCTTCTGTGCATGACGGACACTTCCAGAGAAGCATTAGCTAAGGCGATGGGGATCGGATTCATCTCTGATGTTTTCAGTGGGCAAAGCAAGCCATAGTGGAGGCTGTTCACCTTGCCTGCAAAGGCTGTGGGGTTTTCCGCTGTGGTCTTAAGTGGACTTATATTGGTAATGAATTTCACTTGACTTAAAGACAGATTGCACTGAGTTTTCTTAGGGAAAAAAGATACATAAACATAAAACATAAACAGTACCTCTAGGTCTCTGGGATTAGTCCTACTCACAAAATACTTTGGTCCTCAATTCCCAGAGAAGACCAAGCAGCATAATGAAATACCTTGTTTTTACATAGGTCACTCAGCTTCTTTCTGTTTGTTTTCATGTGTAAACAAGATTTATGAAATCATCCTTTGTCTGTGAATCTTCCCATTAACTTCTTTATCCCAGTCACCAGTTTCAATCACATTTAGCACAGATGTTGAAGGTCATTAAACCCCTACAGGTTTTGCAAAAAATAGCTGCCACACTGAGAACTGAGAAGTTTTAAGTTCCTCCTGTTGAGGGGAAAGGCTAGAGCACGGACTAGTGTCTCCACACAGAGTGAAACTAATGATTTTTTTGGACGCTAAAGCCTCCTGACCACAGCACACAAAGCCCAAGTCACACAGGTACTTTTGGCATAGGAAGAGCTGATTCACAGAGGATGTTGCCTCTTTCCTCACAGCAGGAGATGACCCTATAAACTGCAGCAACACCACTGCAGTTTTATCACAGAACTTGAAATACCAGGTGCTTTTCCTGACATCCAAAAAACCCGAATTGGCTGTTTATTCCTTAGGAGCTACTGAGGGAATACGGGGATTTTGCCACTATGATTTTGAGAAGAGCTCAGAAATATGACTTACATCTGAATAATAATAATAAAAAAAAGTAAACAGTAAGAAATAACAAAAATCATTCTTAAAATATCATTTTAATTAGTGCCAGTTAGGTTGGGAAGTAGTAGTGGTGATCGGCTTTGTGATTTTTGCACACACGAATGCTGCATAGTGCATTTAAATTCTTAGTTTAGAGAAAACCACGGCAGAGGTTTGAGTAACATCAGCTCCTGGATTAGTACAGCCTCCCTTTCTCCTTACCACTTGCCAGGTCTCACGTACTTCCGCGCTTCTAAACTTTAACTCCGTGGGGGCTTTTAGTCTGAGACCAAACTCAGCCAGGCTACTCCCAACCCATCTGCTCCTTCAGCTGTCATATAAGAGAAATTTTGAAATCTCTCTCCTCCCAGCACAAAGGCATTGAGATGGGCGTCTCTCAGCTCAGCATCAGGGTACATTTTTAGGTACCTTTACCTATTCACCATTCCGGTGAAGTGCTGTGTCATAGAAAGCACAACAGCCCTGTGATCCAAATATCCTTCTGCTTGCCACATCCTAAATAAAACTCCACCCACTTCCCTTCACGCCAGCATCCTTACACCCCGTAACACTTCCTTTTTTTTTTAAATGGGATGTGCTTAAAACTGCTCTATTGTCACTATAATAACATAAATCTAATCAGCTTTTAAATAAGCCAATTATTCTTTATACAGATTAGGCCTAAATATTAATTAAATGATGTAGCTTAGACATGTCTTTTTCTAAGAAACAGTGCAATGCAAATGTTAATGTTTCCCAATATGTATTCACAGCTGATTTTTTTTTTTTTCTGCTGAATTTCATGAATCACTGTGATTTTTCTTCTCTATTCCCCCTACTTCTTTTCTAGAGTAAAAACATACACCCTTAGTCTTTCGTGGCTGGATATCCTGAGCACCTTAACATTTGACTGAACACTTTAAACAATACCAGAAGTAAAAAGAAAATCTGTTTGTCTTCTACAGAGGTCACAAATTCCCTAGTGTTCTGTGTTTGAGATAGCAATTTTGCTCACCATCTCAAGTTCTTTTCTTCTATCCCACTAATTTATATTCTCACTGTATTTGCTATGTTCAGGCTTCTTCAGATAAGCATATGTTAAAGTACTATTGCGCAAGAAATTAAAGTTAAGTACTCCCTCTAAAATCTAGAATATTAGGGTAAAAATACTCAACCCTTACATCTAACTACAGGTATTGTCAAAATATTTGCTCATTATCCACTACTACCCAAAGACATATAAGTGATTTAATGCTCAAGGGGAAGAATTCTCTTTGAGAATAAAGAGGAGAAAGAAATAGAGGTACATGTTTTCTTCATATTCTCTGCATCTAGACAGAAAAAGATAACATCTTGTCCCTCTGCTGTGTGGTGGTCTCAAACTTTTCTTTCCCTTGTTTTGGAGGATTTTTTAACCTTTGTTTGCTACAGTCCTTCAGCATACTCAGTGGCCTTGTTCATAGTTACCCCTGTTCTTTGGAATAGCCTGGGAACAGTGAAATCTGTTCTGCAGGTCCCACAGGGGTCTGAAACCACTAGAGAGATACTCACAGGGGTATCAGTTTTCTAAGTGTCCCTTAGGGTTTCAACCAGACGCATTACAAGACCATGAAGAGGCCCACACATTTATTAAGTGGCAAAAGAAAATACCAGCCTACAGTTAGATGAAGGTCATAGGTGTGCTGTGACCTACTGCAGCCGTAAGAAATCCACGCCTGCTGCTAGACCGCTCCAAAAATCTGCAGCAATGGTTTATAACACCAGACCAGTCCGGTCTTACACTTCCTGCCTGACACCCATCCATCTGGCTCAACCTCATGCTTTCTTTTTTCCTATCAGGCCACCCATTCCTAGCACCAACTATAACTTGGTAGAAAGAATAGAGTGAAAACTTCCCTCTCCCAAACTAGACAGTCTATTCCTACTCAGAAACTACCGCCATTTTATTTATATGCAGAAAAGTACACTCACACACCCAGACAGATGCGTATATACACAGAAAGAGATTTACACATTTGAAGATTTACTTGGGTTTTCAAATTAAATTTCATATCGACCTCACTTTACAAAGGGATTTTTTTTTGTATATGGATAAAATCTGAAATTAGACTCTAATGTTAAAATAACACTGTTCACATTTAAAACACTTAGAACTAGGTACTACAGCTAGCTATATCAGATTGGAACACATGCCCACCCCTGATCTTTAAATGTTAATGTTTTCCAAAGAGGTCACCGTTGCAGAAACATTTTTACCAGGGACCTCAACCCAAGCCCATTGGAATAATCAGTATTTAATCAACATTATTTAACATTTACTTAGTGACAAAATTTTTCATTAACATACAATCAGTTAATGCAGCTGCACAGACTTCATGGAGTGGCATAGTATCCAGCTTGACAGAAATCAGAAAGGCACTTGTTTTTGAAAACCTTTATGGGATGTCTGTTCAAGGCTTCTGAAATGAGTTTTTTGACTCTCCATATTTTAGGCATCTATGCTGTTTTATTGATTGGTATATAATCCTTTACAGTTTCCATTTGTATTTAGCACACTTGAAAACAGAAACCTAGAAATTAGAAAATGATACTGGTATAAAGCACAATGAAATGTGAGCCTTACATTCATGACACCTTATCAAAAGAAGAGAAGCTGGGCTCACAGAATAAAGGCAAGTCAAAATCTGAGGTTCTCATAGCAACTCAGCAGGGTACACAAAACTAGCACTTCAACAATAATAAGGTCATTAGAAGAGCCATGTAAAAGAAAATATGAAGAAATTCAAATTAAGGAAAAAAGAACAGAACAACTTTTGAACTTTGGTGAGTGCCACACTGCATTTTTATCATAACTCTGTGATACTTTTCACATAAGTAGCTGTGACTGAGAAGGACAGAGTTTTACTCTAAAATATTCATCCCATGGAGACTTTGGCAGCTGTAATGCATCTAAGTATTTTTGTTGGTACTTTAAGAGCTGTTAAAGCAGGAAAATGTCACTTTCAATGCTTGAAAGGCCACAGATGATAGAACTTCTTCAAATGGTGTAAAAAAATGTCTAGAGTATATAGGATTGAATAGGGCTAAAACTAATGATATTCAATGGAAACTAACAGGACATTTTAGAAATTGGAATAAAACCTCTGTCATTTCATGTGCCATCATAACCCTGCAATAGATTATTGACAGGCAGAACCAAAAAATATTCTCACTGTCTTCAGGAGCTGTGGCAAATAATGTCTTTACAATGTGTTTAATTAATCGATTTTTTTTTTCTCTTGTCTTTGCTAACAAAAATACTCTTTCTTCTTTCTTGTGTTGGCCCCTTATGGTTAGTCAGAAATGTCTGTAAACTGAAATACCTGCAACATAGAGTTGTGATGACTTCTTTCATTTATCGCCTTACCAAAAAAGAAAGACGATGCTAAAAATTCCTGCTTCTGCTTGGTTGGAGGTTGTTCCAATTGCAGACCTACTTACATTGTACTCCGATCAATGGCTGTTTGCTTTTGCTAGAGGTGCTTCTCTGCATGGCTGGATATTTTGGTTGCAGGAAATTTAGCAAAGGAAGATGTGTACAAAATCAACAAAACAGTCCCTGTGCATACCACACTTCGAGGGTGAGGGGCTACATTTGGCGTTCCCAAGAATTTCAAGCCAGGGAAAGTAGAAATCCCTCATTTTTTTTACTGTCTGAGGTGGCTACCTACCAAAGCTTGCACTGTTAACCACAGTGCAGAAGATGTAAGGAAGCAGCCTCTTTCACTACACAGTCACAACAGTTGCCATTTGGGTGGTAATGGCCTCCTTCATACTTTTTTCAGGCCACAATCGTAAAATTACCTCTTCTGATGTTATCCTTTCTGGAGGTGTAGCTTTGCATTTTTCAGGGAGGGGAAACCTCCACCATTTCTTATTCCAAAATTAACTTTTTGAAGGAAGAACCTACGGTAATAAACAGTCCAACCTGAAGGACTTCTCTAAATTCACGGCCTAAAATTGGAGTCCATTTGAAACAAGGACTCGATCCACTGCCCGCGGTATGAGAGGATATATGATATGGACCCTAAACAAAATCACAAGCTTGTTTTACTTTAGATACAGTGGACATGTAGTTTGGTTAAAAAAAACAGAAGAGGAGCAAATGAAGTAAGCCTGGTGCTCAAGCTCATAATAAGGAAATGTGGTGTTTCATTTTTCCTGACAATTTTTAATCTACTCTCCATAACAAGATTAGGAAGAATAATGTGCTCATTCTGGGGAAAAACAAACAAAGCCCAGAGCTGATTCTAGGACTCTAGCATTCTCCTTGATAGTCTTGCCTACTGCTTCTCTTTCAAAAGTAGTTCTAATTTTCTATTTAAGAATATTTATTTTTTAACATTTCATTTTCCACCTCCTCCTTATTTTCTTCATCTCCGATCTACAATTTACCGATTCCACATGAAAAGCAATTTTGCTCAGATAAAACACACCGCCCAACTCTTAGACAGCAATTTTCTGCAGACCTGTGACTGCTTTACAAAGGGAAGTAAGTTTCAGGCCTGAGCTTGCGTGAATTACATGGGGGAGAAGCATAGTGCATACCTTATGTAAGCAAGAAACAGAAAGAAGGGGTCATTTGTTCCATCTCTTTTCACACTAGGGGCTACTGTCTATACTACTTCTTTCATGCAATTTATCTGGAGAAGGTTTCAGTGTTTCAAGCAATAGAGAGTTCACAGGGGGTTTTTTGCTACCTACTGATCATGCAACCCATGTGGTAAACATACCTTGTTTGGCCTTCTATTCACCCTGCCCTAACATTTTTTTTCCCTTTAGCATTCAAAATAATAGTTCTTCATTACTGGTGCTTATCCTTTTATCTATGTAGAGGTAGCTCTTTCTTTCATTAAGGAAATACATGTTTTGCAAAGTTCACATCTGATCCAGCTGCACAACTGCTTCAGCGTGTGCTTGTGAGTTGAGATGCGGAGACAAATGGGGAGGTGCAGCCACAGGCTGGCAAACATGGCTGGGGGTGTCTGCTCACCCTTGGTGGCTGTAGACCTAAAATGCATCTGTACTTTTGGAATATTTGGTCTTTAATCTTTCTGCAGAGGTCAATATTCTCCAGACTCTCCCACTTTCATTGATTCTCTCTGTGATTTTTCTAGCTCAGCAGTCCCTTTCCAGGTGAGACCGAGTATGGTTTCGGGGAAAGGACACAGTAACAACAGCCACGCTGCAGCCAGAAAGAAGAGGAAAATACCTCGCTGCCCTGTGAAGTGCCATTTCTCCCACAAGTAAGAGTTTATGAAGTGACACATTATTTCAGCATCATTCTTCTCCAAAATCTGTCAGGTATGTTAGATTGGTTGAAGCAATTCTGTGACAGCCCCTTTTGCTCCTCACATCCGTGGAAGAGGTGGAAATGCTAATCGCAAGTTAGTTTACTGCTCCATTCACAGGTCTGCACCCACCAGTGCAGAACAGGCCTCTGATCTGAGCATTAACTTGCACCTCATTCCCTGGGCAGAGAAAGTGCTTTGCCCTTCCATAAAAGATTCTGAGCTGTTTGCATTTGTCTCTCCTGTAATAGACTGCCAAATGTGTCACTTATCACCAGCAGATTTGGGGGGTTACCATGTCTGTGGCACCTAAGCAGAAGTGACTGGAGAACATGCTTTCACTGACAACCAACAAAGACAAGTCTTAATGTCATGACCATTATTTTTCCTGTTGTATTACCAAATCCTTGGACATCAAACAATTCTGATAAAATTTGCACTTTTTCTATAGAAGATAAAGCTGTTAACAGTGACCAGATAACAGCTATGGCTGTCTTGCTTAGGGAACATTTTACCAATAAGGAAAGTTCCTTGTACATATCTAAAACCAGCTTTCACTGTCAGTTCAAAAGATTCAGAAGTTTGGTTTTGTTCAGACCCATAACAAAGATTTTCATTCATTACATTTATTAGAGCCCATTGTGATTAAGTAAATCAGTGACCAAAAGGACCCATAAAGATTAAAATTCTGACATTAAAAAAGTACTCTCACATTGTAGCAGAAGGGCATGGGCAAACACAAACTAATTATTAGCCTGACATTTAATTTGAAACAGGGAAAATGCCAGAATGGTTGAAGTTTATTTACTGAAGATGAAGGAGGAAGAATGTGCATGGAGGCTAGCTTTTAAAATTAAAAAATAAGTTTGCTCTTTATTTAATATGGGAATAAAACAAAATGTTTTGAACATTTTGTCACAAATTACAACCATGTCATGGCTCTAGCAGGGATGGCCAGAGCGTGCACAATAGATATTCAAGACTTTCCTTCACTCATTTATTTGGAGAGCTGCTCGGTAATCTTCACTGTGTCCAAGACAGGGCAGGTACCCTGAACGTGCAAGTCTGATGGGAGTTCAGATCAGGGTCCTAAAATCCATGTAGGCTTATTGGCTTTGTGGCTATACCTAATCAAATAAATTAGGTGGAATTTTTGTCAACTGAATATAAATTTCAGTTGCTTCCATTGCTTAGACAAGACAAAAATCTTTCTGGTGGAAATTTGGCCACTATACTTTTGATACAATTCTACAGAGCATTTCAGCCTCAGAGGAAGACCGCATTTTGTTGCATTATCACATAAGAGTCAAGGACTATATAGTGTCTTCCTCAAATCCTATTTTGGCCACTAGACAAATAACAAAACCAATTTGCTTGCATTACAGCTTTGATTTCCTTCTCATTTTTTTCTATCAGTGAGGACAAATTATATAATCAGGACGTGGATTCTTGTCTTCATGGAAAATGTTATTTAACCTTTGAACTCATCCAGCTGCTCCATGGGATACACTTTTCCGAAGTCCCTCAAGGCTATTATTGTAATCTCCCATAGTATTTTCTGAGATGAACACATAGTACCTGCTAATTGACAGGACTGGCTTTCAAGAAGTCAGAACAGCTTTTGTTACAGTGTATCAAATGGTGCTTAATTCTCTTTCTGTTTGTCTCAGGTTTGACCTTGGGCTGAACTTCCTGATTGCTGAACTGTTTAATAATCAGCCGTATTTCACTCCTTCATCTGGTCCAGTTTTTGTATACCGGAGACCATTAATCACATTAATCCCGCACTCTACAGACCTTCTGTGGGGGCACAATTTGCATGAATTTATTTCATCTGTAGACACCTGATGTAGACTGGAGTGGACTCACTGCTTCTGATTTGACCTCGCACGATTTATCTGTATCCACTGACCAGCCCATAATAAATGGTTGGTGTCAGTAAAATAGGCCATGCTTCTTGAGCCATCCATGCTTCAGGTATTAACCCAGTGGAGGAGGACCTCTCTTCCTGCTCTGCTATTGATGAGGGGATCAGGGGTCGGGCTCTGGCTTCTGTGTGTGGGCGCCCAAAACATCCCTCCGAGAACACCGTTGCTCTGCAGCACCTCTGCTGCTGCCACACACTGCTGCCTGAGCAAGCTTCACTCTTGCTGCAGAGCAAACCCCACCTCCTGTAAGGCTTACCGTGGCGCTGAGGTTTGCTGGCAACCCTGTTCGTATGCCCTCTTGGGCTGCCTCACTCCTCTTACGGGGTAAATGTCAGTTTAGGTGCTGTTATTAGCCTGATCTGCAAGAGTGGGAGACAGGAAGATGGTTAGGCTTCTTCCCCTGGAGAAAGTGTTCCAGGCTGTACAAGTAAACCGCAAGGAAATAGCTTTGCCTTGGGAAATATGTCATTCTTTCAGGATTATTTTCTCCATTCAGCTTACTGAAGGACATGTAGCAAACACAGTAAGAGTTAGCAATACTGTGTACCTGAGTTAGTCTCCTGAAGTACCCAAATTTAGGCAAGTAAGCACAGGGAGACCTTATTTTCTGAGGAGGTAGACATCTTTGCTCTCATTAACATGACCTGTTAATGTATTTTCAAAGAGACACGATTATATAACAGCTTTGTACCTTTTCATGCCTTTTTTAGTATAAAGAAAACCAGCTTACCTGTCACCAGTGACCCTGTGTACAAGTGAAAAATTACTAACCTGACGACTTTGGTGGAAGCTGGGGTTATGAAGTTCCACATTCAAACAAGGATGTAAGTGTTTTCATTTTTACACTTGTGCATCTGAAACTTTTGGCTTTACTCTTCTTATATTTACATTGTGATCTGAAGGCTGTCATGTTAAACATAGTCAAATTCATCACAGGTAAATAAATACAATTTTAAAACCCCACAATATATCACCTTTATATTCATCAGTTTTCCTAATTCTACCTCGATCTATTACATCTTTCTCACTATGAACAAAAAACAGGGCCAAAATAAACACAGATATTCATGGAAGTGCAACAAGCTTGATGCAGTACCTTGAGGGGACATCAGAGGGATAAGCAGGAGTTTGTGTGGAGGGAAGATAATTAAAGGAGTTGTGGCCAAGATGTAAAATAATGCATGACACAGAGAAAGCTAACTATGTTCTGCTGCTTTTCTGAAAGACCAAGTGAAAAATGCACTCACAATGGAAAGTCAGGTGCTGGAGGTTCATTGGGAATGCCTCACCTCCCTCTGGCTAAGTGATCTGCAAGCTGACATTTCAAGACTTTGTCATAGTCCAAAGTATAACTGATCTTTCAACAGAGCAAAAAGCTCGGAGGGCTGAGGTAAAACAAAGAGCTTAGTCCTTCCCAAGAAGAGGTAATAGTGTCAGAGGGAAAGGAAAATGAATCTGGTTTCATCAGAAAGAGTCCCCTGAGATGTGACAGTTCTCAAATTTAAAGAAAAGACAGCAGTCTTGGATTCTTACCATCGGTGCCAGCTAGCTGTGAGGAGCACGTGCTGAAGAGATTGCTAATTAAACAAACATGCCTGGGAGGAAAAGGAAGGGAAATAGTCACAACGCAGCTCTCCCTTCTCCCGGCACACCCTCAGACCTAACCAAACCTTGTTCAGGGCTACTTTGGGGTAGAGGTGGGTTCTTGGGATGGGAGATTCATTAACGATGTGGGGTCAAAGGAGTTTCTGGACACATTTTTGGGGCAGCACGGCAGGGAGTGTGCCCTCAGCACTGGCGCAGTGCCCAGCTGTCCTGTCTGCCGCCTTCTGCCATCCCCTGCTGCCAGGGGTTCACCCTGACAGCAGGTTAAAGACAAAGTGGGCGTTAGTATACAGCCGATGATGCACTGCAGCTCTGCGCTTACCACCTCTCTGAGTTCACCTAATCAATGTTTGCGGTTTTCCATGCAAAAGACTTAGGCATTCAAACCTCCACACTCACATGACAGTCAAAGGCCCATCCTTAACCATAGAATTTTACATTATCACAGCTGTCCTCATTACAAATGGTAAGCCCTTGTGAACAGGATTCTGTTGCTGTCTCTTTTATGATTATTATTTTAAGCTACTCATTAATAACACGAATCCCTTCCATGCATGTATCTCACTGCAGCTATGCTGACAAAATATTTCTATTCTGTTTCTTCTTGAGAAAAATTAAATCAGCCTAAGTTTAAGAAACACTTTAAAAATCAACCACATGGGTTTCAGGTAATAACAGTAGTCTACCAATGCCAAAAGATAATAATCTAAACGTTTGCAGGACCTTAAGGTACCTAAAAATAATGCAATTTATTAAAATAAAACCAGAAACTAAAGACACGTGGGAAAAAAAAAAGTACAGCAATTTCCAGGGATTAAAACCCTGCACATTGGCTGGATTATCTACATTTTAAGGTGTTTAAACCTTCATAGCATGATGACTTATTGGCAACAAGATTTTACTGATTCAGACAGCTGCACGTGAGAAATCTTCCTCTCCTATCAGATATAAGAAAGAAGAACTTTCCAAGTGGGAAAGCAGAGGGAAAAAAGCTTTGTTTTGCTTGTATTTATTTTGCCTGTATTTTGAAAACTGAGAGGAAGGAGATTTTTAGAGTGCAGAATGGTGTCCTGTTCTGAAAAAATATTAGCCATTTATGACATAAAGTGTACATCCTCCCAGAAATAAAAATAATCCCTTGGATGGCATTTGTCATAAATCAAGGTGTATGAAGTGTGCAGTCAAACTAAATTGGTTTTTATGTAGCAAGAGCCTGTAGCAATGATACTTATTCCTCTGGAGTTATGGAAGTTTTACACAACAACCAAAAATGCAGGTTCAGTAAGTCGGAGTCCATCAATCAAACTGCTTGTGGCCCATATTATGGGTTTCCTAAATATTTGCCCCTTCTCTGGAGTTTTCTAAACAAAAAGTTATTTTGGGGGCACCTGCTTGGCTCTCCAGCATTTTGGATTAATTTATAGGTGCAAACACTTTCACACTGCACCACTGAGAGGAATGAGCTTTCAGCTGTGTAAAGCTATTGTCAGCACACCTTTGCTTTGTGCTCCTGTCTTGTGCAATGACGTGCTGAGGCATCAGTAACTCCCTGTTTCAGATATCCATCCACGGGGGATGTTCTGCACATGCACACATCCCCCTCTGGATTCCATATAATGGTATGGCTCTGTTTTTCAAATGTACCATATGCTGAGACAGGTAAGTCACAAATGCTATTTTATTTTGCACTATAGTAGAGTATGTGCAATAGAAAAATAGCACTTCTCCAAACACATGCCCTTTTGAGAGTTTGTTCGTGCAATACCCCACTGACCTGCTGCATTCAGTATCTTCTCCTGGCTAAAAACTGGAAATCCGTGTATTTCACAAGGACAATCAAATAATCATACAGTACTTTTGCAAACTGGAGCTTAATCATGAATCATAAGAAATCCATAATGCAGCTATCACATAAGAGTTAATTTCAATCCAGACTTTAAGCAAGTCCTTCCATAAAAAGATTAAGTGATCACCTTTCATTTCAAAGGTCTTATCTACCACTCAAAACATGACCATATTGCAGGCTCTTTGAACTAATGGCCTCTCTAGTCCACTTAGCATCTTTTAGAATATAGATGTATTAGATTTTCTATAACTCCTTACAAAAACACTAGTTCTGCACAGTAGGAAGGTAAGTAGATATTGTCACATTTTGCAGTGTAACTTTGGATAAGTATGTATCTGAAAAGCAAGTTCTAAACATTGTCAGTGAGGAGATAAAAAAAAAAAGGAAAGAATAGCCACAGAAAGCTGAAAACAAGGAAGAGATAAGGAGAAAACTTGCATCCTTGCATCATCAGTATTGCCGTGTGCAAGATTCAATTAAGGTGAACTGCATCCTGGTTGGGTGCGTAGAAGTGGTATGAAACTTCTTTTAATGCCATCACTAGAGCTTGCATGTACCCACTGCAGATATTTTGATCAGCAAGTCAAAGTCCAGTTGCTAACATTAGACCAGGGACAAGGTGCTCCCTTTGCGCTTTTTCAGAAGTGGGAAATATATGTATGTTACCAGCAGGTGGCAAGCAGGAGAGACCCCAACAAAGAAAACATTCGTTGACACAGCTGCCTAGAAGACAGCAATTACAGAGACAGAAAGCAGATCTTTCTAACACAACAACAACAACAAAAAGCCGTATCAATGTTGGCTAAGAAGCAGGCAGTTCTCAGTGATGTTCAAGAGCACGAAGTGGAGGGACCATGTATCTTGCAGCCTGTGTTCTCTGCGGACAATTGCACATTTAAACTGACAAAGGTGGGCACCAAATCACAGCTGCCTGCAGCGCTGCCTGCAGAAGCAAGGTGCGTTTTCTTCCCAGAGTGCAGGCTGTGCGACAGCAGAACAGAGGCTGGGTAGGTAAAACACGTATCCTTCAGAAAATTCCTACTGCCAGAAGGAATTTCACAACTGAGTGACACTCTGCCAGATACAAAGGGGAGGGGAAGAGGAAAAAAGTTTTCAGTTTGTGCAACAGTACAGGTAGATAAAAAGGAGAAAATGCATTTTCTCTGTTCCTCAGTCGTCTAGACTGGGGAGTCTGATTTACATCCAGTAGTCTTTCCCAGCCTCCCAGACAAAAAAACCCCATAGGCTCTTGTCCATCTTGTAGTTGTAAATAAATCTGTAACATGGGCAATGCAGGTCCCCCTCAAGACCTCCATCCCATGGCTTCAATCCCTTCCTTCTGCATGATATTAATGATTTGGATTTTTTTTTAACAGAAACATCCTGAAAATGTTCTTCCCCAGCCTGCCCTGCTGCCTGGCTAAGGGTGGTGGGATGGACCCTGGCTGCCAGGTCCTGCCTGCCCTTTGCTGGCACCATAACCTGAAAGAAGGCTGAAAAAGTAAAACAGGCATCATCACCGTCTGTAAATAATTTTGTAATATTTTCTACATATGGTCATGGTGAGTTTGGGGCAATGAGTATGAGCTCCAGGACAGCAGTGGCCTTACTACAGGAAACACATTGTTATCCCCATCTGTTTGGAAGACAATGATATTTTCAGCTCCTCACCTGTCATTGCTCCACATCCTCCACATATTATGAACAAATTCTACCCATTGGCTTGTATTTCACCACTGGAAATTACTGAGTTCTTCTGCAGTTTCAAGACAGAGCCTCAGGTTATGAAGAATTTTATGTATTAATGCAAACAAGCATGCATGACAAAAGCCTCTTAGCCCTGTGGAATTGTGAACATCCTAATTTTTAAACAATGAAGAAAAACAACTAAGAATACTGTTGCCCTTATGTAGATGTGTAGGTGTAACACGGATGTTATAGCACAGTGTTATTTCCTCTCCTAACCTTTCGATCTGGTGTGCAATTCTGTTCTTTCTCTTTAGGAGGGAAGGATCTTTCTCTTTAAAAGATATGATGAACTTACTATAATTAATCATCTCTCATTGGAGGAAGTCCATGCAGCAGGTAGAGTCTCACACATCTCAATTATTGATCACGCTCTGCTGGGCTGCCCAACTCTCCATTGGGGGGCCCTCTCCTGGGGCCCTTTGCATCCAGGAAACCATGAAATTTGGAGGCAGCAGTATCTCCAATGACTCATCTGTGTATTTGGAAAATCCAAGTAAGATTTATGTGCACATTTTGTGATGTTAAGAGCTGATTTCATTCTTTTTCCTGATGCTCCCTGAAGTTTTCTTTCCACTCTAACTGTGAGAAGCAATTCAGGCAGGCAGTTTTACTCATTTAGGCAGTAATTATTCAGAAATTTCACAGCATTTATGTTCATTTCATGCAGTCTTATACAAACACCTGCTAGTACATGCTGTTCAGGGTCACTCTGACATTGTATAAGCTCTCAAATAGAAAAACAAACCCAAATCAACAGCTCCTAGTGGGAATGGCTCCACAGTTCACTCTAACACTCTCTGTTGTGCAGAACTGGCACAGAAATAAAACAGGTCTTCTTAGACAAGCAATTAATGTTTCATAATACTGGGAATATGTTTTCAGCCCTCAGATGTTCATGGCCCATCTCAGATAGGAAGACAAACTATCTTTTCCCCAAGATGCAACACTTCTATCTATAGCTCAGCTGACTCAGAGGGTCTTACATAAATTCTAATTTGGACAGGACAGTCAAACAATATATGTAATCAAAATTTGTATCAGAGCTATATGACACAGGTTTGGGGTTTGGGGGGAGGGGTGTGTCGTTTGTCTTGTTGCTTGCTTGTTTTACCACAGTAAAGTAGGTGTTATCAAGAGGTTTGAAATCATATTCTCTCTAGACTTTGACCAGCAAATCATGTCCAAGAATGGATCCCCGTTGCATGCTGCAGTGCAGTGCAGAGCACCAGCAGCCAAACTGTTTTCCACCCGTGCTCCAGCTGAGAAGATCAACCATGTTTTGTGCTACCACACATCCCTTAAAGACAGCACTGGCCCTGCTCAGGGTCCACATCATCCCTGAGCCAGACTGTGCTCACACCTTCTGTGGTGGCTTGACCCTGGCCAGCAGCTAAGCACCCACCTACTCACTCATTCACTTTCCCTTGCCCCCCCAGCAGGGTGGGAGAGAGAATCAGAGCAGCAAAAATGAGAAAGACTTATGGGTTGAGATCAAGACAGTTTAATAAGTGAAGGAAGAGAAAAAACCCAAACAAACGAGTGATGCAAAGGCGACCACTCACCACCTCCCACAAGCAGACCAATGCCCAGTCAGTCCCCAAACAACAGCTACTTTGTAAAGATCCCCCCCGCCCCAGCTTTTATTACTGAGCATGATGTTATATGGCATGGAATACACCTTTGGCCAATTTGGGTCAGCTGTCAGACTGTGTCCACCCCAACCCCTTGCTGACTTGTAGTCTACTTGCTGGGGGGGATCAGTGAGAAACAGAGAAAGCCTTGACACTGTGCAAGTACCGTTCAGCAACAGGCAAAACATTGGTGTGTTATCAGCAGTATTTTAGTCACAAATCCAAAACACAGCACTATATGAGATCCTATGAAGAAAATTAACTCTGCCACAGCCAGATCCAGCACACTTTCTCCACCTCAGTTATAAAGAAACCACTTACATGGAGATATCTGAGCTACTGAGCTCACCCAGGCATCTGAAGCAGCCAAAACAAACAAGCCTCCATCTCAACTGGGTCTGTTAGTGTCCTGGTTTCGGCTGGGACAGAGTTAATTTTCTTCACAGAAGCTGGCATAGTGCTGTGCTTTGGATTTAGTACTAGAAGAATGTTGATAACACACTGATGTTTTCAGTTGTTGCCAAGTAGTGCTGAGACTGCTCAAGGACTTTTTGAGCTTCTCCTGCTCGGCCAGGTGCATAACAAGCTGGGAGTACAGCACAGCTAGGA